>JACEEZ010024480.1:557500-570000 GCA_016584305.1 Chionoecetes opilio
TCATTACGCTTCTCATTTTTTCCTTCTCTTCCCACGCTCCTTTATCACGTCCTTCCTAATCTTCACCCTCTTTAAACTTTCATTACTATCCCATCTGCTTATTTCCCTCTTCTTTCTTTTTCTTCATTCCTATATTCACGCCTTCCTATTTTTCTCTCCCCCCTACTTTCCCCCTCCTCACCTCCACCACATCCTCTAGTTCCCTTTCTCACACACCCTCTTCACCCTCTACTCCTTTCTTTTTCCACACTCCTCCTCTCCCTTTCTTTCTCCATACTCCACTTCCTCTCCCTTTCTTTCTCCACACTTTCCCCTCTATCCCTTCTTCCTATCTCTCCCCTCTCCCCTCTCCCTTCCTCCTCTCCCTTTCTTTCTGCACACTCCACCTCTCTCCCCTCTTCCTTCTCTCTCCCCTCTTCCTCCTCTCCCTTTCTTTCTGCACACTCCACCTCTCTCCCCTCTCCCTTCTCTCTCCCCTCTTCCTCCTCTCCCTTTCTTTCTGCACACTCCACCTCTCTCCCCTCTTCCTCCTCTTCCGCGCCTCGTCCGAACAGATACCAGCACAAATTTTGGCTTCGACAAAGAAACCAATTTAACTCAGAGAAGATTAGAACGCGAGATCTTCCGGCTGGTGTTTGTGTGGCAGCGGCGAGGCTAAGACCGTGTAATGCCGCCACCTCCTCCTCCTCCTCCTCCTCCTCCTCCTCCTCCTCCTCCTCCTCCTCCTATGTATTTGCCTTTACTATTCTACCTATTCTCACTGTTGATAGGATATTGTAGGTTATCACAACAGCCTCGTAAGAATCAATATAGTTTTGTTGGTGTTTTTTCTTCCTGTTGCGTTCTTGCAGTCTTCTTCACCGGTTTCTTCCGTCTCTCCTTTCTCCATTTCTTCTGCATCTGTATAAAAAATGTCATTATTCCTCCTCCTCCTCCTCCATTTCGTCAACAACCTCAAAATTAACCTCCACCTTCATCTCAGTTTTCATCCTCACCACCATCACTTTCTCCTCCATCTCTTCCTCCCCCTCCTCCTCCCATCTCCACCTCCTCCTTCTCCTTATAATCCAACAGGTTATTTTTCTTGACTTTATTCTATTTTTGTCGTCGTCATCATCATTACCCTCCTCCTCTTCTACCTTCTAGACATTCACACTGGGCTTGCAATACACTAAAAAACATTCATCACAAATTCATACACACCAAACATTTAAATTATTCCTGAAAAAGTGAAGTAGTAAAGTAGTAAAAGATTTAAGTAGTAGGAGATGATATTTGATTCCTTACTTTCATCACAGCTTCCAGATTTTTATATATTTGTATTAATTTTTTTTTTCTTTTTTTTTTCATATTGCTGCATGAAATTTCTTGTTACATTCTTGATTAGTACTATCTCCTTTGTGATGTTCGTAAGATAAGAGTTATAGTAAGTACACCTTTTCACTCTCAAATTAAAACAACTGAACTTCAGATTAAAACAACTGAACTTCAAATTAATACAAGTGAATCTCAAATTAAAACAACTGAAGTTTAAATTAAAACAACTGAAGTTTAAAATAAAACAACTGAAGTTTAAATTAAAACAACTGAAGTTTAAATTAAAACAATTGAAGTTTAAATTAAAACAACTGAAGTTTAAATTAAAACAACTGAAGTTTATATTAAAACATTTGAAGTTTAAATTAAAATAACTGAGCTTCAAATTAAAATAACTAAACTTCAAATCAAAACAATTGAATTTCAAATTAAAAGAAAAAATTCATCTATTATATTTTGAAATTCATTTGTTTTATTTTGAAGTTCTGTTGTTCTAATTTGAGAGTGAAAAGGTGTATTATGAAAACCCCCAGAAACGTAACATATTTCTTCCTGCAAACTTTTTTCTCATCTTTACCAGAGTGCTGCCAGCAAAGGGAAGAGAGGGAAATTTTGCTTTATGAAAAGATATACCATTCTTTTAAATATTTTTACACAGCATACTACATAGATAAAGCAACACAGGAGGAAGTTACGTATAGCCATTCCGTGTATGTTAGTACACATACTGTAGTTATACAAAAGAAAACAAGTTACATTTTTAGCACAAAAGAATGTTTGCCACTCAAAAAAAATTGGTACTCACAACATTTTTTGGCACTCAAAAATGTTTTTGCCACTCAAAAATGTTTGGCATTCAAATTGTTTTGGCACTCAAAAATTGTTGGCACTTAAAAAAAATTGGCACTACATTTTTTTTGCCACTAACATTTTGTTGGCACTCCGAAATTTTTTGGCACTCAAAAATTTTTGGCACTCAATTTGTTTTGGCACTCGAAATTTTTTGGCACCCAAAAATTTTGGGCACAAATTTTTGGCACTCAAAAATGTTTGCCACTCAAAAAAGTTTGGCACTCAATTTTTTTTGACAAACATTTTTGGCACTCAAATTTTTTGGCACTCAAATTTTGGCACTCAAAAAGTTTTGGCACTCAAAAGTTTTTGGCACTAAAACATTTTTGGCACTCAATTTTTTGGCATTTTATAGCTAGCGAGTGAGGGAGGAGTGACAGCCTGGAGGTACTACGTAGTACCCCCAGGCTGTCACTCCTGTGTGCTCACTCCTGAGTGCTAAATATTTATGAGTGCCAAGAATGTTTGAGTGGCAAAAAATTTTGAGTGCCAAAAAAATTTGAGTGCCAAAAAATTGTGCCAAAATTTTTTGAGTGGCACATTTTTTTAGTGCAAAAAAGTTTCGAGTTCCAAAAAAATTTGAGTGCCAAAAATTTTGAGTGGCAAAAAATGTTTAGTGCCAAAAATGTAACTTGTTTTCTTTTGTATAACTACAGTATGTGTACTAACATACATGGAATAGCTATACGTTACTTCATCCTGTGTTGCTTTATCTATGTAGTATGCTGTGTAAAAATATTTAAAAGAATGGTATATCTTTTCATAAATAATTTTTTCCCTCTCTTCCCTCTGCTGGCAGCACTCTGGTAAAGATGCGAAAAAGTTTGCAGGAAGAAATATGTTACTTTTCTGGGGGTTTTCATAATACACCTTTTCACTCTCAAATTAGAACAACAGAACTTCAAAATAAAACAAATGAATTTCAAAATATAATAGATGAATTTTTTCTTTTAATTTGAAATTCATTTATTTCAATTTGAAGTTCAGTTATTTTAATTTGAAGTTCAGATATTTTAATTTTAATTTCAGTTGTTTTAATATAAACTTCAGTTGTTTTGATTTAAACTTCAGTGGTTTTGATTTAAACTTCAGTTGTTTTAATTTAAGCATCAGTTGTTTTGATTTGAAATTCACTTGTTTTAATTTGAAGTTCAGTTGTTTTAATTTGAAGTTCAGTTGTTTTAATTTGAGAGTGAAAAGGTGTAGATAACCTCACTTAGGCCAAAAAAGTTTTCTGTTATTCACATCTGCATTTCACTGAGGTAACGTGTATAGTAGTAGTAGTAGTAGTAGTAGTAATAGTAGTAGTAGTAGTAGTAGAAGTAGTAGTAGTAGTAGTAGTAGTAGTAGTTTAATCCCCACTCTTCCTTCCTCCTCATCCCTCACCCTTTCACTATCTCTTTCTCACCTGACCTAAACTTAGTCTTCTTTTTTCCCACAGGTACGTGATTGACGATTTGCAGCAAGAAGAAATGGAGGAGGAGGAGCGAGAGAGAATGAAGTGAGTAAAAAAATAGCGTTAACAGAGAATGGAGGAATAACAGTGACTGGAATGAAATTAGAATAGAGTGGGGGAGAGGAAAAGGAGATGGATTTAGTATGGTGAATGTAGATTTAAGAAAGATGGGAGAAGAGACGGGAGGAGGAAGAAGAGGAGATAGACATATTATTGGGTGTATTATGTTATGTAACGAAAGGAATAGAAGAAAGAATGGAGGAGGAGGAGGAGGAGGAGAAATTATTGTGTGTATTATATAATGGAACGAAAGGGGTAGAAGAAAGAATGGAGGAGGAGGAGGAACGTGACAAATTATTGAGTGTATTAAATATAATGTAACGAAAGGAGTAGAAGAAAGATTGGAGGAGGAGGAGGAGGGGAACAATTATTGGGTTATTATATTATGTAACGAAAGGAATATAAGAAAGAATGGAGGAGGAGGAGGAGGAGAGAAACGTGACAAATTATTGGGTGTATTATATTATGTAACAGGTAGAATTATAGGAGTTTAGAAGAAGAATTGGAGTATTATGAGGAAGAATTAGTTTAAAAGAAAGAATTATTAGGAGTATATGAGAAAGATTTAGAGATTAAGAAAGAATTATTAGGAGTATTATGAAGAAAGAAAGAAATTATTAGGAGTATTATGAAGAAAGAAAGAAATTATTAGGAGTATTATGAAGAAAGAAAGAAATTATTAGGAGTATTATGAAGAAAGAAAGAAATTATTAGGAGTATTATGAAGAAAGAAAGAAATGATTAGGAGTATTATGAAGAAAGAAAGAATTATTAGAAGTATTATGAAGAAAAAAAAATTTCTAGGTTTATTATGTATTGAAAAAAGTAGAAGAAAGACTGGATGTAATGGAGTATGAGGAACAGGTAGAAGAAGTGGTGGTGGAGGAGGGAGGACACCGGTGAGAGGTCGCTGCCCCTTCGCCTGGTATCTATCGCGTGGTTCAGTTCTTGTAGAAGACTTGGCGGCGATCAGGAGGCTGGTGTGCCCTTTGGAGGTGGCGGGGGGGGGGGGGGGGGAGACAACGGTAGAGTTTTTTAAATTTTTTTTCTTCATTTATACTTTCTCTCGCCGTCTCATTTTTCCAGCGTCATAACTATTTGCTACCCTTCCGCTATTTTTTGTTAGTTTTGACTGCGGTAAAAATGTGCTGTGGTGCTGCTCAGAAGGGTAATTACGTGCTGTGGTGTGTGGTGTGCGTGGTTATAATAAGCACATGGAGAACAGAAGAAGTTTACAAAAGATCAGTCGGCCAACACAAAGCACCTCTGCCTACCCGCTGCCATCTCTCATTCCTGTCTATAAATTTTTCTAACCTGCTTTCAAAGGTCTCGATCGTATTTGCTCTCACTCCCTGACGGATGAGCTTGTTCCACTTATCTACCAGTCTTGTAGCGAACCGGTTCCTGTCTATCGCTTCTTGGCGGTCCTGAAGGAGATCTCTTGATCATCTTTCTTAAATTAACTCCTTTGAGATTGTCTCGTACTCTTTTCCCTAGATGCAAGATTCTCTACCCTTGAAAATTATATTATAGTACAATATATATTAACCCCTATCAAATTTTGTCACTTTCATTCGTACTTTTCTAGAAACATAATGTCTGTATCTATTTAGAATCAAAATTTTAGTCTACCGCAAATAATACATCTATTTAGATACTTTTGACCCGATAACATCACTTCTGTTCTGCACTCTGTGTCTAGTAAAACTTGTAATATATTTCTAGTCAAAACTTTTTACAGCTATAGACTGTTCCGGTCGAGCATTGTGCATTGTTAGAACTGCAATCTCTTCTGTTACTAATAGTAGATCTGCCTAAACCCTGCTAGTTTGGATTGGCTACCTTAAACAGTGTTTTACCGTATATTACTGGTGTCGATATTACCACTTGCTTCGACACTGCAATGTTTTTTTGCAAAATTTGACGGCTAAACCAATTATATCTCTACAACCCTATTATACACGGCTTGACAAAAATCACTTCCCCCACACACATTTTTGTTTTGTAGCTTACCATCTCACTACCTACTACTGCACATCATTCAATCTCTCTCTCTCTCTCTCTCTCTCTCTCTCTCCTCTCTCTCCTCTCTCTCTCTCTCTCTCTCTCTCTCTCTCTCTCTCTCCTCTCTCTCTTCTCTCTCTCTCCTCTCTCTCTCTCCTCTCCTCTCTCTCCTCTCCTCTCCCTCTCCTCTCTCTCTCTTCTCTCTCTCTCTCTCTCTCTCTCTCTCTCTCTCGAATAACGCCGCACAGGCACACCAGAAGGGAATCGGACAGGTATACAGGTCGTGGGAATCTCATCAAACACACCTTTGTTCTCACTTGTAATTAACTTTGGAGAGAGAGAGAGAGAGAGAGAGAGAGAGAGAGAGAGAGAGAGAGAGAGAGAGAGAGAGAGAGAGAGAGAGAGAGAGAGAGAGAGAGAGAGAGAGAGAGAGAGAGAAGTAGATTCTTAAGCGACGGGGAGAAAGATAGGCTTTTTAACCTCCCTTAGCGACTAGCTGGAGGAGGAACTCGAAGGAGGGAGATGAAAGGGCCGGGAGGAGTAATAGAAGGAGGAGGAGGAGGGGTATGGAAGGGATTTATGGAGCAAGACTAAGGAGGAAGTAGGGAGAGGCTTGCGCAAGAGAGTGGGAATGAGTCGGAGGTCTTAATAGATCACTTAGGGCCTGAGGTAGTAAATTATTATAGACAGTAAACACAGAGAGAAGAGTTCGGCTGCTATGGACTAACTGTAAGATTGGTATTTGTATGCAAGTAAGTAAAGGTAGATGGGTAGGCTAGATAGGTAGGTCCATAGGTAGGAAGGTGGTGTATATTTGAGCGTTGCTAACAGTACAGTGTTTATAATGGCTTAATAACTACAGAACGATTGATATGTTATTGTTTTGATATATATGCGTTCTATCGACCACATCTGTTTATAAAAATTACGTAACTTGTACTGTCACTTAAGTATTGTTTGATTTCATGTAAATAATGATGATAATAATAGTGATGAATGATAGTTATTATTATTATTATCATTATTATTATTATTATTATTTATTTATTTTATTTTGTTATTATCACTATGCCAATTCATCAAAAAGAAAATAAGTGTATGCAGGTCACAGGAAACCGATGCATTAAGTAATTTCATCAGCGGGCAGACCTCAAACCCACACATGTTACTCCACCAATAGAAAAACATACATTTGACACATAATGGAACGGTACAATAATTTATACATGAACGTTCGTACGTTTCACAAACAAACTACATGACGCAGAGAGCACTATACTAACCTTAATGGTAACAGGTCACTCCGGCCCAAAGTGTTTCCGGCCCTAGTCATTCCGGCCCCCAACCCTAGTCATTCCGGCCTCCACCCAAGTCATGCCCCCACCTAATTCATACCCTCACGCCTGACACATGTAACAAGCCCAGAAAACAATCACAGTTCTCCCTAATGACCAAACCAAACACGCTAACATTCCGTAACCTTGAGCTGAACAGAGTGAAATAAACTACACCTAACACTCGTAGTAACAATTTTGAGCGAGATAACGCCACCAGGAACTTTCTTTTACCTTTGTACATATCATTGATTGTCTTTGTTATAGTTCATTAATGTGACCCTCTGTTGTAACCCAAAGTGCATTAATAGTACAGAGAGTAGAAGTGACCCGTGAATAAAGTACAGAAAATAGCAGTGACTCATGGGTCACATTCAGTATAGGGAGTAGATCCCCCCCCCCACACACACACACACACAAACTTAGTACAGCAAGGTGAGGTGAGGCCATTGATCGGTGACCTGTTAGAGTTTTGACGCCGATGGATTACGTGTGTGGGGGATGGACAGGTAATGAGACAGGTGGATGAGAAGGTTAAATCCAACAACTCATAGATAAATAAAAATAATAATAAAGTAAATAATATAGACGTTACATCCATTGACCTTAGGGATGAAGGGAGAGAGACAAAGAGACTGATAGATAGACAGCCTGACACAGATGGACAAGTGATATTCCAACGTATAATAAAGAATAGAAGTGATGTAAATAAATATAAACTGACGTGAAACTGACATGACATACCGAGTAAATACCAGACAGCCAGGAAGGAAGAAAGAGAAAGGTAGGAGAAGAAAGGATAAGGAAGATAAAGGAAGGTGTAAATAGACATGATAATTGAAATGCTAAAATGTGGTACGTCAATTCATCAACAAAAAAAAAAAAGAATGTGATATAAAGATTAAAGAAGTCGAATGTAGGAAGTTAGGACAACAAACAAGCAAAAAGAAAAAAGATAGAATTACACTACGAAGATATCTAAACTGATCAGAAAAGAAATGCTCGAAAGGAGAGTATGCAAATGAGTATTATAACAGAGAGAGCTGTGACAGATAGAAAAAATATAGGTAAAACAAATAGTAAATATAATACTGTAAGATAAATGGGAAACACTATTCAGGGATTTATATTGAGAGAGAGAGAGAGAGAGAGAGAGAGAGAGAGAGAGAGAAAAAAAAATTGGATGAAGGGTACAAATTCAATTCTTAAAGTAATTTCCCTCTAGAAAGCCTCTCGGTCACTATACTAATCCCTTCAGGGTTAGAGAGAGAGAGAGAGAGAGAGAGAGAGAGAGAGAGAGAGAGAGAGAGAGAGAGAGAGAGAGAGAGAGAGAGAGAGAGAGAGAGAGTTGGAGAGGGATGCAGGTCAGATAGATAAGAAGGCAAGATGATCGAAGGTACGCGCTTAAAAAAAATTAGACAAACACAGACAGACAGACAAGTGTGACGGAGGGTTTATCTGTCTGTTTGTCAAAGTGGTAATTCGGCCACTCCCAAGGGTCGCCACTACCTGTGCTCTACGACCCTCCTGACAAGATGGCCCTGGACGCCTTAATTAATTACCCCCCCTAATGCCTCCTCCTCCCCTCCCTCTGCTCTTCTTCTTAGTCTGCTACTACATCTTTATCATGTTTTTCATTCAGTCACATTCTACCTAACACGTCCTACTTCCACGACCCAACATTCTCTCTCTTTCTCTCTCTCTCTTTTGTTTTTTATTTTAACAGTTATTTAGCACACAGATGGTTTAAAAGGAAAATAATCTCTCTCTCTCTCTCTCTCTCTCTCTCTCTCTCTCTCTCTCTCTCTCTCTCTCTCTCTCTCTCTCTCTCTCTCTCTCTCTCTCTCTCTCTCTCTCTCTCTCTCTCTAAATGATGTCTTGACGTATTACAAAGGAGTTAAAGCTAAGCACCAGATGGTCGGGAAGAGAATGGAGGGGGAGATGACATGATTAATAGATAATTAAACACTTGAGGGCGACGCAGATGCCTTAGGAAGTAGATCAAGTATAAGGAGATGAGCTTAAAGGAGATGAAAAGGTGATTCAGTAAAAAGGATAAAATGGAGACTCGATGTGACCCGTAGCTTAGGAGGAAGACAAGTAGGAGGAGATTCTGAGTGTTTACGGATGCGGGAACCTGCTCACCTGCCTGCCTGCCTGCCTGCCTGCCTGCCTGTCTCGGTCAAGCAGGTTAGGCAGGCTGGTCCACGTACCTGGCCTGCGTCGCTGCATGTAGGGGAGGAAGGGTGGATGAGTGGATTAGTGGATGAGGACCCAGATTATTATTGTTGTTGTTGTTTGTTGTTGTTAGTCGTGGTAGTAGTGATAAATGATGATGATGGTAGTAGTAGTAGTAGTAGTTGTGGTATGATGATGATGGTAGTATTCTATAGTAGTAGTACATAAGAAACATAAGAAAATAAGGAAGCTACAAGAGGCCGCGAGGCCTACACGTGGTAGTTCCTGTCACCTAACACTACCTACATCCACCTTTCATCCCCATCCATGAACCTATCCAGCCCTCTTTAAAGCCCCTAAGACTCCGCATTAACTACCTGTCTACTGAGACCATTTCCATATTCAGCACCACTTTTAAAAGTGAACATTTTCCCTATTTCCTTTCTAAACTCTCCTCCTTTCCAGCTTGAATCCGTTACTTCTTGTTCTCCATTCTCCTAGTTAAAGTGTAGTTTAGTAGTTACGGCCTCTACCGGCAACCGTTCTGCAATCCGCCATAACATCTCGGCTGAGGTATCTTTGTATAAAAACGATAAAAGGAGTAGTAAGTAGTAGTATGTGGAGTAGAATGGGGGTAGATGAGATTATAGTATTAATATTGTAGGGTAGAGTAGTTAGGAAGTAGTATAGTATAGTAGTAGTGAGTTAAGGAGTGAAAGTGATTAGTAGTAAGTGATAAGTAGTATGAGTATCGGTAACAACGGTGTGATGAAACGGTAATTTTCGAATTCCAACATTTCTTTGAACCTTGTTAAGTGGCCTGTTAACCTGCTTCTTCTGTCACGGTTACTCTGCCATCTATTCCTGCCTCTCCTCCCTTGCCAGTTCTACTGTCTACCTCGCTGCTACCTCCTCTTCTTCTCCTCTTGCGTTAATTGATTTGTCGAGTCGCGTCTACACAACTGACGTCCACACGTCGAGACAGCCTGAGGTAAACTGTACTACTAATTCTTTGAGCTGTACGGCTGTGGTTCAGTAAGGTAGTCAGTAGTGCCCAGCCTCGGATTTAATACCAGGGGTCACTGCTCACAGGGCATTGAAGTGCCACCTGTCCCTCCTACTGGAATCATCACCTCTAAACGCATGAATTGAAACGAGCTGGGACCTGTATGAACCTTCCTTCCCAAAGCCCAGGCAAGGTGCCGTCTTCCCGTGAACTTCCTTCACTGCTAACAACACCTTATTAGCTGAACCTCATACCACCAGATACCCCTGTTAACCTGTTAAACTTATACTCGACCTGTACGGGCTTGGTTCAGTTAGGGTCCCAATTAAAGTGACCACCTGGGATTTATGTACCAGGTAATGCATGCAGGAGGCATTAAGTGTACGAGCGTCTACATGAAAGTAACATCCGCAGTGGATTGAACGGAGCTGGGCCTGATTGACTGTTGCCTCAAGAAAGCGCCAGGCAAGGCTGCGTGCAGCAGACTTGTAACCTCCAACTGGTTCACCATTACAAAACACACATAATATGACCTATCTATCAAGCACTAATACCTACCCCCGAAACATAGTAGATGTGTAGCCATAATTACAGCTTTCAACTTCCTCCTAAATTTCATGCAGTTTTTCTATATTGCATGTATCACTTTTCCGGCCGCTTCGCTGAGGGATGGGTTGGGTGAGGAGGAGCCTTCTACTTCCTATCCTTTCTCTCTTATTACTATTAGTTAGTGTACGTTCTAGCACAGTCCTTTCCAGGACCTATCGTCTCTTTCTGTTCGTGTTCCTTTGTATTCCTTTGTATTCCTTTGTATTCCTCCTCCTCCTCCTCCTCCTCCTCCTCCTCCTCCTCCTCCTCTCGCCGCGATTACTTTGCGAATGTCATAGTCAACTTTCGCTCCCATTAAAGACTATTTTCAACAAATCGCTAATGGACAAAAATGTTCCTAGTATGTGGAAATTAGCTAATGTTACACCGATATTCAAGAAAGGGAGTAAGAGCCTCGCAAGTAATTATCGCCCAATTAGTCTAACGTCTGTGATTGTTAAACTATTTGAGAAAATATTGCAGAATGAAATATTGTCTTTTCTCGATGAAAATAACTCAATATTAAACTCCCAGCATGATTTTCGAAATTTATCCTGCTTAACAAACCTACTCGATTTTTTTAATGTCATTTATTCAAACTGGGACGCTAAAACTCCCTCAGATATAATATACCTTGATTTTCAGAAAGCCTTCGATACAGTTCCCCATAAGCGAATTTTGACCACGCTAAGGGCACATGGCTTAGGAGAGCAATTATGTTCATGGATTGGCGATTGGCTTTCAAATCGTAAACAACGGGTAGTAATAAATGGCGAGGCATCTGATTGGTTACATGTTACTAGTGGGGTGCCTCAGGGCTCGGTCTTGGGTCCTACTCTTTTTCTGATATATATCAACGATCTCGACTGCGGACTTGTATCTAAAATATCGAAATTTGCAGATGACACCAAATTAGGCGGTAAAGCATATACTAGAGAAAACTGCGAACTCATACAACGTGATCTCGACAAACTATCAGATTGGAGTGATAAATGGCTATTAAAATTCAATTCCGATAAATGTAAAGTAATGCATATAGGCAACGATAACCTCAAATATAACTATCAAATGCAAAATAAATAGTTAACTGAAGTACAGCAGGAAAAGGATTTAGCTGTCATCATCAGTAATGATCTTAAAACCAGTACGCATTGCCTAGCTGCCAGTAAAAAGTCGAATATGATGTTGGGCTTCATTAAACGCAACTTTGAACATAAAACTCCGAAAGTAATGACACAATTATACACGTCCTTGGTTAGGCCGCACTTAGAATATGCCGTTCAATTCTGGTCGCCCTGTTGCGTAAAAGATCAAGCCAAATTGGAATCAGTGCAAAGAAGAGCAACCAAACAAATTCCATCTCTGCGAAATTCATCTTATGAAGAGAGACTGCGGAAACTTAATATGTTTTCCTTAAAGGATCGTAGAATCCGTGGGGACTTGATAGAAACCTTTAAGATCCTAAAAGGATTTGATGTCATTAATCAAGAGAACCTATTCGAGCTTTCTCCTCAAGTGACAACAAGAAATAACGGTTTAAAACTTAACGGTCAACGTTGCATCACAGATCTCCGTAAAAATTATTTCAATGTTAGAGTTGTTGATCGATGGAACAAGTTACCAACAAATGTTGTCGAAGCCAGCACAATAACTACATTTAAAAACAGACTTGATGCGCACTGTAAAGTAAATGGGTATTGATAGT
>JACEEZ010024480.1:580000-582500 GCA_016584305.1 Chionoecetes opilio
GTTTTAGGTTTTATTACTAGGAGTGATGAGGTTATCCTAAAATTAGTCAGGTCGCATCTATATTATGCTATACAGTTTTGGTCTTCGTATTATAGAATGATTTTTTTTTTCTCTCTCTCTCTCTCTCTCTCTCTCTCTCTCTCTCTCTCTCTCTCTCTCTCCTTTTCTCTCTCTCTCTTTTCTCCTCTCATCTCTCTCTCTCTCTCTCTCTCTCTCTCTCTCTCTCTCTCTCTCTCTCTCTCTCCTCTCTCTCTTCACACACACACGCACACACACACACACACACACACACACCACACACAAAACACACACACACCACAACACACACACACACACACACACACACACCACACACACACACACACACACACACACACACACACACACGGCTCACTTGGCACGCGTTGCAACAGTATTTCGTGGTCTGGTTCTTGCGTCAACACGAGGATGGAGGAAGATGGGGGAGAAGAGGAGGAGGAGAAGGAGGAATACATTGGAATACATAGGAATAACAGACACCAGGAGACCTATTGGTCCATGACGAGGGTATCTGCTGTACTACATACTACTAACTATCAACTACTTGCAAGAAAACAGTTGGAAAATGATACCATGTCCCCCTAAAGAAGATAGGAACATGGAAGTTTCGTAGTGAAGAATGATAGGATATGAAATATGCTAACTACAACTACCACTAACACTAATCGATCCGGGGGACTAAATATGAATTCGCAGGGCACTATCAATACCCATTTACTTTACAGTGCGCGTCAAGTCTGTTTTTAAATTAAGTTAATGTGCTGGCAGCGAAAACATTTGCTGGTAATTTGTTCCATCGATCAACAACTCTAACATTGAAATAATTTTTGCGGAGATCAGTGATGCAACGTTGACCGTTAAGTTTTAAACCGTTATTTCTTGTTGTCACTTGAGGAGAAAGCTCGAATAGGTTCTCTTGATTAATGACATCAACTCCTTTTAGGATCTTAAAGGTTTCTGTCAAGTCCCCACGGATTCTACGATCCTTTAGGGAAAACATATTAAGTTTCCGCAGTCTCTCTTCATAAGATGAATTTCGCAGAGATGGTATTAGTTTGGTTGCTCTTCTTTGCACTGATTCCAATTTGGCTTGATCTTTTACGAAACAAGGTGACCAGAATTGAACGGCATATTCTAAGTGCGGCCTAACCAAAGAAGTGTATAATCGTGTCATTACTTTTGGAGTTTTATGTTCAAAGTTGCGTTTAATGAAGCCCAATATCATATTCGCATTTTTACTGGCAGCTAGGCAATGCGTACTGGTTTTAAGATCATTACTAATGATGACACCTAAATCCTTTTCCTGCTGATAACGATTTATTTTGCATTTGATAGTTATATTTGAGGTTATCGTTGCCTATATGCATTACTTTACATTTATCGGAATTGAATTTTAATAGCCATTTATCACTCCAATCTGATAGTTTGTCGAGATCACGTTGTATGAGTTTGCAGTTTTCTGTAGTATATACTTTACCGCCTAATTTGGTGTCATCAGCAAATTTCGATATTTTAGATACAAGTCTGCAGTCCAGATCGTTGATATATATCAGAAAAAGAGTAGGACCCAAGACCGAGCCCTGAGGCACCCCACTAGTGACATCTAACCAATCAGATGCCTCGCCATTTATTACTACCCGTTGATTACGATTTGAAAGCCAATCGCCAATCCATGAACATAACTGCTCTCCTAAGCCATGTGCCCTTAGCTTGGTCAAAATTCGCTTATGGGGACCTGTATCGAAGGCTTTCTGAAAATCAAGGTATATTATATCCGAGGGAGTTTTAGCGTCCCAGTTTGAATAAATGACATTGAAAAAATCGAGTAGGTTTGTTAAGCAGGATCTCTTATTTCGAAATCCATGCTGGGAGTTTAATATTGAGTTATTTTCATCGAGAAACGACACTATTTTATCCCGCAATATTTTCTCAAATAGTTTAACAATTACAGACGTTAGACTAATTGGACGATAATTACTTGCGAGGCTCTTACTCCCTTTCTTGAATATCGGTGTAACATTTGCAAATTTCCACATACTAGGAACATTTTTGTCCATTAGCGATTTATTGAAAATAATCTTTAATGGGAGCGAAAGTTGACTGTGACATTCGCGAAGGAGGAGGAGGAGGAGAATCTGGTAGTCTGTGTTTGGTGGAGGTAACTGCGTGAGATGGCATGGCGAGAGAGAGAGAGAGAGAAGAGAGAGAGAGAGAGAGAGAGAGAGAGAGAGAGAGAGAGAGAGAGAACACTCATCTAAGTAAGGATTATAGAACAGGAGGGTGTGAGGTACTAATGATATAGGGAGTGACGAAGGTAGGATTGGAGGTGCCGGCCTGCAGAAGAGATGAGGCAGGCTATAAGGCAGGTTGCAGGCTATCCGGAGGTGTTATGACGTGATGGGGAAGGAAGGGGAAGTGTAAGGCGTTCCTATCGGTTACCCATGACACCATTATGTGGAAC
>JACEEZ010024480.1:589349-609349 GCA_016584305.1 Chionoecetes opilio
ATATAGTATGATCATCCAAGGTAATATCACACTCACCTGTATTACTATGACGATGTTTCCTCTCTTTCCAGGTGAGTGCCCCCCCTCAGTGCTCTTAGGGGCGCGCCGCCCCCCACTTGGCCCACTTATCTGGTCTGTTAAAGGTGGAGACAGACAGACACACACACACAGACAGACGTGTAATTTCATATTGACACATCAGAAAATATGTTCCTTTGAATTCTGCATTGTAGTGAGAGAGAGAGAGAGAGAGAGAGAGAGAGAGAGAGAGAGAGAGAGAGAGAGAGAGAGAGAGAGAAAGAGAAAGAGAGAGAGAATAATTGGATTGCTTGTGTTAAGAGTGTCACAATCTTAATCTGACATAAGTAATTGAAGTTTGTTTCATTAAATATATGAGACGCGTAAGAGAGAGAGAGAGAGAGAGAGAGAGAGAGAGAGAGAGGAGTTAATAATTTCCTCTGCGTTAGAATCGTATCCGGCTTAGCGAGGTGGGAACAGGTCCGGTTAAGGGGGAACAGATTGTCGAGTCTCAGCATCATAAGAAACAGAAGCTTTGATAATGATCCGGATAATCGAATAATTGGATTTTGAGTGTCTTAAAAAACGATATTATACATATAAGAAAATAGTAAGGGGAAGAAAGTATAATATAGGAGGAAGAGATGGGTGTTAGTATAGTATATATATGATAAAATGGAGGTGATTTTGTGGGGGGGGGGGGTGTAGGAGGGGGAAAGAGGGGTTTGCCACGTCACAGATTGGGGATTAGCAAAACACGCTAAGTTCGGATAAACGAGTCCAGGTTTCAGTACGTATAATCGAGGTTGTGTTTTGAGAGCGATCCGGATATAATAGTGGGGGAAAGAGGATAATTGTGTGTTCGGATAAAGATATGGATTTCGGATAAGTGAGGGAGGAATAGCACGTGTGTAAATGTGTGTGTCTGTGTTGAGAGAGAGAGAGAGAGAGAGAGAGAGAGAGAGAGAGAGAGAGAGAGAGAGAGAGAGAGAGAGAGAGAGAGAGAGAGAGAGAGAGAGAAAAGTAAAGGGAAAGAGGAGAGAAAGATCTATGAAGGGAGGAAAGAAATGGAGAACAAGAAAAATAAATAAAGAAAGGAAAGATGGCACAGGAATAGGGATTGTCAAAGAGAGAGAGAGAGAGAGAGAGAGAGAGAGAGAGAGAGAGAGAGAGAGAGAGAGAGAGAGAGAGAGAGAATTCGTGTAGGCTTGATTCACACCTCCCATCCTCTTCCTTTCTTCCTCCCCTCCTCCCCTCCCTTCCTTTCTCCTACCTGTCACCCCCACACCTGCCTCCCTTTCATTCCATTTTCCACAATTTAATCATATTCCCCTTCCTCCTATCCTCCTCCTCCTCCTCCCTGTTCGTTGATATGCTTCCATTCATAACTTCTATCTATCTATATATATCGCTATTTTCAATTTCATCCAATATATCCCACATTTCTCTCTTTCTCTTTCTCTCTCTCTCTCTCTCTCTCTCCCCTCTCCTCCTCTCCCCCGTTTCTTCTCCTCTCTCTCTCTCATATCCTCTCCCCTCTTTTTCTCCTCGTCTCCTTCTCCCCTCTCTCCCTTCTCCCTCTCTTTCTCTCTCCTCTCTCTCTCTCTCTCCTTTGTTTGTGTTGTGATTGGGTAGAAGCCAGGCAAGGTGCACTGTGATTGGTTGCCTCACCGAACAAGGACGTAGCTGATTGGTTGGCATGATTGGATGAGACTTACCCAGCTGCTTTGCGATTGGCTGAAGAGGATTGGTCTAGAAGGGAAGTTGGAGATTGGTGGAGATTACTGAAGACGTGTGTGTGTGTGTGTTTGTGTGGTGACAACTGTGTACATATGATTAGGCTGATTGGGCTGTTAGGTGTGATTAGGGAAGAAATATGAATGATTAGGGGAAGAATGAGGGGAATGAGGAAGAGCATTGAAGGGGTAGGGGAAGAGGAATGAGGGAAAACTAAAGGAGGGGAATGAGGAAGAGCAGTAAAGGGGTAGGATTAGTTAAGGAAGAGGGGAGAAGTATAGAGTTTTTGGTATGAGGGGAAAAGTAGGGGTGTGGATTGTTGGGGGTTTGAGGGGAAGGGGGGGTGAGGGAAGGCTGGGGGAGGGAAGGTTTTTGATAGGGGTGTGTCATTTTTTCCCGGTGCCCCCTCCCTGTTTTGCTTTTGCCCTTTTTTCGTCTCTTCCTCTCCTCTCTTCCCCCCCCCCCCCCTCTCTCTCGCCCTCCTCTCTCTCTCGCTTCTCTTTTCTCTCTCTCCCCGCCCCTCTCTCTTCTCCTCCTTCCCCTCTCCCCCCTCTCTCTCTCTCCCCTCTCTCTCTCCCTCTCTCCTCTTCTCTTTCCCCTCTTTTCTCTTTCCCTTTTCTCTCTCTTCCCCTCTCTCTCCTCTCCTCTCCTCTCTCTCTCTCTCCTTTCCTCTCTTCTCTCTCTCTCTTTTTCTCTTCTCTCCCCCCTTCCCCCCCTTTTTCCCTCTCTCTCTCCTCTCTTTCCTTCATTTTTTTCTCTAATAATTTATAATTTTGAGTCAAAAAAAAAAACGGGCAACTCACCTCATCAGTAAAATAAAAAATAATAAAATAATAATAAAAAATAATAAAATAATAAAAATAATAATAAATGATAATAACAAATCCCAATTCAGCTTGACTTTTTGCTAGCCGACTAAAATTACCGATTCCTTTTATGGGGGAAAACATTATCCCGGAAGTGATGTCATGTAATTATTTCTCTGACATTCCCCTCGCCCTCCCCCCTCTCTCTCTCTCTCTCTCTCTCTCTCTCTTCCCCTTCCTCTCTTTGGGGGACTCTCTCCCCCCTCCCCCTCTCTCTCCTCTCTTCTACTCTTCCTTCCTTTTCTGTCCCCTTCAACTAACCCCTCTGTTTGCCCCCTCTTCTCTCTCCTCCTCCTCCCCTCCCCTCCTCCCCCCTCCTCCCCTCCTCCTCCTCCTCCTCCCTCCCCTCCATCACCTTTGGCACCAAACCACCAAAACAATTAAAATTTTCTTGGCATGATTGTGGGCTTGAGAGTAGGTGGGGAGGAAGCACACAAAACCCACAAAAACACACACCACACCACCACACACACACACCCAACACACACACACACACACCACCCACAAAACCCACACACACACAAAACACACCACACCACACACAAACACACACACCACACACACACACACACACACACACGATTTCAATGTGAATGTGAGGTGCAAGGTAGTGGGGAAGGAGGGGTAGTGATTGTGTAACTAGGGAGAGGAGGAAAATGGTGGAGAGATTTTGAAAATTTTGTCCTATTTTGTGTGTATTTCCCTTTTTCCTTCACACATTTAAATTCAACCTTTATTCCCTTCCTTTATTTTACTTTCCTTCTTTCCTTTTTAACTCCTTTTCTTTCCTTTACTCGCCTTCTCTTCCCTCCCTCCCCACCTGTGCATCCTTATTTCAGCTTTTCTCTTCTTTCCTTTCTCTTTTCTTATTTCCATCCTTTCATTTCTTTCCTATTTTTCTATTCTCTCAACTTTTCTCTCTCTTTTCAGCTCCGTTCTCTATCTATCATCTCTTTCCCTTCCCCAACTTTACTCCTTAATTTCAATATTCTCCTCACATCTTTTCCAATCCTCTTTCTCCTCTTTCTCCTCCTCTCTCTTCCCCTCTGATAGATGAAATGACTGAACCCAGTAGAGCAACATTTTTTTTTCTCTCTCTCTTCTCTCCCCCTCTCTCTCTCTCTCTCCTCCTTCTCCCTTTTTCTCCTCTCTCCTTTCTCTCCTCTCTTCTCCTCTCTCTCTCTCCCCTTCCTCTCTCTCTCCTCTTCCCTCTCCTCTCTCTCTCTCCCCCCCCCTCCCCCACCTTTTCCCTTTTTTTCTTCCCCCTTTCTTCCCCCTTATCCCGTTTCCCATTTTTTTCCCCTTTCCCCTCTCGTATTAACTTCCCCCTCCTTTCCCCTCGCCTTTCCCCTCTCCTTTACCTTCCTCACGCATGTCATTCCAATATCCCTCCTGTCCCTGTCTTATGTATCCATCCTTTACTCTCTGTCTCTGTGTTTGTTTCCCACTTCTTTCTCTGTTGTTTATATTCTTGCTTGGCTATCTTTCGTTACCGTCTATTCTCTTGTTGTTTCTTTTTCTCTCTCTTTGCTTTGCTTTTGCTTTACCTATTCTTTCTTCTTTCTCGTAGTTTTCATTGGATGTTGTGTTCTCTCTCCCATTTGTTTCCTTTTTCTCTTTTTTCCTTCCCGTTCCTCGAGTACTTTACTTCAACAACCCCTCTGTCTTCTCTCTCTCTCTCTCTCTCTCTCTCTCTCTCTCTTCTCTCCTCCTCTCTCTCTCTTCTCTCCTCTCTCTCTCTCTCTCTCTCTCTCTCTCTCTCTCTCTCTCTCTCTCTCTTGCTCTCCTTTCCCCTTGTTTTATTTAGCACTCCTCACCTCACTCTGCTTCTCGTCCCATCCATCCTGTTCCCTCCCTTCCCCTCTGTCCCGTCTCCTGTCTTAGCCTCCACGCCCCTCCCTTCCCCTCTTCTCTTCCTTTAGCTTCGTCGCCCCTCCCTTCCCCTCTGTCCCGTCTCCTTCCTAAGCTTCATCGCTCCTGCCTACCTCTCTGTTCCGTCTCCTTCCTTAGCTTCTCCTCCCTTCCTCTCTTCTCTTCCTATAGCTTCACGACCCCCTCCCTTCCCCTCTTCTCTAGCTACACGCCTCTCCCTTCCCCTCTTATCCTCTAGCTACACGCCCCTCCCTTCCCCTCTTCTCTAGCTACACGCCTCTCCCTTCCCCTCTTCTCTAGCTACACGCCCCTCCCTTCCCCTCTTATCCTCTAGCTACACGCCCCTCCCTCCCCTCTTCTCTAGCTACACGCCTCTCCCTTCCCCTCTTCTCTAGCTACACGCCCCTCCCTTCCCTCTTATCCTCTAGCTACACACCTCTCCCTTCCCCTCTTCTCTAGCTACACGCCTCTCCCTTCCCCTCTTCTCCTCTAGCTACACGCCCCTCCCTTCCCCTCTTCTCTAGCTACACGCCCCTCCCTTCCCCTCTTCGCCTCCTTTAGCCTCAACGCCTTTCAAATATACATCGCCTCAAGCACCTCCGATACACAGCTCCATTGATTATCGACAGATGACTCCCAGGTGCCATCACAGGTGCCTCGCTACCTACTCTCTCTCTCTCTCTCTCTCTCTCTCTCTCTCTCTCTCTCTCTCTCTCTCTCTCTCTCTCCTCTCTCTCTCTCTCTCCTCGCTCGCTCGCTCGCTCGTCGCTCTCTCTCTCTCTCTCTCTCTCCTCTCTCTCTCTCTCTCTCTCCTCTCTCTCTCTCTCCTCTCTCTCTCTCTCTCTCTCTCTCTCTTTTACTCTCGCTCTTGCATCGCTTTTTAACCTTTTTAGCATGCATATAGACGTGACCTAACCTGACCTCACACCACCTCACCTCATGACCTCTTCTCACCTGTCTCGTGGCTCTTCAGGTGTGAACTCAGTCACCTAAACCTTCGTCAAAGTATAAACACCTTAGGGTTGAATATTAAGCAAGCGTTCAGAGGAGCAAGGTTTAGAGATTCTTAGTATAGATGTAGGTTAAACTTAATGCCTTTCGCCCGCTCTCTCTCCATCTCTCTTTCTCTCTCTCTCTTTGCTCTGTCACATTAAGATAGCGGGTCGCTGGGGAGAGCTTTGGGAGAGGAAGAGGTAGTGCTAGATCGATGCTTGGTTGAGTGAGAGTGAGTGAGAGGTGGTTTAAATTATAATAATCGGGGAGAACATATGTGTGTGTGAGAGGAGGAGGAGGAGGAGGAGGAAGGGGAGTGTTGGTATGTTGCGGAAACGACAAGGATGAGGATTGGTGTTGTGTCAGGAGACGATTTAAGGGTCTTATCATGGTAGAGGAGGAAGATGAGGAAGGAGGAAGGAAAAGGAGTTCAAGTATGTATAGTGTGTGTAGTCTACCGGAACTTAAGGAGGAGTAGGAAGAAGGCAGGAGGAAGGAGGGAAGGGGTGAGTGATGTATACAGAGGATAGATGAAAGGGGGGGGGGGGGGATATACTAGATCAAAGCAGCTGTTACGGATACAATATCTAAGACAGACAAGGGGGTATGAGAACATGCTTTACCGTAGATAACACTTTAGTCGCCACCTGCCCTAATGTCGCCAGCCGCCATATATTACGAATAATAGCATCACTACTGATGTGTATGCGCCACTGAAGATGATACACAGTAGTTTATATCATGACTGTATAGTCTACCCTGTTTCAGTGTTGTTTTATGCTTTGTATCTGCAAGTATATACGGTTTCAAATTTCACTATTCATTTTTTTTTCGGGCGACGACAACGGCGGGAGGACACTCTAAACATAAACACTAGATGGCGACCTTAGTGTAGCCCGTTATCAACGTCGCCACTCGTTTTTATTTTTGTAATTTGTTAATTTATAGCCATAATATGACACAGATGAAGACACAAAATGACACAGACTCTCCAGATAGCTCCTTCTAATTTTCCTGAAATCATGGATGTAGAAATGTAAGTATTAACGCCACCACACGTCTGTAAATAAAAAGAAACGTTGTCCTGGCGACTTTAGTGTTATCTACGGTAGGGTGGATAAACAAACAGATGGATAGATAGGTGGATAAACAGATAGATAGACAGGTAGTGAGCAGCAGACAGACAGGTAGATGGACAGGGTAGTGGATAGACAGATAGACAGATAGGTAGGCAGGTAGCTAACAGACAGATAGATAGGTGGGGTGCTAAGTAAGGAGTAGATAGGTGAAGGGTAATATAGAGGAAGATAGTAGACAGTAGTAAGAAGTAGGGAGTAAGTAGTAAGGAAGTAGTAGTATAGTAGAAGTAGTAAGGAAGTAGTAGTATAGTAGAAGTAGAAAGGAAGTAGTAGTATAGTAGAAGTAGAAAGGAAGTAATAGTATAGTAGAAGTAGTAGTATAGTAGAAGTAGTAAGGAAGTAGTAGTATAGTAGAAGTAGTAAGGAAGTAGTAGTATAGTAGAAGTAGTAAGGAAGTAGTAGTATAGTAGAAGTAGTAAGGAAGTAATAGTATAGTAGAAGTAGTAGTATAGTAGAAGTAGTAGTATAGTAGAAGTAGTAAGGAAGTAGTAGTATAGTAGAAGTAGTAAGGAAGTAGTAGTATAGTAGAAGTAGTAAGGAAGTAGTAGTATAGTAGAAGTAGTAAGGAAGTAGTAGTATAGTAGAAGTAGTAAGGAAGTAATAGTATAGTAGAAGTAATAGTATAGTAGAAGTAGTAGTATAGTAGAAGTAGTAGTATAGTAGAAGTAGTAAGGAAGTAGTAGTATAGTAGAAGTAGAAAGGAAGTAGATAGGTAAGGAGACTTGATTAGATGAACAAGTTGACGACCAGGTAAATAGGTGATTATTAAGGTGGACAGGTGGAGTGACAGGCAGACAGACACACGTAACGCTGCTAAGTGGAGTTAAATCGCCAGGGACTTCAAGGTCACTCCGGCACCAGCAGGAGACTGTCAGTTAGGAGTCCTTTGGGTGATGCCTTCGGGACGTCTCACCTCACGCCCTTTCACCCATGTACCTTTAAATCATTCTCTCTCTCTCTCTCTCTCTCTCTCTCTCTCTCTCTCTCTCTCTCTCTCTCTCTCTCTCTCTCTCTCTCTCTCTCTCTCTCTCTCTCTCTCTCTCTCTCTCTCTCTTCACCCATTTTCTCACCTATACTCACCTCACCATACCTCATCCTCCAACGCATCCACCTTTAACTCCCCTATTCCCCCAACTTCCCCTCTTCTCACCCCCCTCACACACACACACACACACACACACACACACACACACACACACACACACACACACACACACACACACACACACACACACACACACACACACACACACACACACACACACACACACACCTCCCTTGCCTTCCCACTGCGTGTTTATCTTTAAAAAAAAGTTTGTCGTAACTTTTATTAGATTCTCAGATAATTTTGAACTTTATCCTCCTCTCCTCTTCCTCCTTTTACTTTCTTTTGTTGACAGTTTTCTTGATTTTTAATATTGAGAGAAAATCTGACGAGGTTTCGGGAGGAGGAAGGGTTGCAAGATGTCTGTCTCTCTCATGCTTTTTTGTTTTTTAGGTTTATTTACATCTTTTACATTTTAAACATAGAAGAAAAAAACCGCTGATTCTTCCTTTCCCTCCCTTTATGTTCTTCTTTCCTCACCAACTATCAATTTTTTTCCCCTATGTCTATCTTCCTGCCTCTTTTATTTCCCACGTTTGTCCCCCATTCCCTCTTCATTCACCTTTTGTCCCCCATCACATTCTTTTCATCTCCTGCTCCTTCCTGTATTCTCCAACTAACCCTTAACCCTTTCCCCTTTTTTTCCCCTCTATCCTCCCATTCTACCTTTTTTCCTTATATACATTTCCTTACATATCCTTATATATATTTCCTTATATTTTTCTCCCCTTTCCGTCCTCATCATCATCTTTTCTCCCATCCTTTCACCTCTTTCTCCCCTCATCACATTCTCCCGTTTTCCCATTTCTTCATTTTCTACCTCCACCTCAATCCCTCCCCCCCTCCCTTCCACCATCCCCACCATCACCACCACTACCGTCCAGTTTATGTAAGCGAGAGCCCCCAACCCCCACTACCCCCACTACCCCTACTACCCCTCAACCATTAATATGAGCACCTGTTTTAGTGGCCACAATCCATGAACGACCAACTCCAACCCCCATCCCCCAACCCCCAACACCCCCAACACCCCCCACACCAACACCCCCAAAAAAGCTACTCAAGTGACCCAACTCATTCGACGGGGCGGGGCATGGGGCACGAGGAAAGGGGGGGGGGCATTTTTTGGATTTTTTTTAGTGTTTTTACCGAACCCCCTTTACTTGCCGCCCCTTGGCACGTTCAGAGCAGAGCGAACACAAGTCTGGTCCAGTTATCTTAAGACACTCCCGAACGTAAGGAGATTACCGGGAATTTCCATAACGACTCGCTGATGACTGTTTTCTGGAAGCTGCTGGAGGAGGAGGAGGAATAGGAAGAGAAGGGAGAAGAAGAAGAAGAAGAAGAAGAAGAAGAAGAAGAAGAAGAAGAAGAAGAAGAAGAAGAAGAAGAAGAGGGAGGAGGAAAAAGAAGAGAAAGTGGAGGGAGGAAAAAAAAAAGAGGAAGACAAGGGAGGAGGAAGAAGAGGAAGGAGGAAGAAGAGGTGTATTAAGATTAGGAGATAAAATGTTAATATGAGATTCTTTAAGAGGAGAGAAGCAAGACTGAAAATGAAGTCAGGAAGAAGGGAAAGAAGGTGAATTTTACAGCATTATCTTGACAGTGGAAGGAACATCATAACAATAGAGAGATCAAAAATAACTAACAAGGAGAGAGGAACTATAGAGGAAGGATGCAAAGTACAAACACACGAAGAAAAGTTTATTAAGAGAAGTTGTTAGTTAAGTGAGAAAAAATATATGATTTTAGAAGAAGGAAACAAAATACGTACAAACAGATACTTAAGAAAAGTTAATTAAGATAAGTAGTTAGTTAAGTGAGAGAAAAAAATACGATTCTAGAGGAAGGAAACAAAATACTTACAAACAAACATTATACTAAAGAAAAATTAATTAAGATAAGTACTTAGTTGAGGGAGAGAATGAATTATGAGATCGAGGTTAAGGGTTATGCAAAGGAATACAAAGGAAGAATAGACAGACAGGTTGGTGATGGTGGTGTTGAGGACTTAGGTAAGGAAGGGAATGTTAGGCAAGGCAAGGTACCCAGGCTCACGATAGCTTTGTGTGGGGAGGAATCCAACTGCCCTCACCCCCCCCCCCCCCCCCCCCCCCCCCGCGCTGTATATATTTGGCGCGGGAGTAGAGTGGTGTTAGGTGTATATTTCAAGAGATTAAGCCAAGGAGATCCTGTTGTAGACATGTTTGTGCAGGTGAATGTGTGTGTGTGTGTGTGTGTGTGAATGTGTGTATGAATGTGCGTGCCTGTGCATTCGGGTTGTGTATGTGTGTTAGAGAGAGAGAGAGAGAGAGAGAGAGAGAGAGAGAGAGAGAGAGAGAGAGAGAGAGAGAGTATCATACTGTGCCTACATAGCGGGGAAGACCACATGATGCATATATTGATGTATATATTCATGCAACTGAATCTGTGTATCTGCAGGTATGTCCTCTTATTTGGTGTGTGTTGTGCGCGCGCGTGAATGCGGTAGTGCAGCGATGTGCGTGTGGGAATGCGCGTACACCGACACTAGTCTGGTTGTTTACCGAGGGAAAAAAAAGTTTAATTTTCTTGATTAGATTTGCATAATAATATATATGTAAATGCGGCGGTGTAGTCGGGACCGCGGAGTGGCGGGCGGAGAGCTGCGGGGCGCGGTGAGTCTGCCGGAGAGGAGCATGAGGCTGGCGGGGAGGAGCACGAGGCATGGGGGAAGGTGGGAAGGGAGAGAAGAAAGGAAACTGGTGGGAGGTACTACTAGAGGAAGAGTTGAGAAAGGAATGAAGACCAACAGAGGGATGGGTGGGATAGGCTATGGGAAAGAAGGAAAGGCATTAATATCAACATAAGAACGATAAATATACTAAAGCAAAGAATAAGGAATGAGATTGCAGTGGAATTCAGTTAAATAGATAATTCCCTGGTCTCTTCAATATTCATCCACTTAGATATATATTTTGTTCTAGAAAGATGAATAAACCAATAAGAAACAAAGGTGGTACTAGGTATTAGTGACCTAGTGACACGTCAAGATACTCCTCCTCCTCCTCCTCCTCCTCCTCCTCCTCCTCCTCCTCCTCCTCCTCCTCCTCCTCCTCCTCCTCCTCCTCCTCCTCGTTCTCCTCGTTCTCCTCGTTCTCCTCGGTTCGGTTCTCCCACCATTACAAAACACACATAACATGACCTATCTATCAAGCACTAAACCTACCCCCACAAACTAGTAGCAGTTAGCCATAGATTACAGCTTTCAACTTTCCTCACAAATTCCATGCAGTTTTTCTATATTGCATGGTATCACTTCATTTCCGGCCAGCTTCGGCTGGAGGGATGGGTGGGTGGGGAGGAGCCTTCTACATACTTTCCTATCCTTTCTCTCTTATTATCTAGTTAGTGTAGTGTAGTTAAAGCAAACAGCCTTGTAAGGACCTATTGGTCTCTTGCTGTTTGTGTTTCCTTTGTAATCCTTTGTAATCCTCCCTCTTCCCACCCTCCAAGATAAGTTGATTACTGGATGCGATGTAGTCTCAGTGTCTTGGAGGAGGAGGAGGAGGAGGGGAACACCTGTCGCCCTATGGATCGCTAGGCCTCCATACATATTATTCATGCAAATGTATTCATAGTACGTGGTAAGCCCAGAGCAGTGCCACCTTCCCCTCTCTTCCCCTCTCCCCCCTCTCCCCTTCCCCATCAAGCCCCATCACCATCCCTCACACCTCCTTGCCTCCAATGACAGTAGTGGGGGTGATGGTGAGGTGTAGACACATACCCCCATCCCCTTCTGTGTGTGTGTGTGTGTGTGTGTGTGTGTGTGTGTGTGTGTGTGTGTGTGTGTGTGTGTGTGTGTGTGTGTGTGTTTGACAAGGAAAAGAAAATAGAATAGATGTCCCATTCGATAATAATAATTATCTTTTCCATTTTTTCTTTCTATTCAATTGTTTTTTTTGTTTTTTTTACGTGTTGAGACTCCTCTTCTTCCTCGTCCCCCTCCTCCTGTTAACCCCATTTTTTTTCCCCTATTTTACCCACCCACACCCTATTTTTCCCTATTTTACCCCTCCCACAAAGCTTCACGTCCTTCACTAGTACAGGACTTGAATGTAAATTACCTGACAATTTCACCTTAAAAACCAAACTCTATATATATATTTATGGACATTTTTTATTCAATTCGTGGGACGCAGGCTGAGAGAAAACCATTTTATATATTTTTTTTTATACTCCTCACAACCTCCCTTCCTCTACCTTCCCCTCTTCCTCCCCTTACCTCTCCCCTCTCCCCTTCCCCTCTTTCTCCCCTTACCTCTCCCCTCTCCTCTTCCCCTCTTCCTCCCCTTACCTCTCCCCTTCCCCTCTTTCCTCCCCTTACCGCTCCCCTTCCCCTCTTCCTCCCCTTACCTCTCCCCTCTCCTCTTCCCCTCTCCCCTTCCCCTTACCTCTCCCCTCTCCCCTTCCTTACACACACCAATGGCTGTCTGGCTCTAACTATACATAAAAGGGGAGAGAAAAGGATATATATATACAAACAATCCTTTTTCTCTTCCTGAATAATGGGGGTGATTGTGAAAGTTGGAGGGCTGTGAGGGGATAGTGGTGGGGGATGGAGGGAAGGGGGGGGATGGCAGGTCGTTGTGGTGATGGGGGAAACATTAGGGACTGGACAGTGACCCCATTTAATCCCCTTTCCTCCCCATCCTTCCTCTTCTCTCTTTCTCTCTCCATCTTTTATCAAGGATTCTAACACCTTTGCTCTGTGTCTATTTCCAGCCTCTTTTATCCCTTCTCCCCTTTTAAATTCCTTCTAATGCTGCTATTACTCTCTCTCTCTCTCTCTCTCTCTCTCCTCTCTCTCTCTCTCTCTCTCTCTCTCTCTCTCTCTCTCTCTCTCTCTCTCTCTCTCTCTCTCTCTCTCATAAATCCACCTTTTCCCATTAATGGCTGTATTTTCCTTAATCTCATTCAGCCCTTTTCCTCTCTCCCTTCTTCATATCTTACCTACCAAGCATTTTTTTTTACCTCCCTCTCTTTCCTCCCCTCCCTTACCATCCCCTTCACTCCCTTCCCTCTCCCTTCCTGCCTGCCTCCCCTCATCCCTTTCTAAAGCTCATCGCATTAAACCGCTTTGAAGCTCACGAGGGGAGGCCGAGGGAAGAGCGAGATGACATTCCCTGCAGATATTTTGACGAGCTATGAGGATAGGGAGGTGAATAGAGGAGGAAGAAGAAGAGGAGTAGGAGCAGGGAATAAAAGTAATAGGAAGAGCATGGAATAAACAGTAATAGGAGGAGCATAGAATAAACGGTGATAGGAGGAGCATGGAACAAAAGTAGTAGTAGGAACATGGAACAAAAGTAGATAGGAGGAGTATGGAACAGTGATAAAAAGAATAGTTGGAGGAGAAGAAAATAAGAGAAGAGGAGGAAGAGTAGAAGGGTAAAATAATAACATGGGATGATATTTATTGCATACGGATCTTGGTTATTCCTCCTCATTATTATAACCATCTTCATCATCATCGTTGTCATTACTATCGTCATCATCGTCGTCATAACACAAGCACTTTGCAGGTCGGTCATGCTAACGTTTCGTCATGCCAACGTTCATTTGTTATTCCTAGCTTTGGTGTGTCCGTCTTTTGTGACCCGGGATGCAACAAGACCCAAATAGGCGGCTTATGTGTCCAGCAGACGGGAGGGGGACTGTGCGGGGGCGGGGGGGGGACGGGACGGGGGGGTTGAAAAGGTAACACCAGGATGAAAACAGAATGGAGGAGCAAGAAGAGATGCGTTAGGACAGGTATTTAAATGTGTATAGGGCAGGACAAAGGGGTCTTATAGAAGTAAAGGGGTATAGTAAAGGAGTAAATAATAAGGGTTTTTTTCTAGGTAAGGTGTTAATGGGGTGTTTGTGACGGGATAGGGTGTGAAGGGAGGGTGTTTTGGGGTGTCGGTGACGGGTTTGAGGGATGGGGTGTGATGGGAAAGGAATACATTGATTATGTTTATGATGGAATGGGTGGGGATGGAAAGGGAAGGTGTGTGGGAGTATTTGTGATGGGACGGGAAGTGATAGTAATAGTAGTTGTTGTTGTTGTAGTACTACTGTAGTAGGTAGCAATAAACAGAAGGTACGTACTTAATGGAAGTTTTCATTAAGGCTGGCAGGGTTTGCGTGGTTATGAGTATTAGGGAGGAGAGAGAGAGAGAGAGAGAGAGAGAGAGAGAGAGAGAGAGAGAGAGAGTTAAACATGGGATACATACATACTCACACACGGATAGGCAGGCTTACACACACACACACACACACACACACACACACACACACACACACACACACACACATAATACACGTTCATCCAGGGATTGGGGTTTCACCTTCCCAAATCCTGGCTGAACTTCTAACTCATTTTCACATTTACCTTCCCCCCCCCCCTCCTCTCTTCTCTATCCGTTCTCCATCTCTTCTCTCTCCCTCTCTCTTCTCTCTCTTCACATCTCTCTCTCTCTCTCCTCTCTCTCTCTCTCTCTCTCTGCTCTCTCTCTCTCTCTCTCTCTCTCTCTCTCTCTCTCTCTCTCTCTCTCTCTCTCTCTCTCTCTCTCTCTCTCTCTCTTAATCTAGTGGTGTCAGCCTTTTTTACTTTTATTTCTCTCGTTCCTTGCTTGTTCCTTGAGTTCCCAGGATTCTTGTCACTTTTTTTCTTTCGTCCACTTTTATTATTTTACCGAGCCTCGATTTTTATATAGTTTTAGTTACTCAGGTAGAAAATGTTGATCTCTTTTTTTATGATTTTTTTATTTTCGTTTGCTTGTCTGGCGTGTCTGCTTCCCTGTTTGTTTCGTTATTTTTTGTTTTTGTTTTTGTTACTTTGTTTTCATTATATATCTTAGCGTTTATTCGTTCCTCAAGTCTTTATCTCCCTCATTCCCTACCTCCCTCTTTCCTTCCCTTGTTTACTATATCTCCTTCCTTCACAGTTACCCTGACAATCGTATACCTTCAGTCTTCATGGCAACTCACTTCCTTTCCTTCTTTGCCCTCCTTAACTCCCTTCCCTCACTTACGGACTGTCTCTTCCACCTTTCCTTCCCTCAGAATATCTCCTCCCTTTCCTCACAAGCTTATGACCTCTATATCTATTTTTTTTACGTTAGAAGGGAGAAGTTAACCAAGGGAAAAAAATCAATAAAATCTTCCACACTTGTATCTCCACCTGCGTAAAAAAAACCCATCTTCCACACCTGTACCTCCACCTGCCGGACACTAATTAACACCCTTCTCCACAGGTACGTCGATGGAAGTTCACCCGAGGTCATAGATCTGGACGAGAAATGCAGGTGAGAAAGAGACAGGCTTGTTGTTTAGGTTTTTAAGTCCCTGGGGTCACCTCCCTCAGGCGTGTGTTATGACCCTTAGTCCCTCGGGTCATGGTGGTGGTGGTCTTTTTGGCCCCGTCCCACCTACCTCGCCCCGCTAAGTCCCATTCCAATAAGCCTCCTTCCATACCCCAAAATACCTGTCCCATTTTAGATTAGAGATATTGTGGCATAATTTAAGTGAGCTATTTATTGAGGCATGATTTAAGTAAGCTGTTTTATTTTATCTTAATCTGCTGTCTTGTCATTATCGCTGCCATATACTCATAATTTTATGATGGGTTTTATGAATCCATTCATTGATTCAAGTGTATTTACTTACTTGTCACAGACACTTGTTACTTACACAGACACTTAAAAACTTGTGTTGCTCTTCAAGCGAGGACGTTAAAGAAAATGTATTGTTGTTTAGGAACCTAACACTGCCACGTACTGTTGTTGTTATTGTTATTATTATTGGTTGTGGTGGTGGTGGTGGTAGTGGTGGTGGTAGTGGTGGTGGTGGTGCGAGAAATAAGGAAGAAACATTGTATGGTGAAAATGAATGAAAGAGAGACAAAAGAGGAAAGAAGAATATAGGAACAATTAAAAAGCGGAAGATGACACGAAGGGAAGCACAAAATACAGATTGACAGACACAGATAAAAGTACACAAATTTTGATACACACATTCAGTGAAGCATTGCCATCGTGCCCTTCTTTGTCTCTTTGTCTTCTGCTTCCCTTATTTCAGAGATATCAAAGACTGTGAAATGAGTAGCTATAGACTTTTGGTATCAATAAGCCGCCTCCTCCTCCTCCTCCTCCTCCTCCTCCTCCTCCTCCTCCTCCTCCTCCTCCTCCTCCTCCTCCTCCTCCTCCTCCTCCTCCTCCTCCTCCTCCTCCTCCTCCTCCTCCTTGCATAGGCCAGACAGGGGATGTTTTGGTGCACACACAGGCCTCGTAACAACTCCTTCAGCGCCTTCGTCTGCCTGAAGGAGAAGAAGGCTGCAAGATGGATAATGAGAGCAGCAGCAGCAGGAGCAGGAGGAAGATGAGATAAGAAATATTATACTCCTTTTTCTTTTCTTTATATAAAGTTACTGTTTGCAGAAGTTGAGTCGTGGGTGTCCTCTGATGAGCAAACATTTTCTAAGAAAGCTTCAAATTGTCTTTTCTGTGTAAACTTGCCTCATAAAGATGGCCGTTCCCCAACCCCCTCCCCTTCCTCCTTCCCCCTCCCCTTCCCCTCCTCCCTCTCTCCCTCCCTCCCTCAACGTCCTTCATCTTGCCGGGAAAACAATGCGTTACGTTTTTTTTCCTTTTTTTCTTCCTTTGTAATTTTAAAGTCGAAAATATTTTTTTCGTCTCTTTTTCTATATTTCCTCGTTCCACAATCCCCTCCCATCCCATCCCATCCCATCCCATCCCATCCCATCCCATCCCATCCCATCCCTCCCTTCTCCCTGATCTAAAGATTTGAAGACCTTGTGCTTGATGAGAGAGAGAGAGAGAGAGAGAGAGAGAGAGAGAGAGAGAGAGAGAGAGAGAGAGAGAGAGAGAACACATCTTGTCTGTCCTGCCAGCCTCATCTCCCCACACAAAATTACTCTCCATCCCCGAAGATTTAACGTAACCGAGGCAGGACAGAAGGACAGGCCACAGAAGGGCTTATGGTCCTGTCCTGCCTCATTTAAAACCTACCTCATGACCTCGCATTGTGTCCTTCGTGGCATGTTGTTCCTCTAGTCACACAGGGAGAGAGAAAGGCAGATGTGAGTGAGGATTCAAGAGAGAAAAAAAGTAGAGGCGCTTGAAAGAAGACAAGTAATTTTTTATCTTCTTTCTTGTCTTTCTTTCTTCCTTGTCCCCTCCTCCACTCTTCTCTCCCTCTTTCTCCCTCTCCCTTTCCTCACTCCCTCACCCCTCCTAACTAGTGCCTGACACGTGTTCACACACAGAGAGAGAGAGAGAGAGAGAGAGAGAGAGAGATCAACTGACCTCTATATAAGCAACTGTTCATTACTACTGGTTTTTTTTTCTTCTTTCGAAAGTGCCAATGATCTCACGTCCTCTCAACCTTTCTCTTTCCGCCCTTCCTCTTCTTCCCCTGTTCCTCTCCCTCTACCACCCCCTTGCTTTATTCCTTCTGTCACCACCTACCACCACCATCGTTCAGCCCCCCCTCCCACCCCCGCGCCCCCTTTCCATGCCCTTGATTACTTCCGCCGAGAGGTTCTTATAAAACTTGGCTGACGTCATCACACTTTGCGAGGAGGAGGAGGAGGAGGAAGAGGAGGAGGATGGAAGGAGGAGGATGGAAGGAATGGAGAGAAAGGACAGAGAGAAGAGGAGAAGGATGGAGGGAATGAAGAGAGAGAGGACAGGAAGAGGATGGAAGGAATGGATAGAAATCAGAGAGGCGGAGGAGGATGGGGGGAATGGAGAGAGAGAGGACAGGAGGAGGATGGAGGGAAGGGAGGGAAAGGACAGAGAGAGAAAAAATATTAAAAAAAGAGAGAGGGACACAACGAGAGACATCATGTCACATCACATCATCACTTTAGTCCACGAGAGACAACGAAATTATCATAGCATAAGGTCCATAAAAGAGCTTCGGCTTAATGGACCGTGGCTTATACGACTGTATAATTGATTATGAACAATATTGTATTACACCAAGCCAAATAAACTATCAAGTATCAAGTATCAAGTATCATGTAAACAGAAAGCCATTTGCAGTTTTATCTCTTTTACCTGTTGGAAAAGTACTGTGTATTTTTTTTCTGAATTTATGAGGAGACAGTTTGAGAGTATAATAAACAAAGACAAAATATAAAACCTCGATTAATAATATTGACAAATCCCAAATAATAAATGATAAAAAGAGATCAAAGAGTTATCCAATTTTCTTTCGGTGTCTTGATACGCCTCTTATAAAATATAATATAAAAGTCTTAGAAAGCTGAGAAATTGAGTTACGAAGAGATTTTTAGAGTTTACCAGTGAAGGAAGTATTTGTTTACTAACCCCTTCACACCCAGATAGCCTTCACACCCACACCTTCCTTTTCGATAAAAAAATGTCTGTTGTCGAGCCATAAAATTACGAAAAATAACTGAATATACCAAATTAGTTAGTTGACAAGGATACTAAACAGGTCATATGTATAAAATATTGCTTATATTCACACAAAAATCGTCTAATGGTAGCCAAATTACAATGGAAATTACTCTCTGGGTCTCAAGGGGTTAATGTTAGGGTGGAGTTAAACATTTGATCTGCTTTATTTGCTAGTAAGTAAAAGGATGTCGGAGAGAGTTGTCTTAATTTTTTTTATTTTTAGTTTTTTTCTTCTCATCTCAAAAGGACTGGCAAAAGGTCTACCCCAGCAAGTGACCTTATCATAACCAGGTTAGCGCGTAGTGACCTCTGATGATGATGATGATGATGATGATGCTCCTGTCTCTATGTGCATTCCTCTCTTTCTTATCTTTGCTATGTCCTTTTCCTCTTATTCCTTCCTTCTTCCTTTTACTCATTCTCTTTCGTCTTCATTTCTCCACTGGCGTCCTTGGTGGTTCAAACTTTCTCTCTCTCTCTCTCTCTCTCTCTCTCTCTCTCTCTCTCTCTCTCTCTCTCTCTCTCTCTCTCTCTCTCTCTCTCTCTCTCTCTCTCTCTCTCTCTGCTGCATCCCATCCGTTCATCTCCCTTTCCTTGCCTATTTCCTTTCCCTCCCACTATCCATTTCTCCTCCCTTCCCCTCCTTCCCCTCCCCTCTTCCCCCCTCCCCCCTCCTCTCTCCGACCACAGTTCTACAAATGGGATCGTCTTGCCGCCAGATTCCGACTGTCAAGAATTTATAGCCTTTTTTCTTTACTTTTTTTTGCCTTTCTTGCGCGTGTCCGACCACTATAAAGCCTTTTTTTTTTTCCTCTCTCTCTCTCTCTCTCTCTCTCTCTCTCTCTCTCTCTCTCTCTCTCTCTCTCTCTCTCTCTCTCTCTCTCTCTCTCTAACCCTGCCCATGATAACAGGTCAAATCAGGTTCTGTTATGGATGTTTTGGGCAATGAAGCAGTGGTGGAGGGGGGGGGGGTTAAGGGGCATTCCTAAGGGCAAGAGACTAGGGAAGGCAAGAAATAGGAGCAAGAACAGGGTCAAGGATAAATATAGATGAATAAAAAGGCTTAGAACTCTTACAAGGGACGAGATATTAGGGACTGAGAAGGAATAGAACACAAAAACAGAAGATTGAGGGGCATAGTAGAGAGAGAGAGAGAGAGAGAGAGAGAGAGAGAGAGAGAGAGAGAGAGAGAGAAAAGAGAGAGAGAGAGAGAGAGAGAAGGAAGGGGAAAAAAAATTAGGGAACGAAAAAATGACGGACAGAATTTAAGGAAGCAAGGAATTAGAGACACTAGGAAAGGATTGGGAAATAGGGTTGAATAGAAACTGGAGACTGAGACATTGAGAAGAGGCTAAAAAGAGGATAATATATGTAAGAGGATAATAAAATCAAGATAGGACAAAGAGACAGACACTTTTATTTAATTACAAGTCACACCAATACTAGAAATAAAAAATATAAAGAGAGAGAGAGAGAGAGAGAGAGAGAGAGAGAGAGAGAGAGAGAGAGAGAGAGAGAGAGAGAGAGAGAGAGAGAGAGAGAGAGAGAGAGAGAGAGAGAGAGAGAGAGAGAGAGAGAGAGAGAGAGAGAGAGAGAATAGAGGGGGAGGGGGGCACGTCAAATGGGATTGGATGGGCGTGCATAGTTATAAATACATGGCTAGGACGAGGGTACGTAAGGGGTAGTTCAGTAAGGGTTTAGGGTACGTACATAGGTGATTCGTGTACGTGGTGGCAAGGAAAGGTTGGGTACGGGTTAGGTAGTACGTGAGATGGGTGGGTGTGTGGGTGTGGGTGTGGGT
>JACEEZ010024480.1:614349-639349 GCA_016584305.1 Chionoecetes opilio
ATCTATCTATTTGTCTATCTATCTATCTGTCTATCTATCTATCTGTCTATCTATCTATCTGTCTACCTATCTATCTGTCTATCTATCTATCTGTCTACCTATCTATCTATCCGTATATCTATCTATCTGTCTATATAGCTATCTGTCTATCTATCTATCTATTTGTCTATCTATCTATCTGTCTATCTATCTATATATCTACCTATCTATCTATCCTTTTAACTCATTCTCTTTCGTCTTCATCTCCACGTCGTCCTTGGGTGGTTCAAATTTCTCTCTCTCGTCCTCTCTCTCGTATCATCTCTCGCTTCATCCTCTCTGTTCTCTCTCTCTCTCTCTCGTCCTACTCTCCTCGCTCTCTCTCTCTCTCTCTCTGCTGCATCCCATCCTTCATCTCCCTTTCTTTCCTATTTCTTTCCCTCCCACTATCCATTCTCCTCCCGTTCCCCTCCTTCCCCTCCCCTACGTCTTCCCCCCTCCCCCCTCCTCTGCTCCGCCCAGTTCTACAAATTGAATCGTCTTGCCGCCAATTCCGACTGTCAAGAATTTATAGCCTTTTTTTCTTACTCTTTTTTTGCCTTTCTTCTTGCGCGTGTCCCGACCACTATACAGACTTTTTTTTTTTCTCTCTCTCTCTCTCTCTCTCTCGGTCTCTCTCTCTCTCTCTCTACCTCTCTCACTTCCAATCTCTCTCTCTTCTCTCCTCCTCTATACCCTGCCCTATAAGGTCAATCAGGTTCTGTTTTGGTGTTTTGGGCAATGAACAGTGGTGGAATGGGGGGGGGTTAGGGGCGTCCTAATGGCAAAGAGACTAGGAAGGCAAGAAATAGAGCAGAACAGGTCACGGGAAAAAATTAAATACATAGATGATAAAGGCTTAGAATCTTACAAGGGGAACGAGATATTAGGACTGAGAGGAATATAACACAAACAGAATAAAAAAGATTGGCATGTAGAGAGAGAGAGAGGAGAGAGAGAGAGAGAAGAGAGAGAGGAGAGAGAGAGAGAGAGAGAGAGAGAGGAGAGAAGAGAGAAGGAAAGGTGGTAAACAATTAGGGACGAAAAAAGTGACCGGGACCATTTAAGGAAGTCTGAATTAGAGACACTAGAGAGTATTGGGAATAGGTTGAATAGAAACTGAAGACTGAGACATTGAGAAAGGCTAAAAAGAGGATATATATGTAAGAGGATATAAAAAAATCCAAGATAGGCACAAAGAGACAGACACGTTTTACTTAATTGCCGTCCACAACCAATACTCAGAATAAATATATAAAAGAGAGAGCGAGAGCGAGCGAGAGAGGAGAAGCGAGAGGATGAGATGAGAGAGAGAGAGACAGAGAGAGACCGAGAGAGAGAGAGAGGAGGAGAGAGGAGAGAGTAAGACTAAGAGTCGGGATCGATGCATCCTAGCTTTTATTGGGTGCCGTTCACATGATTTGGTGTATCTGTGTGCCATGATAAGGTTTAGCCTACATGGCTCGACGAGGGTAACGTAGGGGTAGTTCAGTAAGCGGTTTAGGGTAGGTCACATAGGTGATTCGTGTACTGTGGCAAGGAAGGTTACCTAAGAACATAAGAACCATAAGAAAATAAGGAAGCTACAAGAGGCCGCCGAGGCCTACAACGTGAGTAGTTCCTGTCACCTAACACACCTACATCCACCTTTCATCCCCATCCATGAACTTATCCAGCTCCCCCTTAAGCCTCCCTAGATACTCCGCACTAACTACCTGTCTACTGAGACCATTCGCACTCATTCCCAGCCCTATTTTGTGACATTTTTTTTCCCTATTTCCTTTCTAAATCTACGGCTTTTCCAGCTGAATCCGTTTACTTCTGTCTAACCCTGTTAAAACCGTAAGAACTTTTCTACCTCGCCTTTTAAGTCCCTTTTTCCACTTAACAAACTTCTATCAGATCCGCCCTGATCTGCTGTCTCTCGATTGAGGTCTTTTAATAACTTCAATCTCCTCTCATAACTAAGTTACGCATCCCTTGTATCATTTTGGTCATCCTATCTCTGCACTTTTCTACCACACTATATCCATCCTGTATCATGGAGCCAAACTGACTGCATAGTCTAGGTGAGGCCTGCTAGATCCCGAATAAAGCCTTTAGATATAACTCCGCCCTTCTACTTTTAAATCACTTCTGGTAATGAAGTCCTAATACTCTATTAGCTCTATTTCTGCCTCAATACATTGTTTCCTAGGTCGAGTCTGGGCCTTCACCATCACATCCAATATCTTTTTTCACCTTCTTGATCTTTTCAGCGATACATTGCTTATAGGTGTATCTATTACAGGGTTTTTTCCTACCAACTTCATACGCTACATTTATCAATTTAAATTCCATCTGGCCATCTGACTGCCCACGTCGTTAGTTTTATCTAGTCTCCCTGCAATATTTTTACGTCAAACTGTGATCCAATAATCCTACCTGAACTTAGTATCTCACAACTTGCGATATCACTGGCTATCCCACTATCCAGTCGTTTGATGTAAAATCAAAATAGTAATGGGCCCAAAACAACCCGTTGAACTCCACTTGTCACCAGTCCCCCATTCAGATGGAACCATTAATTGTAACCCTTTGTTGCCTATTACTTTAGCGCTCTGATCCAATTGAAGAACCTTGCCCATCTATACCATGAGCCCTAACCTTATTAAAGTCGCTCGTGTGGTACTTTTGTCAATGCCTTCTAAAGTCCAATATGATTATATCATAATCCTTATCATTATCTGCCTCTCATAAACTTTCCTATAAAAACTCAATAATTGGTGGAGACTGACCTACCCTTGGTGATCCCATGTTGTGATCATTGATCCAACTATGTTTTATCTAAGTGCTCTCTCATGTTGTTTTGCAATAATAGGATTCCAATAATTTACCCCCACTGGGGAATGTTAGACTTACGGTCGATATTTGACTTTTTAGTCCTCTGTTCTCCCTTCTTAAATATGGAAACAACATTTCTTCCTCCCACTAATATGGTCACATCGCCTTTTCTTCAAACCGATTCCTAAAAATGTGCACAACGACTCACTAACAACCTCCTTGCATTCCTTTATACCCTGGGATACACTTCATCTGGTCCTGGCGATTTCATGTTTTTCATTTTTTCTATACCTCTTCCACCTTTCCCTAGTTATCACAATATCTTTGAAGTCCTCTCTCTCGCTTCCTTTGAACATCTGTTCACCTATCAGTATCGTCTTGTATCCTCCTCCGTAAAACCCTTAAGAATAATCATTTTAGACTCCTACACCTTATCCTCATCGTAATTTTAAGACCCACCTGTCCTAACGTTAGGCCCAACTAAGTCCCCCTTGTCTTTGTTTTATAAACCTGATAGAACCGCCTTTGGGGGTCCCCTGGTTTCGCTTGTTCTTGCTACTTTATCTTCATACATTGTTCTTAGCAACTCGAGTTAATTTCTTCACTGTCCTCGCCTCCGTTATACTGTTTTCTTTGTTTACCATCAACTGCTTGAACCTTAAATAAATGTTTCTTTTTACTCCAATGTGTTGTTTTAACTTGGATGGTCATCCATTTTGGATCCACTCTTTCTGCCTTATTTCCCTATAAGGAATATTTCTTTCTGTCCGTCATTATTTCCTTACAAATGAGGTATAGTCCTCCTCAGCTCGACTCACTTCCCTTCATAGACTCTCTAATTACCTCCTCACCCTGACCTCACTTCCCTGTCTTAACCGCGTCTAATTATCTCCTCACCTCGTGCTCATCTCACCATATCTGACCGCGCCCAATTACCTCCAGGTGTTCCTAATCCTTCATATTGGCCTTTCCCCCTGAACAACGCCTTGTCCTTGGGACATTTTCTGCTCCTCATCCCACAACCTCTATTAATAACCTCACAGATTGTCTTCTTGAAATCCGCATACTTGTTCCTTTCTGAAATTAGGTATTCGATGCCTAATTGCCACTTAATTTTCCAACTTCCCATTTTTAAGCTAAATCTGATCTCAATATGGTCGCTATATCTAAACTTCCCCCCGACCTCCACATTTGTAACTAATCGGTCCCTCTAATTTGTCAGCAATAGATCGTAGAATTTAGCTCCATCTATAGGCTCCTTGATCTCTTGACTTAGGAAGTTATCCTGGATTATATTAACAATCTCTGCATCGCTGTCAACCTATGATTATATCCCATCTATATTCCTAAGATAAAGCTCCCACCACGCATAATCGATTATATCTGCAGGCCTTGTTTATTTCTTCCCATAATAGGAGCTGAATCCTCTTTAACATATTGGAGGCCTATACACTACACCCAAAACCATTGTCTTCTCAGTTTCCCCGAACCTCTACCCATATAGACGCTATGCTATCTCGGTTTTTTAGAACATTGTTAACCAACACTGCGCATGCATCTCTTTGCATAAAGCGCAACTCCTCCTCCTCGTCTGCCTACTCCTGTCCTTGTGAAATACTTATACCCAGCTAGCTCTACTTCCAGGATCGAATACTTTCTGACATATCACCATGTTTCTGTTAATGCTATTATATCAAATCCTCTACCCCTATTTATTCCCTCTCAGGAAATCTATCTTTTTTAAATACTCCTAACAAGTTTTTGTATAGTACCTTCAAGCACTCCTCTTTTTTTTGCATTTTCCCTTTATCTTTACTAAACCCTCCCTCTCTCTCTTCTTACAATCAATTAGTGTCCCTGCTTCTGAAAACTCCTCTAAGTGTCGCAAGTTTTCCTTGTACCCCCTACCCCCGTGTCTAAACCCGTTTCTCTATCTTGTAAAAAAAGCCTGCGTGCATCTAGCCTGCCCGTTCAACGGGGAGTCAGACAGATCCTGAACTCCTTTCCTCGAAAAGTGCCCCCGTCGCCTGCTGTAGACTGTTATGCCGAAAAAGAGGTCCCTCTGTCGACAAAGGCCCAACCATTGGCTTTGCAATGAAGTGCAAACCGGCAATTCACCGCAATACCCTGGAGTACCGACATGTCCGTCAACAGCTTCTGGAAGGACACCACACACAAGGGAGAGCCCACCCCTGTCCCTAACTGTTACTCAGCTTCCTTGAACCGCCGTAGCATCCTCCTTTCTTACACACCCAACATCATTTCCCCCAGCGCTCAGCAGCCTGATGGCCTTTTTCCCTTGTGTCCGCCATGCACTCCTTCTTGTCACGAACATGAACCTTATCCCCTTCCCTGGGGAACTCACCCGACTTTTCATTTGTTCATGCGCATCCCCGGATCTGTCACAGAACATGCTGTCATAGATGTCTAACCTGACTGTCACCAACAACCAAATTTTACCTCTCGGGAATGATGTAATGACGTCACCTACCTCCCTCCCCTAACCTCCGTATCATCCTCTTGCGCCCTCGATAGTACCTGAAATGATTTCGGTGCCAAAGTATGGTCCTTGTTTACCTTTTTCACTCCTGCGGGCGTGGCTCCATGATCAACTACCTTCCTAACACCAATCCCTTGTGACTTACTAGGAACCTTAGTATTCCCTTTGAGTCACATCTCGCTCTGGTACCCCTACAGGCACATCACTTCGCATGTGCCCCTCCACACTGTCGCTCCACTTGGACCTTCAACAACCTACACACTTAAGATAACGTATACTCTATTTCCTGCTTCTTCACACGCTTTTCACATTCGTTGCACTCTTCACTTGCCAAAGCTCCTTTTCAGGTCCTTCTATCGCCTCCATAATAGTCTTAAGGCGCCGCACCACACACTTCACTACACTCCTCCTCGCCCGTCCTACCTCCTTAACCCTCAGCCGTCTTCACTCCTACCACACTAACCACTCTCACCCCGAGCACAACACACCACTACCACTTCAACTCTCCACACTCCACACACTCCCCATCACAGGAACGTAGCCATTCTAAGCTGGGACTAAACCAAGCACAAACCTCACTTCACGGAGACGACACGACGACTCGACGGTTTGTACGGTGTTAGGTAGTACGTGAGATTGGTGGGTGTAGTGTGTGGTGTGTGTGTTGTGTGTTTTGTCGTTGTGTGTGTGTGTGTGGTGTGTGGGTCGTTGTTTGTGTGGTGTAAGAGATCCTTTGTAGTTGAGGACAGGATTTTCGGGAAGGATAAGGAGATAGTGAAAGAGCGATACTTCTGACGTGAGACTATTCAGAGATTGGGATTGATAATAAGGGAGTGAAATTAATATAGGAGAAGGGAGTGAGAAGAATATAGGGAACGAACGTTTCGAATAAAGAGATTAGAATGTAGAAGGACGAAATTAGTTCGGTAGAATAAAGTGAATAGTTGAAGTGAAAAATATATTATGAAGACAATGAGAGAGACGAGAGAGCGAAGAGTACGGAAGCGAGTAGAAGAGAGAAAGAGAGAGAGAATGTAATTACGTAGGGATTTACATGCCACGACATCCCTCTTACTAAACGACACCATCCACACACAACACACAACCCTCTGCTAACATATCACTTCTAATTAAACTCTATCCACCTTTAGAAAAATGAACGTCATTATCTAACAGCCTCACCTATATACTTTTGTTCTCTTCCCTGCTGCTTTGTCGTGTCTCTCGGTCCTTCCCCCCGCTCACACCCTTCCCCCTCCCTTTCCTTTCCCTACTTGTTACCCTTACCCCTTCCCTTCTCTATCCCTGGTTCCCTTGTTCATTTCGCCCTTCCCTTCCCCGTTCTCTTTCTTTCGTTCCCTTCCTTCCGCCTCTCCTCTCTGTCTTCCTCTCTTATTCGGTCGCTCTTCCTTGATCCCTTCTTGCCTCCCTTGTCCTCCCTTTTCCCGTTTTTCCCCTTCCTTCCCTCCTCTTCCCTTCCCTTCTCTCACCCTCTCTTCCCTTCCCTTCCCTTCCTTTCCCTTCCCTCCCCTTCCGTCCCTCCCCTTCCCATTACCGTCCTCCCCCCCTTCCCTTCCCCTCCCCTCCCTCCCTATCCTTCCCATTCCCTCCATCCCCTCCCCTTCCCTTCCCTTCTTATCCCTCCCTTCCCTTCCCTTCCCCTTTCCTCCCTTCCCTAATGATGGGCCATGGCGATCACCTGCATTACCTAAACAACTTCAAGACCAACAGTACTAATTACATTTGTAAGGTCTCCTTCTTTCCTCCTCCCTCCTCTCCATCTTCTCCTCTTTTCCAATTTTTTCCTCCTTTTTCTCTTCTATTCTCTTCTCAACTTTTTCGGGCGTTCTCTCTCTGCCTCGTTCTCATCTTCTCCTCATCTCATCTCTCTCTCCTCTTCTCTCTCCGCTCTCTCATCTCTCTCTCATCTCTTCTCTCCTCTCTCTCTCTTTCCCAATTTCCTCAACTCCATATGTTATGCTTAATTTCAGCGAGAGAGATGGATATTGGAGAGAGGAGGAAAAAAAAGAAAGGAGAGAGAGAGAGGAGAATTATTCGAATCCCTGTGATGTAAATTTTTTTCATCTACGAGCTTGTTTCCAGATTTTTTTCCTTGTATTTATTTTTCTTTTCTCTATGATTTCTTGAGTTTTTTTTCTCTCTCTTTGTCTCTCGTGTTTACTTTAACCAACGATATTTTTGTCTTTATTCTTCATCTGTTCTCTTTATTTTTCATATCCTGCATAATATAGAGAGAGAGAGAAAAGAGGGGAAGAGAAGAGAGAGAGAGAGAGAGATAGAGAGGAGAGAGAGAAGAGATAGAAACAGGAACTAACTCGCCTACATCCCGCTTGTCTGCACACTAAACATCCCAGCATATTTTTTATTATAGTTGATAGGCGTCTGGGTGCTGGTTTCGTTTGGTAGGGCATGTCTCTCTCTCTCTCTCTCTCTCCTCTCTCTCTTCTTCGTCTCTCTCTCTCAATCCCGTCTCTCTCCTCTTTACTTCTACAGCGTCGCCGGCAGGATTTTGCGAATGGGATGGAAGTACAGGAACATAGACAGTACATTACGTGAGTGTGAAGGATGGATATGGATAACTCATAGAAGTGGGGATAGTAGGAGGAAGACGGGAAGGAACAGAGATGAAAGGTAAATACATGATGAATATGACGAATGGGCATAGTAAGGGAAGGAAGAGAGATAGGAAGAAGAAGAATGGAAGTAGGGGGATAAAGGGGAGGTATGAAGGAAAGGGAAGTAATGAGAGGGAATGTGGTAATGGGGAGGCAGGAAGTAAGAAGAATATGGAGTGATAAAAGAGAGGAATGAAGTCGTGGAAGGAAATAGGAAGGAAGAAGGGAAGAAGAGAAGGGGGAGGGACTAAAGGTGAAGTAGGAACGGACGAAGGGAGAAGCATGGAACGTCGTGATTCTCCCAATAAATGTTGTTTTAATTGGTTTTATGATGAAGACGTCCCGCACGCTAATCTACCTCCATACCTTCTCTCTCTCTCTCTCTCTCTCTCCTCATCTCTCTCTTCTCTCTCTCTCTCTCTCTCTCGTCTCTCTTCTCGTCTCCTCTCTCTCTCTCTCTCCATCCATCCCACAACCATTCTTTCATTTTCCTCCCTCACCAGCTTCTTTTTCTTTTCCATTTTTCCTCCTCCTCCTCCTCCTCCCCTCTTCTTTCTTTCCTTGGCCTTATTCCGTTTTTTATTTTGTTTTATGTCATACTCACTGTCTCAGGGGTGTCTGTCTCATGGTGTTGGTATTCTAAGTGGTGGCGTGAAGTGAGAGAGAGAAGATACAAGAGGAGAGGAGAGAGAAGAGAGAGTAGAGAGGAGAGAAGACGTGTGGACTAGAAAAAAGAAGTGCTCAAAGATCAGAGACACTGGCTACATCCATCTTCCTTGCTTCATTCTCTCTCTCTCTCCTCTCTCTCTCGCTCTCTCTCTTTCACTCACTCTCTCTCTCTCTCCTCGCTCTTCTCTCTCTCTCTCTCTCGTCCTTATCTCTTCATCCCTTCCTTCGATATTTTGCTCACTTGTGTTTATTGTCCAACTATTTTGCATGTTTTACTCACCCTCCTCTGACAGAATCTTTTAAATCTCCATTTTTACTTCATCACTCTTTCCTCTCTTCTCCTGTCTCTTCCTTCATTTTCATCTCATTGCGCATCTGTCCCTATCGGTATCATCCTTCTTTCGTGTTTGAAGTTCCCTCCCCCCCTCCTCTCCCGTCCTTTCCTCCTCTTCCCCATCCCTCCCTCCTTCCATTACTTTTGCTTCCTCAAGTGGAATCCACAATCACAAAAGTTGCCTTCAGAAAAGTTTGGGTTATTCGCCCTTTAATAAAGCGCTAAGAACAGTGTGCGTGCTAGAGAGAGAGAAGAGAGAGGGAGAAGAGAGAGGAGAGAGGAGAGAGAGAAGAGAGAGAGAGAAAGAGAGAGAGAGAGAAGAGAGAGAGAGAGAGAGAGAAACAGGGGAAATAAGTAAGGTAAATTTGGTACTAAGTGAAGGGTAGTGAGGAAGGGAGGGTGTGAGGGTTTGAGGGTGTGGTCGGATGGGAAGGTGAAGTGGGTCAGGGGTGTTGAGGTCAAGAGAGAAGTACTGTAAGGGGAGATGAGGTAGTGGTGGGGGAAAGGGAGCTATGATGGAGGAATAATGGGGACAGGGGAAGAGGATATGGGTGGAAGGAGGTTTTGAAGGTAGGCTTGGCAGATTTGCTTTGTTAGCGGGGGGAGGGGGGGGGTTGCCACGTGTTGTGGCTCGGCTGTCTCGCCACCACCACCCCCAACCACCACAATTAGCACCCACCACCACTATATAGCCCGGGTTACACTGCTTACAACACTACCACCGACTACCACTAACTACACCATTCGCTGTAGTAGTATAGACACACAACACCACAGCCTTACATCACCACTACCAACAATAACAACTACTACTACTACTACTACTACGTATACTGGTACTAACTGCTATACAGTGTATTTCTTTCTAACACATCTACTGCCCACCACCACCACCAACAACAACAACACAACAACCAACAAACACCCAAACAACAACAACACAACACATACAAGTGTTCGTCTGCGGGTACGGGGGTCGTGACCTTTCAAACCGACTCACTTGTTTTGACCCTTAGTAGTGAAGGTACTGACTGTTGGGAGGGGAGAGGAGGAGGAAATAGATAGGGGGTAAAGGTTGGTACAGGGGAAGGGAAAGGTTAAGGCTAGAGGAAAGCGGGAGGGAAATGAATTATTGAAGGCATAACGGTAGAATTACATTTTTTTCCAATTCCCGTCGTTTTCCCCTCTGCTTCACGTACAGCTGGCGCTACATTTCGGTATCCGAAGGTGGATGGGAGGGAAAGAGGGGGGAGGGAGGGAAAGAGGGGGGAGGAGTAAGGGAAACGAAGGGGGAGGAGTAGGGAAATAATGGGAGGAGGGAGGATTCCGTTTCAACAGAAGGGCTGGAGGAAAATCCCGGTGTGTTAGTGTGAAATTTTCGATCAATTTTCACAGCATCCTTCCGCGCTCTAGGTATTTGGTGCCAGAGTTTTAGAATATCGTCACACGACACCTACTCACACGAACACACACACAGCACACCACACACACACACACACACAGCACACACCACACACACACACCACAAACCACACAACACACACACACACACGCCCACACACACACACGCGACACACACACACACACACACACACACACCCCCCCACCACAGAGAGAGAGAGGTCATTTACCTAACACCATCTATCTCCTCACTTCCATCCTCCTCCTCTTCTCTATTCTTCTCTCGCGCTCTCTCTCTCTCCTCTCTCTCCTCATTCTCTCTCTCCTCTCCTGCTCCCGTCTCTCTCATCTCCTCGTCTCTCTCGTCTCTCTCTCCTCTCCTCTCTCCTCTCTCATCTCTCTCCTCTCTCTCTCTCTCTCTTCGTCCGTCTCGTCGCCTCCTGCTCCTCTCTCTCTCTCTCTCTCTCTCTCACAGGTCTCAATTCTATTCATCTGATACCGCTTTTTTTTGAAGAGGAAGAGAATGTTTTTAGATGCTAGTTGATTGGTCGATAGGGGAAGAGGGAGGGAGTTGATGTGGGGGAGAGTTTGTATCACTCCTCCCTCCCTCTGTAAACTCTGCTTCAGCACACTCCTTTACTCTGATGAACAAGCATCTTCGCGTCTGTGGAGTGGCGTGGAGTGAGTGGGGGACATTCTCTCCTACTCTCTCTAATTTTCTTTGTTATTTCCTCTCTATTTTTTATTTTTTTCTCTCATTCCTTTTTTTGTCTCCCTCTAATATATAGTACATGTTATTAAATACTGTGTTGGTGTACCTCATCCACTTGCCTGCTTTTTTTTGTCATTTTTTCCTCTCAATTCTGGTCGGGTTATCTGTCCCTTTTATTGGTCTGTCTTCTATATTTTCAGTCCTATCTGGTATGTGTTTTATTTTTTCAAATAGTCCATTATTCTATGTGTCTATATCAATCATTTTCTATCTATATATCTGTCATGTCTAGCTATTATAATCTATCTATCCTATCTAGCTATTTGTCTATCTATCTATTCTGTCTATCTATCATATCTTCTTCTATCTCTCTGTCTACCTATCTATCTGTCTAGCTATCTATCTGTCTACCTATCTATCTACCGTATATCTACTACGTCTATAGTATCTATCTGTCTATCTATCTATCTATTTGTCTATCTATCTATCTGTCTATCTATCTATATATCTACCTATCTATCTATCCGTCTATCTATCTATCTATCTATATCTATCTATCTATCTATATATCTATCTGTCTGTCCATCAATCTACATAGGTATTATATATTATTCTACATATATATATATATATACGTTGTGATCTCTCTGTCTCTCTGTCTCTCTTCCTTGGTTCTTTCTTTCCTTCCCTATTCCTCTGTTTATTTTGGTTTTCCCTTGCTTTTATTTTCCTTCTCTTATCCTTTTTTATTCTAATTGTGTTTTTCTTCCTCTCTGCGTCACAATTTATTAGTTTGTTTTTTCTGGTCGTTTGCTTTAAATGTTCTGCTCTACCTACACTGCTGAATAGAACAAGAGAGAGAGAGAGAGAGAGAGAGAGAGAGAGAGAGAGAGAGAGAGAGAGAGAGAGAGAGAAAGAGAGAGAGAGAGAACACCAGTCTGCCTTCGTGCCCCCCCCCTCATCTTCTCATCTCAACTCCTCTCTCACTCCTTTTATTTCTTCCATCCCTCATTCCTAACACTCATCATACACTCCCTATCTTCACTCACTCACTCAGTCACTCACTCACTCACTCACTCACTCACTCACTCCTAACTCAATCCCTTTACACACCTTCCTTCCAATCCCTTACTCCCCTCCCTGTCTTCCCTACTCCCAATCCCTCCACTCACTCCACCCAACGAGCTATTACGCTATTACACCACTCCAATAGTCCTTACTTTGTCTACTTCCCCTTCCTTCCCCTCTCCCCTTCCCACCACTCCTCTCCTCCCCTCCCTCCCCTCCCCTCCCCTCCACTCCACCACCCCCACCACTAAAAATACTGGTACAACGGACTCACTTTTGGCACTGATTCTCTGGCACGCGTTCTCGGAAGTAGGGTGCCTGCTTACACACCCCCATGCAGGGTAGGGGTAGGGGTAGGGTAGGGTAGGGGGAGGATATGATTTGGGTAGGGGTTGGGGGAATTGAGGGGGGTGAGGGTTAATTGGTTTGGGAGTAGATAGGAGGAGCGGAAGAGGAGACAATGCTATGTGAGAGACGGAAGAGGAGGGGGAAGGAAAGAAAGAAAAATGTGAGGATCGTCTTTCATAGATGATGGATCTTCTTCTTCCCTTTCCCTCCTCCTCCTCCTCCTCCTCTTTCTACCTCCTCCTCCTCCTCCCCTCCTCCTCCTCCTCCTCTCCTCCTCCTCTCCTCCTCCTCTCCTCCTCCTCCTCCTCCTCCTCCCCTCCTCTTCCTCCTCTTCCCTCCTCCTCCTCCTCCTCTTCTCTCCTCCTCCTCCTCCTCCTACCTCCTCCTCCTCCTCCTCCTCCTCTTCCTCCTCCTCTCCTTCCTCCTCCTCCTCCTCCTCCGTCCTCCGCATCCTCTCTCCTCCTCCTCTTCTTGCCCTCTGTTATGAAGGGATTTAATGTCCTGGCTTGTATGCAACTCCTCCCTTTTTTACCTTTTTCTCCTCTTCTCTCCCTCCTCCTCCTCCTCTTCCATCTCTTCCTTTCCCTCCCGTTTACTCATTTTTATCCATTCTTCCTCCCTCCTGCGTCCCCTCCTCCCACTTCCTTACATATTTTTACTCTTTCCCCTCTCCTCCTTTTTCCCCTCACCGTTGTTTACCTCTTCTTTTTCTTCCCCTTCTCTCCTTTACTGGCGCTCTCTTCCTCCCTCCCATCATCCTTCTGTTTCTTTCCTTTCCCTATTCTCTCACCTTTATTTCCTCTCCTCTCTGTGCCTTCCTTTCATCCTCTATTCTCCGCTCTTCTTTACTCTAAACAAATCCATCTTTTCCTCGCACGTCCTGGCATTTCCTCCCATTCCCTCTCCTTTAACATCCCTCTCTCTCTCTCTCTCTCTCTCCCTCTCCCTCTCCCACTCTTTCATCCGTCCGTTCCTCATCCCTCTCCTGCCCCCCTCCCCCCTTCCTGCCCCCCTCCCCCCCCTTCCTGCCCCCTCCCCCCTATCGCTGCCCCATACCGCCTCTTCCCCCCCTCCCCGCCCTTCGGCATACCGTGCCAGACTACTGTGCAATATCCGGTCGTTTTTCATCCATTAAACGCTGGTGGCGCGCCCGCTGCACCCGCACCCCCCCCCCCTGCAACCCCCCTCTCACGTACACACGCTTGTGTACGTATTACTCACCCACCACCACACACACACACACACCAACTTACACACACACACACACACACACACACCCATACACAACATACACCCCACACACACACCACACACACCAACACACACCCCACACGACAAACACACACCCACACACACACACGTCCATAATGTCCTAGTACACATGGTTTGAACTATACGTAGACATAAATATTTATAGATGAAACTTAGTACATGAAAAAACTGAAATATCTCTGTACCATAGAGATGATTACGTACATCATGATATGACACACACACAGTCACACACCACACCACCACCACACACACACACAACACCACACACACCCACAACACACACACAACACACACACACACACAGCACACAACACACCCACATATCCATACATGATAAAAATATACGTACACAGGTTAACTGATGTATACACAGGACGCTTGGCATTATACATTATACATTCATGACTGTATGACTGTTTCTGTTTTCCTTCAGACGAAAAGAGAGGGAAGAGAGATGATGGACGGAAGGATGGGAGAGGGCATCTCTCTCTCTCTCTCCTCTCTCTCTCTATCTCTCTCTTATCTCTCTATCTTCTCTCCTCTCCTCTCTCCTCTCTCTCTCTCTCGGCTCTCTCGCTCTCTCCTCCTCTCTCTCGTCGTCTCTCATCCTCTTCCTCCTCGTCTTCTCTCGCTCCGCTCTCGTCCCTCCTCTCTCTTCTCCCTCTCTCATTCTTTCTTTCTTTCTGGGTAATGTTTCCTCTCGCCCTTCTTCTTTCCTTCCTCCTCCCCTTCCCCTCCCTCGTTTCGTCATATACACACAGTCTGTTTCGGGGAATTTTGGCGAGACAGGAGGTAGGGGGAGAGGCAGGGGGGCTTTGGGTAGAGGGCAGGGGAGGGGGGTGCTCTGGGTAGGTGGAGGGAAAGGGGGCGCAAGGGTGGTGGAAAGAGGTGGAGAAAAGTGGAAGAATGAAGGGATATTGGGTGGAGTAAGAATAAATAGTATCAAAGATGGAAGCAATAAAGGGGATAGGGACGAAAGGGAAAGAAGAGAGAGAGAGAGAGAGGAGAGAGAGAGAGAGAGAGAGAGAGAGAGAGAGAGAGAGAGAGAGAGAGAAAAAAAAAATGGGTAGGGGAGAGGTTGTCGTCACATTATCAATAATTCATTTTTTGCCTATGATTGCTACTATGTTTTTTGATCTATGTTGTTTTATTAATATACTGTTTTTGTGTTTTTAATGTATTATGATGTACAGAATTAGGATGCTAATATTCCCGTGGTGAGTTGTTATATGTACTACCATTTTGATGCATATTTAAATAGGCGTCGAGTAGGAAAATACTGGAAAACCTACACCGTCCTCCTCCTCCTCCTCCTCCCCTCAAAAAAAAAAAAAATATTGTAATAAAAATAAAATAAGCAGTCGTGGTAAGAATTAGTAAATACATCAATAAATAAATATCGGAACTAAAAAACACTGAAATAATATCATATGTCTAAAGATTAATTTCGAATACTTGTCTCGATATTCTTGGCCTGTCATGAAGAGACTATAAAAAAAGAAACGAAGGTAAATTTCCAGATGAACGCCGAAGTTCCTAAGGTGGACGAAACTATTTTTTTCTGGTATGTTTTGATGTGTTTGGAATTAGTCTGGTAACCGTTTCAGTCGCAAATCACTTTTCTGTGTGTGTGTGTAATTTGCAACAAAAATGACAAAAAACAAATTGAATCTAACTGAACCTATACCTAGCCTAATCTTTACCTAACCTAACCCTTACCTAGCCAAACCTAACCTATACCTGACCTAACCTTTACCTAACCTAGCCTTTACCTAACCTAACCTAACCTTTACCTAACTAAAAACAAATATTAAAAAAAAAAATATTTGCCACTGAAACAGTTAGCAGATTAATTCAAAACACACCAAAACTCACCAGAAAAAAGTTTGTTTCGTCCACCAAAGTGAATTCGGGGTTCATCTGGAATAATATCGAAACGAAATACAGAGGACTCAGAACCCGCCTAATATAACTTTTTTTTTTTTTTTACTATACTTCTCGTCGATGTATTACGGTTTTTGTTTTCTTGACTGTCACCTTTACATGAACGGGAAAAAAATAGTAGAAGTAGTATTAGTATTAGTTGTTGCTGTAGTAATTGTAGTAGAAAAAATAGTAGTAGTTTTGTCATCCTTCATCTTTACCTCCTTTATCACCATCACCTTCCCTCTTCCTCCTTTCACAGTCTCTCCAATCCCTCACCTCCTCCTCCTCTTCCCCCCCCCCCCCTCCCGCCCAGCATCCCCCAGCCCATCACAGTTACTTTTGCCAGGCGGGGAATCCATTTGAAGTTGCAGTTAAGAATGTTTAATATGCAATAATCATCTACCCGAAAATGTGAACGAGGAAAAAGTTTTGGGTTTCTTTCATCAATAACGACGGAGACACGTAGCATGCAGGGAGGAGGAGGAGGAGGAGGAGGAAGGAGGAGGAGGAGAGGAGGGAGGGAGGAGGAGAGGATGGAGGAGAAGAAGAGAAGAGAGAAGAAGGAAGAAGACAGACGTCACCGGGAAAAGGATGAAGAATCAGAGCAATGATAGTGACGATGATGGTGATTACGGCATAAGTAAATCGTAGAAGACATGAAAACTGACACAGCAATAAACATAAAGACAAGAAGAGTAAAGAAAGAGTAATGTTAGGAATAGTAATAGCAGTAGTGTGTGTGTGTGTGTGTGTGTGTGTGTGTGTGTGTGTGTGTGTGTGTGTGTGTGTGTGTGTGTGTGTGCAGTGACCATGGCTGTATACAACAAAGGCGTGCGTTTATTAGTTATCAAATATCACGGCAGCGTCCAAGAAGGAGAGACAAAAAAGGGCTCCTATGCAACTTGAAAGCGGCGATGTAGAGGGAGGCGAAAAAAAGACTTCGTGATCAAATTCCAGTTACATCACAGGAGGAACAAAAGGAAATTTGGAATATCTAGGCAGCGAGGAACAGCGGCCGTGATGGAGGGGAAGGAAGCAGTGTGAGGGAGGAGGAGGAGGAGGAGAGAACGGAGTGAGGGGAAGGAAGAGGAGGAAGAGGAGTAAAGAAGTGGGGGATAGGTAGGGGAATAGATGACGGAATGTATGAGTTTAGGAGTGACAGTGACAGTTAGAAATTGTGACATGAAATTCTGATAGATTTATGTAGTTAGGAAGTGAAAATAGGAATAAGGGATAAATGGGAAAACAAGGGTAAAGGGGAAAAGGGGTCGTAATGGGGATTGAGTACGACGACAAATGGTTTCAAGAGACGACCTCGCAAACAACCCGACGACAAACCCGACAGGTCACAAAAAGGGAGGTTAGAAGTAATGTCGTCTTTCCTCTGTTCCCCTTCTTCTTCCTCCTCTTTTCCCCTCTTCCCCTCCCCTCGCCGGCTGGTCAGTGTTTGCTTTGGCCGCTGGCTTAACGCATTGGGGGGGGGAGGATAGAGGGGAGACAAAGAAGTAAAAATGGGGAAAAGAAAACAAGGAGGGAGTTTACTGATGGGGCTGCAGAGAAAGAGAGAGATGGCTCGGTTTTTACTACCATCTATAACCAATGTATGTCTCCCCTCCCTTCCCCTCTACCTCCCCCTCCTATCTCACCCCTTTTTCCCCCAATCCTTTCTTATCTGACCAGTTCCTGCCGTTTCATTTCACCCCTTTATCTTTCCCTCCCTCACCCCCCCCCCACTGCTCCATCCCCTCCCTTTTCCCTTCCCTTACCTCTTATGCAATCTATATCTCCCCTCCCTCACTATCTCCCCTTCGTCCCTCTTCCCTCTCTCGCGTCCCACTCAAGACGTGAAGGAATGGTCGCCTAAGTAGCCAAGTGACACACACACACACACACACACACACACACACACACACACACACACACACACACACACACACACACACACATTGCCACCTTTACTTTATGATTATTATATTATTATTACTTTACTTTATTTTTACTTTTATTCATATTGTTAAGTAGTTTTTTTTTGCCTTATCTTTCAGCTCCTCCTCCTCCTCCTCCTCCTCCTCCTCCTCCTCCTCCTCCAGGTTGCCCAATGAACCTGTCTCCACTGGTTCGTTGGTTCCCTTAATCTAATCCTGCCGCGCCTAACCTCCTCGTAAAGGCCACCACCGCACCTCCCCTCACGACCCTCACCTCACATTAACAACCCCCTCCTTCCCCTCACCCTCTCCCCTCACGTCACCTCCCCCCTACCTCATCCAGTCCAAAATTATTCTGAATCTGTAAAATAATCAGCCTTTTCCACAACTTTTTTTTTTTTCATTAACCCTTAACGCCCAGATCACTTTGACAACTTTGCTATATAAAATCGTCTGTTGTCAGCCATAAAATTACGAAAAGTGACTTCATATTATATCAAATTAGCTAGTGGACAAGGATACTAAACAGGTCATATCTACTAAATATTGCTTATATCTATTAAAATCGTCTAATGGTAGTCCAAATATGAAAATTACGTTCTGGACCTCAAAGGGTTGAACTCAGACACCACCTTCTTCACCACATCACATTAACAAGCCCCTCCCCTCCCCCCCCCTCCCCCCTCCCCTCCCCTCACACCCCCTCACCTCATCCAGTCACCAAAATTATTCTGAATCTGTAAAATAATCAGCCTTTTTCCACAACTTCTTCTTTTTCCTTAAACTCCGTCACCTTCTTCACCGCCTCCTTCACCCTCCATTCCTGTCGCGGTCTGATCACAAGCCTCCTTCCTTCCGCCTCATGTTCCTCTCTAATAACCCAAGTCCTTCAAGGGTCCCTCCGTCTCCTCTCAAGCCTGAAACAACCAGCATATTGTCTTCCCTCCTTACCTTCCTTCTTCCCCTTCCTTCCTTCCTTCCTTCCTTCCTTCCTTCCTTCCTTCCTTCTTTCCTTCCTTCCCCTTCCTTCCCCTTCCTTCCCCTTCCTTCCTTTTTCCCCTTCCCTTCTTCCATCTTCCCCCCGCCCCTGCGTCCTCCTTCGTGTTTCCTACCGCAGAAAGAGCTCGTGGACTCGTGACTCGTTTCAAACACGTTCAGCGCCACCTTCTCATCACTTCCCCGGCCGTGCAATTCCCAGCAACAAGCCATTAAGTTCGCTGCTAACTGTGCGAGGGAGGTAATAGCCGCCACAACCCCTTCACAACCACACCACAAACCCACCCCACAACCCCGCCACCTCACGCAGAAGACCACAACCTGCAGGAGAAACGCGACCCAGCCACCACCAACACCAACACCTCTTCTCCTTTCCCACCCCTTTCCCCTTAAATCTCCGCCTCCTTAGGTAGCCCTTTCAGTCGTTTTGTTCCTTCCCCTTGTTAGTTCCCCTTCCCTCCCCTCTTCATGTCAACCATTGCCTCCTCACCTCTCTTTTCCCCTCCTACTTTTCCTTTTCGGTAAGACAAGAGACCCATGTTTTGTATGTTTTTTGATCATTTGAAACCTTTCATTGGTCATCTTTCAAGTATAGTGCCTCCCTTTAGAGAGAGAGAGAGAGAGGGAGGAGAGAGAGAGAGAGAGAGAGAGAGAGAGAGAGAGAGAGAGAGAGAGAGAGAGAGAGAGAGAGAGAGAGAGAGGGGGGGAGAGTGTGTGTGTACCTCCAACTCTCCCACAACAAGAACAATTTCCTTTAACTGTCCATAGCTGCCGATTGAACTACCTTGCTATACTCCACCATTCCCTTCTTGTTTTCTCTCCCTCTTATCCCCCTTCCATTCCCCCCATCCATTCATATACCCATTTCACGCCCTCCCCTATTCCATTATTTCCTACCTTTTCCCTTATCCAAATGTTTCCTCTCCCCCTCCGATCCATATCTTTCTCATCTACCTATGTCCTTCACTTCCCCCGCCATCCTATTTCGATCTTTCCCGCCCTTTTTCTCGCGCCATATCCACCCGTCTCCTCTCACCTTCCCGTCCCAACCATCCTAGTATCCTAGTCTGTTGTCCTTTCCACCTTTCACCATCCACCCGTCCACCGTCCTTCCTGTTATTCCTTCCACCATCCACCTTCTGTTGTCCCTTTAAACCGCCCTTCCAGACACTCCTTATAACCATCCAGGCCACACAGTAAACAACCCTCAACGTCCCTTCCCGACAAGTTCCCCGAGAGGACCCGATTGCGGCGGTCTCTCGTCTCTCGGGGGGCGCCATCAACCAACGAGCCGACCGAAGAACTGCTAACACACACACACACACACTCCACCACGCACACGCAACACGCACACCACACACACACACACACACACACACACCACACCACACACACACACACACACACACACACACACACACACACACCACACAACACACACGATCTCCCAGCCGACTCGTTATGCACGTTTCGGCTCTCTCTCTCTCTCTTCTCTCTCTCTCTCTCTCTCTCTCTCTCTCTTTTCTCTCTCTCCTCTCTTCTCTCTCTCTCTCTCCCTTTCTCTCTCTCTCTCCCCACCTTCAACAGTAGATAGAGGAAGAAAAGAAGGGGAATAGGAGGGGAATTATAGTGAAGGGAGAATATAAATGGAGGAAAGGAGGAGAGGAATGGGGATGAAGGTGAAGGAATGGGAAAATGTGAAGGAGGAAAGTGAGGGAGGGAGTGGAGAGAGAGAACAAAATGGGGTGAATATTAGAAAGGAGGGAAGAGGGGAGATGGGAGAATGTTAGAATAGTGGATGGAGAAGGAAACAAAAAGAAGAGGAGGAGTTTGACGTCATCCACTGTGTTTGATAACCTAATTAGGAGGTGTCGGGCTTAATAGTGTCCTCCTCCTCCTCCTCCTCCTCCTCCTCCTTCTCCTCCTCCTCCTCCTCCTCCCTCCTCCTCCTCCTCCTCCCCCCCTCCTCCTCCTCCCTCCTCCTCCTCCTCCTCCTCCTCCTCCCTCCTCCTCCTCCTCCTCCTCCTCCTCCTCCTCCTCCATGCTTGCCTCATTACTCACCCTTCGTTCCCTTGTCTTCCTCTTTTTCATCCTTGTCTTCTCTTTTCACCTTTACTTCCTCTTTTTCCCCTTTTTCTCATTTTTCCCTCTTCTTTTTCCCCCTCTTCTTTTCCCCTCTTCTTTTCCCCTCTTCTTTTTCCCCTCTTCCCTTTTCCCCTCTTCTTTTTTTCCCTCTTCCTTTTCCCCCTCTTCCTCATTTCCCCCCTCTCCTTCGCCTCTGTATCCACCTAACACATTTTTTTCTTATTTATTCAACGTTAGACAGACTTTGTTTACTATATTTTATTTTATCTGTGTGGTTTTTTTTTGTTTTTTTTTTGGGGGGGGGGTTGTGTGTGTTGTGTATAAATTTTTCCCCTGAGATCAATTAACTGTTACTCTTTGTTTGTATTAGTTGCCTTTGTACTGTAGACTATATGTGCCAAATTAAATGCTCCTCCTTTTGTTCGCTAGCATTTTTTTTTTTTTTTTGGCCTATTTCTCGCTTTTTGTCCCTTCACACAATCCATGAAATATTGGCCTCTTCATTTTTTCCTCCTTATTGGTATTACATTTTTTATTTCCTCCTTTATATTCCTTCGCCTGAATAGTTATTGTTCTATCTCCTTTTATGTCTCTCTCATTCAGTTACTATCTTTCATTTTTCCCCAGTATTTTTTTTCCTTTTCATTGATATTTTGCGGTAACGAGGCACCATTTCAAACTCTCTCTCTCTCTCTCTCTCTCTCTCCTCGTCTCTCTCATCTCCTCTCTCTCCTCTCTCTCTCTCTCTCTCTCTCTCTCTCTCTCTCTCTCTCTCTCTTTTCCCCCCATAGGTAGGCTCAGGTACTAATTAGAAAGGTGGACCGGGTGATTAATTAATTAGGCCCTTCTGAGAGTCCCATAGCATACCTGTGTTGATGGGGGAGGGATGGGTAATGAAGGGGAAGGGATGAGTAATGAAGGGGAAGGGGTGAGTAATGAAGGCGAAGGGGTGAGTAATGAAGGGGAAGGGATGAGTAATGAAGGGGAAGGGGTGAGTAATGAAGGGGAAGGGGTGAGTAATGAAGGGGAAGGGGTGAGTAATGAAGGGGAAGGGTGAGTAATGAAGGGGAAGGGGTGAGTAATGAAGGGGAAGGGATGAGTAATGAAGGGGAAGGGGTGAGTAATGAAGGGGAAGGGGTGAGTAATGAAGGGGAAGGGGTGAGTAATGAAGGGGAAGGGATGAGTAATGAAGGGGAAGGGGTGAGTAATGAATGGGAAGGGATGGGTAATGGGACTCCCGTAGGTATAACTAGGGTACCTTAGTAGATAAAGAGACCCTTGGTATAACATAACACATGAACACCTGGGTACTGGAGCGAGTGTGAGGTTAGGTTACTAGGTGAGGTTAGGTTACTAGGTGAGGTTAGGTTACTAGTGAGGTTAGGTTACTAGATGAGGTTAGGTTACTAGGTGAGGTTAGGTTACTAGGTGAGGTTAGGTTACTAGGTGAGGTTAGGTTACTAGGTGAGGTTAGGTTACTAGGTGAGGTTAGGTTACTAGGTACTGGAGGAGAGGAAGGAGGAAGGAACGAAGAGGAAGTGTGTAAGAGAAGTGATAGTAGTGGTAAGGTGAAGAGAAGTATGATTAGTTAAGAGGATAAGAAAAAGTTGGAAAATGATTATTAGAGAAAGTGTTAGTTAGTTAGTTAGTTAGTTGGTTAGGCATTGAATTGGTCTTAGGGGAAAAATACAAACATATACAAACACAACAATAACAAAAATAAATAAAGTGGTAAAAAAAATGAATGAGAGGGAAGATTAAGAGAAGGAAAAGCTGAAAAAAGAGTATTAACCCCTTCACGCCCAGATCTTTCCTTGGCTATATAAAATGGTCTGTTGTTAGCCATAAAATAACGAAAAGTCACTGAATATACCAAATGAGTTAGTGGACAAGGATACTAAACAGGACATAGCTATAAAATATTGCTTATAGTCACTACCAATCGTCTAATGGTACCCAAATTACAATGGAAATTACGTTCTGGGCCTCAAGGGGTTAAGAGGAAGGGGAAAGGGAGGATAGATTAAGAGTAGAAGGGAAAATTGGAAAAAGAGTATTAAGAGGAAGAGGAAAGGGAGGATAGAATAAGAGTAGAAGGGAAAGTTGGAAAAAGAGTATAAAAGGAAGAGGAAAGGGAGGATAGATTAAGAGTAAAAGGGAAAGTTGGAAAAAGAGTATAAGAGGAAGAGGAAAGGGAGGATAGATTAAGAGGAGAAGGGAAAGTTGGAAAAAGAGTATAAGAGGAAGAGGAAAGGGAGGATAGATTAAGAGTAGAAGGGAAAGGTTGGAGAAAGAGTATAAGAGGAAGAGGAAAGGGAGGATAGAATAAGAGTAGAAGGAAAGGTTGGAGAAAGAGTATAAGAGGAAGAGGAAAGGGAGGATCTGTGAAGAAAAAAGTAAAGAGTGAGAGGGAAAGGTGATGATTGGGAAAAGATGAATGGTGAATTAGAGAAGGATGATTGTGAAAGTGTAGAAAAAGCGACATGGAAGAGAGCACAATGGAGAAAGGAAGGAATAGAAAGGAAAAGAAAAACATGGAGTTACTGAAAATATGAATAGGCAAAAACGGAAAATTGAGAAAGGAAGGAATATAAAGGGTAAATAGGAAAGAAGAATAGTTAAATATATGAATAAAACAAAACACGAAAAAAAGGCTTAGAGACAAACTGAATAAATGAAATCAAATACTCGGGAATTGAAAATAATTGATGACTATGAATGAATACGAAAACTGAATATAAAAGAAAAAAATAGGAAGAATATTTTGCAGTGATAAAAATATATATAGAAAAAAATTGAAGTGAAAAAGAAGATAAAAGGGAGGGAAGGGAGAAGCCTCACTCGCCATATATTATTGAAAAACATATCACACAAAAAATATATATAACACACATACATACAGACACATCATATCAACTTTTTTCCATTTCCTCTCTCTCTCTCTCTCTCTCTCTCTCTCTCTCTCTCTTCCCTCTCTCTCTCTCGTCTCTCCATCTCTCCTCTCTCTCTCTCCTCTTCTCTCGTCGCTTCTCTCTCTCTCTCTCTCTCTCTCTCTCTCTCTCACACACCACAATTTACCACCGTCCTCACAAATGCTGTAATATTTCAGCCGAATGAGTTTTTACAATGTATGGAAACCAGTGTAAATATACGTACATATGTGTGTGTGTGTGTGTGTGTGTGTGTGTGTTTCCCAATCCCCAGCCACAAATACCAGTTAATGTGAATCGTCGACGTAACCACCACCACCATCACCACCAACCACCACCAGCCACCACCACCACCACCACCACCACCACCACCACCACCACCACCACCACCACCACCACCACCACCACCACGTAACACAACGCTCACGTGAAATTGAAATAATAAATAGAGATTGAAATAGATAAATAAATAAATGAATGTATAAATGAAATGAAATGATGGTATAGGAATATTTTCATGAGTTAACACGCGTCCCTTTGGTGAACGAGGAGGAGGAGGAGGAGGGGGAGGAGGGGGAGAGGAGGAGGAGGTGAGGAGGGAGGAGGAGGAGGGAGGAGGGGAGGAGGAGGAGGAGGAGGAGGGGGGGGTGGTTCAAGAGTGGGAAATGGGAGTATGGGAAAGAGGGAGGGAGAAAAAAATGATGTTTGGAACCGGATATGGGGAGAGAAGAGGGAAGGAGGAGGGAAGTGACGGAGGGAGAGAAGGAAAAGGAACGGAGGAGAAGGAAGAAAAAGGAAAAATGCAGAGGACGGATATTGGGTAAAAAGGAGAGAGAGAGAGAGAGAGAGAGAGAGAGAGAGAGAGAGAGAGAGAGAGAGGAGGAAGAGAGAGAGAGAGAGAGAGAGAGTGAGTGAGTGTGAGAGAGAGAACAACACCCTCACAGGCATGTTGATGTGTCGTTGTTGTGGTGCTGCAAGAGGAGTGCCAAGAACTCTCTCTCTCTCTCTCTTCTCTCTCTCTCATCTCTCGCTCTCCTCTCTCTCTCTCTCTCTTCTCTCTCTCTCTCCTCTCTCTCTCTCTTTCTCCTTTCTTTTCTCATCCATTTTCCGTCTCATCCCTTTACATCTCTTCCTTTAAATGACCTCCTACTCCTCTTTTTTAGCTTCACCTCTCCTCCTCCTCCTCCTCCTCCTCCTCCTCCCTCCTCCTCCTCCTCCTCCTCCTCCTCCTCCTCCTCCTCCTCCTCCTCCTCCTGCTCGGGAGGAATCCATCGGGATTTAAGGTACCAGGGGTCACTGCTGCAGGAGGCATTGAAGTGTACGGCGTCCTACATGGAAAGTACACAATCCGCAG
>JACEEZ010024480.1:644349-651849 GCA_016584305.1 Chionoecetes opilio
ACTGGCTAGTTACCAACTTTACTGACTGACTGAGTGGCAGCCTGACTGACCAACACTATCACCAGTCTCGATAATTCCTAGTGGGTTTTTGTATTACATCATGAGGTACTACTGTCTAAGTGGAATTTTTTTTTGCTTGTGTGCGGGTGTTTTTTCTTACATCTATAGGGACTGGTCAAGAGCAAAAAAAAGAAGAGAGATAACAGAAAGCCTACCAGCTAGTCGAGAGCACCTAGGCATAAGAACATCAACAGCTAACATGAAGTAACGGGCCTTGTGCATTCTCCCGTGATTCACCAAAACCATGCTGATATCTAAGCGACATCTTGGCACACGTCCGTTCTCCTTGGCACTGTGAGTCACCGGCACTACAGAGACTGGCACTTGAGGCAGGCACTCATAGGGAGGGGGGCAGGGGAGGGCTGATTCACAAGAGGCAGCGATTGGTCTAAGCACTTGTCAACCCAGGGCCCGAAGATGCGAGTCGTCTGGCACCTCTCTTGTCTTTTTTGGCGGCGAGGACACGTGAGGTGATAGTATAAGAGAGGGAGGAGGGAAGGGAAGGAGGTAGGGGAGGAAGGAAGGGAAGGAGGTAGGGGAGAGGAAGGGAAGGAGTAGTGGAGGGAGGTACAAGGTAAGGAGGAAGGAGAGAGGGGGAAGGAAAGAAGGAAGGAGGTAGGGGAGGAAGGAAGGGAAGGAGGTAGGGAGGAAAGGAAGGAAGGAGGTAGGGGATGAAGAAGAGGAGGTAGGGGAGAGAGGAAGGGAAGAGGTAGTGGGGAAAGGAAGGGAAGGAGGTAGTGGAGGAAAGAGGAAGGGAAGGTAGGGAGGGGAAGGAAGGGGGAAGGAAGGAAGGGAAAGAGAAGGAGGTAGGGGAGGAAAGGAAGGAAGGAGTGGGAGGAAAGGAAGGAAGGAGGTAGGGGAGAAGGAAGGGAAGGAGGTAGGGGAGGAAAGGAAGGGAAGGAGGTAGAGGGGAGAGAAGGGAAGGAGGTAGGGAGGAAAGGAAGAGGGAAGAGGGAGGGGGGAGGAAGGAAGAGAAGGAGGGAGGGGAGGAGAGGAAGGGAAGGGGTAGGGGAGGAAAGGAGGAAGGGGGTTTAGGGGAGGAAAGGAAGGGAAGGAGGTAGGGGAGGAGAGGAAGGGAAGGAGGTAGGGGAGGAAAGGAAGAGAAGGAGGTAGGGGGGGAGAGGAAGAGAAGGAGGTAGGGGGGAAGGAAGGAAGGGAGGGAAGGGTTGAGACATGGAGGAGGGCTGAAGGGGTTGATTTAAGGGATAGATATTACGTCGTCAAGAAAATACAAAGTGTACAATTATTTCATGTTTTGGTTAAGGGGCGTGGATGAGGGTTGGGTGGCTGAGGGGAAAGGCAGTAAGGGTAGTGCGAGTGACAGAAGCAGGAGAGAATGAGAGTGTGTGTGTGTGTGAGAGAGAGAGAGAGAGAGAGAAGAGAGAGAGAGAGGGGAGAGAGAGAGAGAGAGAGAGAGAGAGAGAGAGAGAGAGACAGAGAGAGAGGAGAGACTTCACACCCTGGTCGATAATATTGGTACGTAGAAAAACATCGGAGTAAAAATATCTTCGTATTTGTCCAAAACAATCTCGATTTCAACCTTTTTCCGTCCATCTTACCCCCCCTCCTCCTCCTCCTCCTCCTCCTCCTCCTCCTCCTCCTCCTCCTCCTCCTCCTCCTCCTCCTCTTCCTCTTCCTCCTCCTAGAGACGGAAAAAAACAACACACCCTATGAACCCATGAAGTGTGGTCGCAATCAGAGAGAGAGAGAGATCCATTATCGTGCTTGATGTGCTTCCTCAAAAATGAGTCCAGGATGTGGAGCTCAAACAATGATGATGAAAGAGACGCAGTATGATATTACTACGGTTTGATTCGTTCCCTCCCACCTCTCTCTCTCTCTCTTCTCTCCTCTCTCTCTTTTCTCCTCCCCATCTCCCCTCTCGTCTTCTCTCTCTTTTCTTCTCTCTCTCTCTCCCTCATCTCTCTCTCTCTTTTCGTCTTTTCTCTCTCTCTCTCTCTCTCTCTCTCTCTCTCACACACCACAACACCACACACACACACACACACACACTACACCACACACACCACACCACATACACTCTCTCTCTCTCTCTCTCTCCTTCTCTCTCTCTCTCTCTCCTCTCTCTCTCTCTCTCTCCTCTCCTCCCCTCTCTCTCTCTCTCTCTCTCTTGGGTAGATAGGGAATACAGTGAAAAAACGACAACTTTTCCGCCTTTTGTACAGAATCTCGACCAAGGCCATTTTCTCTTTTATGTGGGTAAATATTAAGCTTGTTTTTACCTGCAACTCATGGCGTAGAGGGGAAGGCAGCAGGCAGGGGGGAAAAGGAGGATAAAAAGGGGAAAGGGACAAGGGAAATCTGAATATAAAGCACCAAGTTGTTTTTTTTCCTTAGTTTTCTTTTGTTTTTCTTTTTCATTCAACTCGGTTTTTTTTTTCTTTTGGGGGGAGGTATTTTTATTTCCCTCTTGTCGTAGCAGGACCGCGAAAAAGACGGGAAAGGGGAAAAAGAAGCTTATAGAGGAAAATAATGTGTGTGGTGTGTGTGTGTGTGTGTGTGTGTGTGTGTGTGTGTGTGGAACGTGCTGTGTACGATAAGGCTTTGCTCTCTCTCTCTCTCTCTCTCTCTCTCTCTCTCTCTCCTCTCTCTCTCTCTCTCTCTCTCTCTCTCTCCTCTCTCTCTCTCTCTCTCTCTCTCCTCTCTCTCTCTCTCTCTCTCTCTCTCTCTCTCTCTCTCACACAATACACATTCACTGCCTCTATCTCACCCACACACACACACACACACACACACACACACACAACACACACACACACACACACACACACACCACACACACACACACACACACACACACACACAACACACACACACACACACACACACACACACACAACACAACACCACACACACACCACACACACACCACACACATACACACACACACACACACACACACACACACACACACACACACACACACACACACACACCGTCGCATCAGAGGAGGATCATAATAATTGGAAAATAAAAGTGTTTGATGGTCCCTTTAAACGCTTCTTTCAAGTCTTCTGAGACAAACAGTAATTTGCAGGGTTGAGGGACGCAGGAGAGAGAGAGAGAGAGAGAGAGAGAGAGAGAGAGAGGAGCACTATTATCAAAGAATCCCCTGAAAGAAGGCATTAATATACATTAGGGATTTTTATTTTACCGTGACACGAGATGAAATGGAAGGTGGAGAAGGAGGAATGGAGTAGAGGGTGTGGAAGAAAAGGGGAGGAGTGGAGGTGCCAGGGGAAGGTGAGGGGAGGGGAGGGGATATAGCACGTGCCGACTGCAGTTTTGGTAAAGGAGAAGAGGGGAGGTAGAGAAACAACCTTTCCTTTTTCTCTCTCTCTCTCTCTCTCTCTCTCTCTCTCTCTCTCTCTCTCTCTCTCTCTCTCCTCTCTCTCTCTCTCTCTCTCTCTCCTCTCTCTTCTCTCTCCCCTCTCTCTCTCTCTCTCTCTCTCCTCTCTCTCTCTCTCTCTCTCTTCTCTCTCTTTTGTCCTTCTCTCTCCCCCTCCTCCTCTCTCTCCTTCCTCTCTCTCTCTCCCCTTCTCTCCTCTCTCCTCTTCTCTCTCTCTCATTCTCTCTCTCTCTCTCCCTTTTTTCTCTCTCTCTTCCTCTCTCCGTCTCCTCTCTCTCTCTCCTCTCTCCTCTCTCACTCCTTCCTCCTCTCTCCATCCCCCACTCCCTCTTTCTCTCTCACTCTCTCTCTCTCTTCCTCTCTCTCTCTCTTTTTCTCTCTCTCTCTCTCTCCTCTTCTCTCTCTCCTCTCTCTCCTCTCTCTCTCCCCTCTCTCTGATGTGTCACTATGGGTACCACACACACCACAACCACACACAACACCACCCACACACACACACACACACACACACACACACACACACACACAACACACACACACCACACATGTCCCAAGCAGCTGTCTCGTGTGTTTTGCTAATCCCCAATCTGTGACGTGGCAAACCCCTCTATCTCCCCCTCCAATCTTCCCCTACACACACACACACACCCTCGACAAAAGCACCTCCAAATCCAATACTATACTAACACCCCCACCCCCTCTACCACCTATACAACCCCTAACCCCCCCTCCCCCTCCCTCGCTGTTCCCCCCACTACACTCCAACACAGACCTCCGTCCTTGCTTTGAACTCTTACTACTCACATATATTTCAGTGTTATACTTAACATAGTACAGGGCAGTCAACTCTCCTTATTTACATAGTTATCAATTGTCTCTTCTTAGTCTCTTCTTATAGCCTACCTGTCTCTTCTTAGTCTCTTCTTATAGCCTACCTGTCTCTTCTTAGTCTCTTCTTATAGCCCACCTGTCTCTTCTTAGTCTCTTCTTATAGCCCACCTGTCTCATCTTAGTCTCTTCTTATAGCCCACCTGTCTCTTCTTAGTCTCTTCTTATAGCCCACCTGTCTCTTCTTAGTCTCTTCTTATAGCCTACAGGTCTGTCTCATCTTAGTCTCTTCTTATAGCCCACCTGTCTCTTCTTAGTCTCTTCTTATAGCCCACCTGTCTCTTCTTAGTCTCTTCTTATAGCCTACAGGTCTGTCTCATCTTAGTCTCTTCTTATAGCCCACCTGTCTCTTCTTAGTCTCTTCTTATAGCCTACCTGTCTTCTTAGTCTCTTCTTATAGCCCACCTGTCTCTTCTTATAGCCCACCTGTCTTCTTATAGCCCACCTGTCTCTTCTTATAGCCCACCTGTCTCTTCTTATAGCCCACCTGTCTCTTCTTATAGCCCACCTGTCTCTTCTTATAGCCCACCTGTCTCTTCTTATAGCCCACCTGTCTCTTCTTAGTCTCTTCTTATAGCCCACCTGTCTCTTCTCTTGTCCTCCGTGCTAACGCTATATTTGAAGATGTGTATATTCTGCCCGGGAGAGGGAAAGACGAGATAGAGGAAAGGGAGGTGATATGAATGTGTCTTTATGGAGGGAGGTGAAAGCATGTACATTATTATTAACTTCCAAATGAAAACTTGAAAAATATGAGCTCTACCGTCAATAAAACTATAGTCGCCACTGCACTAATTTTGCCAGGCGCCATATATTATAAATTTTAGCATCACTACAGACGTGTATGTGCCACTAAAGAGACATGCACAGTCGTTTATATTAAGAACGTTTCTTTAGTGGCACATACTAGTCTGTAGTGATGCTAAATTTCGTAGTATATGGTGCCTGGTGACATTAGTGCAGTGGCGCCTATAATGTTGTTGACGGCAGATATTTAGCAGTAATAGTTGTGCTTGTGGGGAAATAAGTAATAAAGGACAGGATGAGAATAGGAGAAGAATAAGAATAAGAAGGCAGTTGGGCTAGATAAAGGGTAGAAGAGAAAATACCCATTATATTAAGTTATTAACCAGTCAAGTCTTGCAAGCCATCATTTTACACTTAGGGGTGGTAGTGGAGGTGGTGGTGGTAGTGGTAGTGGTAGTGGTGGTGGTGGTAGTGTCTAGTAGTAGTGGTAGTGGTAGTGGTGGTGGTGGTGGTAGTGGTAGTGTCTAGTAGTAGTGGTAGTGGTAGTGGTGGTGGTGGTAGTGTCTAGTAGTAGCGGTAGTGGTAGTGATGGTGGTGATGGTCGTCGTCCTTATGGTTCGTATCGTTCCTTAGTCGTCCGTCCTTACCCTGATTCCTATATTAACGTACACACAACACACAACATCCACGTACGTTATTGTCCGTGTGATGAATGCAACTTATCTGGCAGAGTAATTACGTACACTCATGTCAAGTTAGATGATAATGGAAAAGATACTTGATACTTGATAGTTTATTCGGCTTAGTGTAATGTAATACTGTTCATAATCAATTTATACAGTCATACAAGCCACGGTCCATTAGCCGAAGCTCTTTTATGGGCCTCATACCATGATATTTTCGCAGGAGGGGAAGGGAGAGGGGAAAAGGGAGGTGATACGCCTACTTACAGAACCCCTCTATAAGTATCGTCTCTAACGTGTTGTTCTTTCCGTAGGGTGATGAACAGCGCGCACCGCGAACCCGACCCCGACGCCATCAAGATGTTCGTGGGGCAAATCCCGCGCTCCATGGACGAGAACAACCTGCGCAAGATGTTCGAAGAGTACGGCGAGGTGTTCCAGATCAACGTGCTGCGCGACAAGGTGACGGGACAGAGCAAAGGTAAGCAAGAGTAATGGCTGATAAGATGATAATGATAAGTAAGTTAGGTAGATAGACAAAGTAGTAGATAGATAGATAAGTAGAAACAAAGGTAAGCTAATGATGATAATGGTGTAGTGCTAGAAATTAACGGTGACTATTGAACCTTCAGTATCACAATAGGTAAGGTATCTGCCTTACCTATTGTGATACTGAAGGTTAGAGATAGACAGGTGTTTTATGGGGTACAGGTTGGTGCAGGTTGAATGGTTGAATGGTTGTAGGTGACGGGACAGAGCAAAGGTAAGCAAGAGTAATGATGAGATGATGATAATGATAAGATGGTTAGGTAGATAGACAAAGTGGTGGATAGATGGATAAGTAGAAGCAAAAGTAAGCAAAGTAAGGATGTCAATGGGTTAGGTAGATAGATAGACAGGTGTTTTATGGGGTAGAGGTAGAGCTAATGATGATAATGATGGGTTAGATAATAAATGGGTAGGATAAAAGGTAAGCTAGTGATGATAATGGGTAAGGTTTTTTTTGACATCATAAAGAAGGTAGATAGACAGGTGTGTTTTTTGACAATAGTTTAGATAGTTTTAGATAGTTTTTTAGTGTGTGTAGATAGTCAGGTACAGGTAGGTGCATGTAGAGGGTTAAAGGGTTATGTATTGTATATTCACACATACGTAAACACACACACACCCACCCACCCACCCACCCACCCACCCACCCACCCACCCACCCACCCCACCCACCCACCCAGACCCACACACACACACACACACACACACAACACACACACACACACACACACACACACACACACACACACACACACACACACACACACCACACACACACACACACACACACACACACACACACACACACGGTCTCTCATGCATAACACTTTATTGACATTATTATTATTTTATTTTTTATTTTGTTATTATTATTATTATTAGTGTTGCCATTATCATTATTATTTCCATTATCATTATTATAATCGTTATCATTATATCCTTATCGTTATTGCTACTTACAGTCATTAACCTAATTACTGTGCCTCATATTTCACATTAATGTTCATTTTCTTATATTACGTGTTGCTTTCGACGTCACTTTTCATTTTAATTCGTCCTCTCGCATGTTCACTCTAATTAATTGTTAAATTTTTAATTCAATTGTTGTTGTATTGTTATGATAAAAATCCTTCCCATGTCATATGTAATTCCTTGTTTATCATAATTTCTCTTTATCATATGTAATTCTTTCTTCAATATTTC
>JACEEZ010024480.1:664349-676849 GCA_016584305.1 Chionoecetes opilio
CCTCACCTCACACACGCCTCACCTCCCCAGGGCTGCTCCTCCCCACTGGTTGTCAAGTTTGCAGACACACAAAAGGAGAAGGATGCCAAACGGTTACAGCAAGTCACCCAGAACCTATGGAACGTTGCCTCGGCCAACAACCTGGCAGCCCTGGGTCCCCAGTACCTCGCTGTGAGTACTCTAATCTGTCAGGGCGGGGAACTTTAGAAATAGTGATTTAGTGTAGTAGAAATATCTGCAGAGGTTTGGTAGATCAGTGAAAGGTGGGTCACAAGCTCTCATGGGTTTGTATGCTCTTCTAAAGCATTTGTGTTGGTCAGCACTAAACTGTAGATACATTGGTATATAAGACATCAATCATATATTTGCCTACTCTTTATTTTCCATATTCAGGCAACATGGAAACCAGTGATATGATTATTATTAGTGTATTCTAGTTTTGTTTATGTTTTACCTGCTTATTGGAGTAGTGATCAAATTTGTCTCATTCATAACGGATATGTTTGCCGGATACTCTAATCCTCTCATTCTTCTGTCACCTCTCTACTCTAGCCTTCTGTCCTCCCATTTCATAGAGGTCATCCTCTAGCACAGAACTAAGATTATATCTGATCTTGCCGCCTAGAAACAATAATTTGTTCATCTATGTAGTGTTACTTTCTACTGGTAATAAGGATGTATTTACACTACAATAGTCAGACAGATGTATTTGCATCAGCCTGTTTCATGTATTGCATCATTGAATTTTTTACTTTTATATTGAATTATTGAAGAAATCATTAATTAGCTGTTATAGCTGCCTGTTTCTCCTTTTTTTTTATTCATATTCTAACCAGTGTTATGAAGTGTTTTCTCACAATAAGGACATCATGTTTCTCATCACTGCCTTTATTACTTATTTATAACTGGTGTGTTGAGATTCAGCTCCTGTGCCTGACACCATTCTGCCCAAGACTCAGGCTGGTCAGGGTAGCTCTTAGGAGGCTTGAGGTATCAATGGACAGTGAATCATTCATGGACATGATGTCTTTTTGATATTTGTTTCTTGCATGTCTGCTTTATGAAGTAATTCATTTTGTAATGACCATGTGAACTGCACATATGTTCAGTTCAAGATATTGTGAAAGACCTCAGTAATATATTTATCAGGAAGGCTTTTAAAAGGTATTGCCAAGCCTCATTTCAGCCTGTCCCTTCTTTGTTATTCCTTCATAATAACCTTTACCAGGTATTTGGTAAACAAATATGTCTTCCTGTTATTTTCTATCATAATATCCTGAGCTTTCAATGGTTTGAATAATCTCTCGTCAAAAGTTTTCATCATTAGTGGTACACACAAAACTTGTGCCACGTGTTGCTCGCACTCTTTTTTCTTCAAACCATAAAAGATTTTAATAATAGTATATTGTGTTCTATACTGTTGTTCAGTAAAGCGATTTAGTGTCTTTTTTTACTTTTTAGAGCAATAACCAATGTCGTATTGCTCCCTTCACCCCAATAATCAATCAACTCAGAGTTTACCTCAGCTGGTGCAACAGCAAAAAGGAACTTAACATGTGATAAGCAGTTCTCTGAGGCCTAAAAGAAGGAAATTCTTTTTATGTCTCATGCAATGTTTCATGTTAACAGCTGTGTTTTTTCCTATTCTTGGAGAAAATCTTTGGATTTTTTGGAATCTTTTTTGGAAAAAATATTTTTTTCTTTATTTTTCCTTTTTTGGAGTTACTATATAAAAAATAAAAAGTCGCCGCACGCTAAGTTGGCGAAAACTGGGTCACTTCACTTCCCCCCTCTGAACGCATGGGACCGGCTGAGGTGTTGGGTGTTGGGGCTTTAGAGCGGAACTTGGAGTAAGGCATTCTCACCCAACACCCAACACCCCAGCCAATCCCGTGTGCCCGGAAGGGGGGAAGTGAAGCGGGCCCACCCTCACCAACTTAACGTGCAGCGACTATACTTGTATGAGAAAAGGAATGTCTGTGACTGCCTCTTGAGTCCATTGGATTACAGTTATCTTGTAGCTCCTCAAGGAAACATCTTTCAAAAGTCTTACTTGTCCCTGCTACTCAACATAAACTTAAGTCATCATCCAGATTATTGATATTCCTGATTTGAGGAGCATAAGCCTTTCATAAGCCTTTCTTTATCTTTGAAGAGAGAGAGAGATCGTGGAAGAGAGACCGTCTCCTCTGCTAACAACCTGGTCACTCTCGGGCCTCAGTATCTGGCTGTGAGTGTGATGCCTCTTTTGCATTGCTATTAGAGATTCTACGATACGTACTTTGTCACCACAGTGTAGCAGCATTGTACATAGAGAGCTGGTTATTAGTTAGGCTGTAATATGAGAATTTAGCATGCAAATCGATTAGTGTGTCATTGGCTGTAAAAATGTGCTCTTTTAATCTTGCTATCTTATGACATTGTTATGAGTGAAGTCTTGCTTTCTTCATGGCCTACATTTGTTGTGTGCATGTGTCTGGTACTAATTTCAGAGCTTTTTGGCAAATTATATGATCAACAATCTTTTCCATTGTAACTTTTCTTGTAAATGATGATAGAGATGAAAGAACTTTTACAGCATGTGTGTATTTCTTATGTTACATGTTTGCTTTGTTGCTTGGGCAATATTTTCTTCATGAGGGATTAATACATATTGTTAAAACTATCATGGCAAGAAATATTTGAAAATGGTTACATTGCACCTCAGATTGACAGACAAGTTTGTAAATCATCAAATTGTTATTATTGCGAGACCTTTCCCGTCATATCTACTCTTGAATTTCTGGTTTTGATTTTCTGCAACAATTCATTATTCATTTCCCTTATCTTTTCATGATACTCATTGTCACCTAAATGAAAATCAAAATAACTTCTTATACATACTCATATTTTTATTACAATAATCTTCAATAAAACCAATACATTTGAATTTGTATCTTTTCTTGTTGGGGTATTATTTTGAAGGAATTCACACGTCATTCCACTGTTCATTAGTTGTGGCCGATCATTGTGTTTAAATGTCAGGGCTCCGTGGCATGGCGTGCCTCTGCAGGTGTCAGTGTACACAGCCAGTGCCTCTTAAGTTACCAAACTGTCCAGCTCTTCTGCTTGATACTAACATTGCTTTTAGATACTATACCTTTGTTGGTGTAGATTTACATCGTTGATAGAATACCATTGATATGTTAAAGGATTTGTTTTTGTTGTTGCCTTATGAAATATCATTCATAATTCATCTTATATATTTTTGGTTAATTTTTCACAGATATTTCAGACTTTCTTATTAATTTGCCTTACCTTTGAAATTCCCTACGAGAAAGACAGTTGGGAAGGCACGTGGCACGATGTTATAATCAGTTGTGTTTTCAGTTGCTTCAGCAGCAAATGGGAGGCTCCACCAGCTCGGGAGCTGCAGCCAGCAGCCTTTCCTCTCAGCTTGGAACCCTACAAAACCTACAACAGCTGCCTTCACTCAACAATGTGAGTGTGCAGCAGCTTCTGGCAGCGTCGCAGGGGAACTTGGCGACACAGCAGATGTTTGATTCTTCAGGTATGTCTTACTATCTTTTCATGTTGTGGTATCACTTAGTTCTCTCTCTCTTGTCTCATAAGTTTAAAATTTGGATATGTGTGAATGAGGCACAACAATGAGTGGTATTGGGTTTCATTTTATGCAAATATACATGAATGTTTTTGCAAGAAAGAATAATTTAACTGTGAAGTGTCAGAGGATATAAACTGCAGCAAACTGTAGATGATCATTCACCTGAGAGAAATGCATGAGAATCAATTTATGAAGGGAACATACAAGAGTGTTGTAGTTGCTTAAGATGTTAGTGTTTGAGACTTTAAGAGAGAAGGGATTGAAGTGTGAAGTTACAAGTGAGTTTTTTTCATAATTTCTAAGTTACAGGAAAGTTTTTGTTCATTCTTTCTAAGTAACAAGCTCTTTCACTGCAGGACTGAGTGGCCTAAGCTCGCTAAACAGCCTCAACCTCCCCGCCTCCACCAACGGCACCCAGGACACCAGTCTCCAGGGCCTCCTCGCATCCATGAGCTCGCAAAACACAGGTCAGTGAGGTAGTATGGGCGGCCTGGAGGTGTGTTGTCTCCGCTGTGTCCCGTGGAAGTGATCCCTTGCATGGCACTTCCTTCCCACCACCACTCCCACTAGGTTGAAAAAGTTATGTTCGTGTTTCTGGTCAATTGTTGGAGAGTTGTATTCTGTTTTTTTTCAGTATTTTATGTGTTTTCTTTGTTGTGTACATAGTGTTGCAATGCCATGGCCCTTCAAGTAAAAGCCTATCCTTAACACGGTGAATGATATAGTTAAGTAAGTTGTTCTGTTGCATTACCGGAAGCACAATTATTTCAGATGATCCACACAATTGTTTAGGTTGCAGTAGATAGCAAGGACCGAGGGATGAGTGGGGTAAATATTGTAGGAGTTTTTAGCCAAAGCTTGTAACAACGCTAGGCAACAAGTCTACCTTTATGGGTGGAGTACTGGTGGGGGAAGAATAGGAAAAAGGTTGCTACTTAACCTCATACCAGTTAGCACGTCTTTTATCGTGTTGTAGTTTCATAACTTGGGAAAAAACATGAAAGCAAGTATTAGGGAAAGATCTTGCAATTAAGATACCAACATTGTCATTTTCACAGTGATAAAAATTGGTACAAAAGCATTAAAGCAAAACTGAATAATAAGTAAGAAATGGAATAGGAATGTACATGTAACAAGGCATACCACTGGGTTTAAATTCAGTTGCCATAAGATTAAATATACTGAAAGTTGTATGGCAATTAGGCATTTTCAACTAATTCCTTAAACATCAAGTAAGTACAGTATTGCAGTAATTCAGAAGTAGCCCTTACTAATGCTGCGAGTACTAACAGAATGTACCCATGGTATGTAAATATGATGTCTTCAGTAACCTTTTAATTCATTCCTGAAAAACAGAAAGGTAATGAGTAGCCCAATCCTTGTGACCCCTTGTGACCTTAATGACCCCCAGCTTTGTCCTGGTGTGTGTTTTGCCTTGGTGGGTTTGTGGATGTCCATTTCAGACTAACCAACATTGGACACAAATTTCCTTCAGTAATGAATTAGCAGAGACATGTGGCATCTCAGCTTCTATAAAACCTGCCGTCCGTCACTGACTGTAGTGAACACCAGTTTTGTCCTGGGTTAGCATAAGAAGGCAGAAGAACATCAACAAACATAATTAACATACTGATAGCAATAATATCATGCAAATGAAAATAAAATAAATTCTTTAACATTGTGGGATAGTAAAGTTCATGAAAATAGAAAGAGAAGCCTCTGGACACAGTGTTTGAGTCACTGAAAAAGCGATGCAATGTTCCCTGGGAAGGCCTGTCTTCTGCTGGGGGATTTTTGGGTCCATGTTTTATGGTTGTAGTGGTGTGGTGAGGTCCCTTCCAGCAACACCAACTAACACTGTGCGGTGTTTCCGTGTGTTCCTGTGCAGGGCTGGGCATGAACGTGCAGAACCTAGCGTCCTTGGCAGCTATCACTGGTGGCAGCACGACGGGCCTCCAGGCTCTCACCCAGCCAGGTATCACTCTCCCTACCTCTCCCAGCTCCCCCTTCACACTCACCACCGACCAAGGTATCACTCACCGCAGCCACCCGTCACTGGGAGGTTTTACCCGTCACTGACTCTCTTGCCATTTCCTTATTTCTTAATTATCCTAACTCCATTATTTTTTTTTTTGGTCCTTGTGCCTGTGCCTTCTTGTGTGTGTGTGTGTGTGTTTGTTGTGCACTACAATAATAGTGTGTGTGTTGTTTGTGCACTACAATAATAGTGTGTGTGTTGTTTGTGCACTACAATAATAGTGTGTGTGTGTGTGTGTGTGTGTTGTTTGTGCACTACAATAATAGTGTGTGTGTGTGTGTGTGTGTTGTTGTTTGTGCACTACAATAAGAGTGTGTGTGTGTGTGTGTGTGTTGTTTGTGCACTACAATAATAGTGTGTGTGTGTGTGTGTGTGTTGTTTGTGCACTACAATAATAGTGTATGTGTGTGTGTGTTGTTTGTGCACTACAATAATAGTGTATGTGTGTGTGTGTGTGTGTGTGTGTTGTTTTTGCATTACAATAATAGTGTATGTGTGTGTGTGTTGTTTGTGCACTACAATAATAGTGTGTGTGTGTGTGTGTTGTTTGTGCACTACAATAATAGTGTATGTGTGTGTGTGTTGTTTGTGCACTACAATAATAGTGTGTGTGTGTGTGTGTTGTTTGTGTATGAGAGAGAGAGAGCATGAGTGTGTGTGCATATGTCTGCCTGCATGTATATACTGTATGTATACATGCATTTGAGTTAAGTTCATGTCTCCAGCTTAGCTCTAGTCCAGTTATGTTCCCTGCTCATTTCACTTCGTTCTCAAATCATCAACGCTGCACATCTATTTGAGCAGCTATATTTCTTGATATCATTGAATGGCTGGTCTTCTTTACTTTGTCTTCATGCTGTCATGTCTTTACATTAGCTTTCATCAACAGAAAGAATCCCTCCAACTCCCCAATGGAATATCTTCCAACTCCTCCCCCTTGCCAAAGCTTAGCATTAAACTCCATCTTCCAATGCATCCTCCACTCAATCATATACATATTTAGATTTTGCTGCAGTCAACAGTAGAAATTTGTTTCGTAATCTCAGCCTCATCTCCAAAGGCATTCATGTTGCTTCTCAGTCATTCGGTGGCTTTACATGCATTATCCGGAACAGCATTGGAAAGGAGTGAGTGAGGTACTAAACAGCACAGCCGACGGGACACCCAGCCGCCATCTTTTTCCCCAGCAGGAAAAACTTCACAAAAAAAGGGATGCGCTACGAATTTTACTAACTAGGGTAAAAAATGTCCCCTTTGGTAAACCCGTGGGGAAGTTTTTCCTGCTGGGGAAAAAAGATGGCGGCTGGGGTGTCCCGTCGGCAGTGCTGTTTATAGACACTACCTTACAGAGTGAGCTACTATAGTACCTCACTTGTCACATTCTCTCTTGAGAAAAGCATTTCTTATAATTGATATCATTCTTTTCCGCCCTCCACTCCCCCAAGAAAATATGTATAGCTACATGTATACAGGCACAAATGTATATGTGTGTATGTGCGTGTATGTCTCTCTCTCTCTCTCTCTCTCTCTCTCTCTCTTCCTCTCTCTCTCTCTCTCTCTTCTCCTCTCTCCTCTCTCTCTCTCTCTCTCTCTCTCTCTCTCCTCTCTCTCTCTCTCTCTCTCTCTCGCTCTCTCTCTCCTCTCTCTCTCTCTCTCTCTCTCTCTCTCTCTTCTCTCTCTCTCTCTCTCTCCTCTCTCTCTCTCTCTCTCTCTCCTCTCTCTCTCTCTCTCTCCTCTCTCTCTCTCTCTCTCTCTCTCTCTCTCTCTCTCTCTCTCTCTTCTCTCTCTCTCTCTCTCTCCTCTCTTCTCCTCTCTCTCTCTCTTCTCTCTCTCTCTCTCTCTCTCTCTCTCTTCTCTCTCTCTCCCTCTCTCTCTCTCTCTCTCTCTCTTTGTTTATTGGATTAGCCACATGTGTTATAGTTCAGTATTTTCTTAATGTTTTTGTCAGTGTAACTTGTGGCCTTTCTTATATTTATTATTTCCATTAGTTAATCAAATTATTTGTTTATGCCTTTACTTATTTACACACATTTTTATTTATTTTTATTTCCATATATAGTGATTTTAAAGAGACTCATGTTCTTACTAATTTCCTAGTGTCTGAAACAATTGATTCATTTATGATATATTTTTCACTTAGTGTGCAGGTATGTATATTCTTGCCTAATTTTACTTACCTAATTGTGTTTTTACAGGATTGAGTCAAGCCTTTTTTGTTCCTATTTCTAGATAGTTTTTTTTATTAGTATAACAAAATAGGCTTGACTGCATTCTAAATAAAGCTACTGTGGTTAGGTAAGAACAATTAAGTCAGAACACTTACACGCACGCTGCCTGCATGGCTCAGCAGTAAGGTAACAGCGTGCCACTCTGTGATCCCTCGTTCAAGGCTCGCTCAAGCACATAGGGCTTTTTACTGACAAGTGGGCAGGTGCTGTTCCCCTTGAGCAAAGGGATGGGATGTCTGAGATCCCATTCTTACCCAAAGACCAGTCTTTAAAAGCTCTAAGCTCTTTCTGGGAGGGTGATAGTTGGCAGTTGGGTGATCTGGAGGGAGCCAGTTCAAGTGAAATGATGGGAAGATTAGATATGTCAGAGTAAGGCAGATACTGTGCACACTAAAGGATGAGCCCATAGCAGTTTAGAGGACAGTTGTAAATGATTTGAGAGAGAGAGAGAGAGAGAGAGAGAGAGAGTATATATTTTAGAGTGAGACAATTAGAGTTACAAGTATCAAGTGTGCTGGCTGAAGAAAATGATATTGTGTGCACATGTGTATGTACGTACAGTGTGCGTGTGTTGTCATGGGTATGGGACACAGGTATAAACTGGCTGTTACTGAAAATGCATTCAAATTATAATTTACTTTGGATATTTTTCTGTAATTCCAGATTCATAATGTAATCAAACATTTATTTACCATTCAAATTTGATTGATAAAAAAAAGAAAATCCATCATAACATTTGAAAGGTGGGAATATATGTATAGTAATAATTATATATAATCTCCAGCCTGATTAAGTTCTAGATTGGTAAACGATTTGATTCATCATCATATGAAGACGAATTTTATCCTTTGTTTAATTCATGTAATGCTACAACCTGGTGTAACAGTGTTAATTCTTGTGATGGATTTTCTTTTCTTAATATTTTGCTACGGTACAGCTTTTAGAAAATAGCTGTTTTTGCTTTGGGGCTGATATGTTCCCGCTTCCCTTCCCAGCCGCCACACATCATGCTACAGAAATACAAATATGTTTATTTCCATAACATCAGCTCTTGTTTTGAAAAGTCTACTGAAACTATTTGTGTCACTAAAATGTCCCTCTTCTTTGGTTCATTAGCCATGCTTGTGAATAGCTGGTTAAACAGTTGATATATGCATAGTCACTTCAAAAACGTTGTCACCTATTCCATATGATTTTCAATCGTATAGTGAAATCTTTCTGATCAAAAGGGCTGCCAGATTTCACTATCAGGGCGAAAATCAGCGAGACTCAGTGACACTGTTATTTAGGGCAACTGTGTTTGAAGTAGCGATAAACAGCATTTCACTTTGCCCTTGATTCCCCTCCCCGCCTCTGTAGTGTGGCATGCGGGTGACCTTTCCTCCTGGTTTGCTTCTTGGTGTGAGAAAAGCCCTTGGGCCTGGGACCCATAAGGAGGAATGGCTTAGTGTGTTGTTATTACCCCCTCACAGACTTGCTTAAGGACAGCTGTGCCTCTCCATATTCACTTGCAATTCTTTTTCATTAGTTTGTTTCAAGAAATGCTTACTGAATGGCTTTCAGACATCAAACCATACTGATCCGTCCATACTTTCCCTCCATCATCCTGGGAAGAAAAGATAAGCAATATGTGGAATTCATTGCTATCAGTTAATGCATTTTAGACTGTGAAGATGCTTGGGTTGCTCATATTTTCAATATATCTCAAATGAATCAAAGTAGTTTATATCCTTTTAAAGGCCACGAGTAGTATACTAATTTTGGAGCCTCACCCTTCCACCTAGAGTGAGGATGCATTGGTTGCTAGGTTGTATGGGTTGAGGACTCTAGCAGCCACTTGGTTGGGTTATGGGAGGAAACAACCTCCCCAAAAAGATCTGCTTGCGCTGTGCACGCTGGCATTAGAGTCGCGGCTCTGTGACACGTTGGTCAGTTGTCAGTTTTTAAGTGCGTGCGGACTACTTAGCGTTGAATTACTTATTTTTTTGTGGACGGACAGGATGTTGTCATTCCAATAGTAAAACACCAGGCATTCCTTTATGTTTCATAATCTTTATCGAGTCCTTAACTAAGTCTGTGGTCTATTTTGGGTCCTGAGATCTTCAAGCCTCCCAGGGCGTAATGTTTTCATTGTTTTGTTTGTGACCTGTGTTTATGGTAGTTGTTGAGGGTGAGCACTGACTAATGGGTGATGCTTGGGCTTCTGTTGCAGTGCTGACTGGTCTCACCACCACCGCTGGTAAGTGAATTATCAGCCTTGATTTCAGCTGTTGTAATTTTTGAAGGTCGATACATATCTTGGCAAAGATTTTCCCTCACAATCTTTAGTGATGACTGATGATGTATAAAAAAAAGTTGATTACATAAAAACATTAAACTTTTTAGTGTGGTTGTACTCTCTTCTTGTGCATAATTACCCATGGCACACTGCTGTAGTATTAGAGTAGTGTTTCTTTTCTTTTTTTTAATTTAGGCTAATTTGTGTATGTAACACATGTAGTGCCAGTGGCAGCAGTTAGATCAACTTTTGGCACAATACACTCACTCAATTCTAGATGGAAAATGTAGATTTAACTTCAAGTACCAAGGGAGGTCAAAGTAAGTGGAACGTATCGCAGTGTTTGTGAAGGAGGTGTAGTTTGTAAATGATGGGCTTCTATAAGCCTTGCATGAATTTCATTGTGTTTTGGTCTTTCACTGTTTGTTGGGGAAAGGTGTGTTTTCATTAATATGGGATGTCAGTTGTGGTTGTGGTCAGAGAATTGTGGTGGTTATACGTGCCCGCCTGGAAAGACTTTTCGGCAAACCTCACAGCACCTTTAACTAAGCTTTCTTCCCTTGTATGGCCTCTTAATGCTCTACATATTACATACTAAAATAAATAACATGATCTTTTATAACATGATGTAAGTATAGTGTAGTTTATATTTCATGGAATTATTATAACAGTAAAGCTCTTCCTGCAGGGTTTGCCAACAATGTGACAGCTGCAACAGGCTTGGGGGCCGCAGCCTCCTCAAACCCCGCCGGGAAGCAGGTGGAGGGGCCTGACGGGGCAAACCTCTTCATCTATCACTTACCTCAAGAATTCTCCGACCAAGAGCTGGCCCAGGCTTTCTGGCCGTTTGGCAAAGTCATCTCTGCTAAAGTCTTTATTGATAAGCAAACAAACCTATCTAAGTGCTTTGGTAAGTAGTATACATTTCTTAATGTTTACTAGCATGTTGCACCATTCTCTCTCTCTCTCTCTCTCTCTCTCGCTCTCGCTCTCGCTCTCGCTCTCGCTCTCCTCTCTCTCTCCTCTCTCTCTCTCTCTCTCTCTCTCCTCTCTCTCTCTCTTCTCTCTCTCTCTCTCTCTCTCTCTCTCTCTCTCTCTCTCTCTCTCTCTCTCTCTCTCTCTCTCTCTCTCTCTCTCTCTCTCTCTCTCTCTCTCTCTCTCTCTCTCTCTCTCTCTCTCTCTCTCTCTCTCTCTCTCTCTCTCTCTCTGCATCTTTATTTTATTATAACAAATGGAAATCATCATCATCGTCTTTCTGTTTAACGTTAGATTTTCCCATAATGTCATATGAGGTTAGACGGCCAATATTTTTTTATTCCGTTGAGTTATCCTGACTTGCGGTAGTTGCGGCTCTGTCAATGAATGTGGTGTATCAAAGTGGCTCCCTTTAAAATATCAGTGAGTAACGCATACTGCTACAGGCAATATAATGTGATTAATGTTATCATTACTAGTTCGCTTGACAAACTGTAACATTGATATAAATAAGAATCTTTGTGATGTTTGCATCTTACATTACAGGCTTTGTATCCTATGACAATGCATTGGATGCCCAGCGAGCTATTCAACACATGAACGGCCAGCAGATTGGTAATAAGCGCTTGAAGGTGCAGCTGAAGCGATCCAAAACTGACTGCAAGCCATACTAACAGGTACTCATAGGGTTAAGAAGTCTATGTTCTACTTACAAGTCAGTTCTTCCCACAATTCCAGCCCTTCCACCCTTTTATCTTACAGGCCATGCTTTAGTTTTATAAACAGTTCTTCCAGTTCCCTTCCACACCATCCTGCCAGTAAGATAGCCATCAACTGGCCAGCTCAAGTAATAATTTCCCAGACTGGACAATCAGAAACAGAGTGTGCCTGTGTGGTTTGAGTCACCCTACAGGAGTGCGTCAAGGGCTCTCCGTGAAGGGATTAAGAGAAACTAAAGGCTAAGTAAGGAAACGTCAATCACAGTACCCACTGTGTGCAGGGAGTGTCGGGTGTGCCGGCCGGGAAGTATTGGCCCAGGGGATAAGTTTTAAGTGTGAATTTACAGTATTGATATTTATTTATTTATAATTTTATAATATTTAGTTCTGCGTAAAGTATCTTGCTGTGTACAAATATTCATCCCATATCAAGTCTTTCAGGAATTTTTAGGGCATCAGTTTTATGTTGTGGGGGAGTCAGTGGAGCTCAAAGATACTGAAGATGTGACATGTATATCCTGTGTATTATCTGTGAACTTGCTGCTGTATATGTAATGGTGTTCAGTGTCTTGAAGAGATTTTTGTACCAACACAGTGGAGTGGGTGAGGCCATTCAAAGCTATAATTTAATGTTTTTTGTCCAGCTGAGAGGTGTCAT
>JACEEZ010024480.1:679349-784349 GCA_016584305.1 Chionoecetes opilio
CAGTGTCTGCGTCCTTCTCCCATCTTCGTAGCACGTCTCATACGTACGTATGTATACGTATGTGTATGCCATGTGGTTGTATACTCTTGTGCAGCTGCTGTCACGTCACTTACGCTAGCAGATCACTAACTACCCAGTCAGTCATCACCTGTCAGCCTACACACCAGGTAGGCTCTGTCACCTCTCAGCTGTGCTTGTCACAAACACAGACAAGCAACCTCACCATAAGGCTGTCATTTGCTATTATCTGTACAAAGGAAAGAAATGTTTAATATTACACTTTAAATAGCTGTTTAAGAGTAAATAATGTATACTGTCCTTTTTATCCATTTTTACTGGATCACCCATTACTTTAAGGAGATGGACAAAGATCAGTACTCGTCAAAGCCTAACTGTCCAGTGTGTGTTGATGACCAAAAGTTATTTTAGAACATTCACTGGTAGCTCCTTGCACAAGTTACCTTTTCACAGTAACTGGCCCAACCCTCCCACCCTGAAATTATTATCATAATCAGTTTCACTCTGAAGCAAAAGATCATATTTTATAAGCTATGGGAATCAGTCCCTACCTGGGGCTGGCCGAGGCAGCTCCTAACTCACACATCATATATAATGTCCTCATGTACTTACTATGTGCCATGGCTTCTTGAAACTTGTAAACACTAAGCATTGTGTTTTAGATATTACATGGAATATATGTTTTGTAAATGTGCTATCAAAAATTGGAATGCATGCTTATGAATATTCAAATACTGTCTTGTACTTTCATGTACTGCACAAAGTGATCATTAATTTTTATCAGTACAAAAGTAACAACTTTTGTATATCTATTGTAATCCAAGGTCAATATTTTTATAGCAGTCTTTGCATTGCTTACCTAGAAAATTTATCAGTGTTTGTCTTCAAAGATTTTCTAGATTATAGGATGACAAATCTTCCAGTCATTTCAGCTCTCACCACCACCCGGCTGGAGCACTGGGGGGAGGAGCCTCAGCCCACACCCGGGCGTCGCCGCCAGCTGAGGTGCACAGCCGCTCCCTAGGCGCTGATGTGCACCTCAGCTGGCTGCTGACCCCTTAAGTGCCCTCTTTGTAGCGTTCTGAAATGTATTACAGCTGTGCGTAGAGTTGGGCCTTATAGATAGTATCGGATTCCTCTCTAACACAGTTGGATTTCAGACTTCATGAAAATAGTAGAGATGTACTTAAAACATTTTGATAAGGGAGAGACTAGTTATATGCCTTTGTAGAGCAGGGGGGAGGAGAGGCAGGGTGTGGCTTGAAGCTCTCTTTCAGATCCTCTCGTTGTTTCTGGTGTTTAGATTTCCTCGGGAGAGTGTCTGAGGCTGGGCCAAGCAAAGACATTGACTAGTCTAGCGTTGGGAGTTTCCACAAAGAGGGCATCCCCTTCAATACTTTTCTTTTTTTACTTTTGTGCCTCATTTTTAGCTTTCAAACTTTTATGAGAGAAAATGATATAGTGGAAACTTTCCATGATCTTACTCTAGTATTATTCCTAATGGAATTATTCTATTTTGCTTTTTAATTTTCTTACATACTCTGTGATTGCTTGGAAAATTCTTGGTTATCTTATTGCCTGAGTTGAAACTGGTGTGAAATATTTCCCTACCATCATCAAAGCCACTGCTGCCACCCTCCAAATGCTACCTGGAGTGCATATTATTGGCTTTAGGAAACTTCAGTAGCCCTACACTCAAAGCAGACACAAAGATTGGGATCACCATGAAGGCAGTCTGTCAAATTAGTGTGACCAGTGAGAGGCTGGAAATGACCTGTCTGGCTCACAGCCCTTAGGATAACCAAAGAAAATGTGTTTGTTTTTTGTTTGTTGCAGCCCAGAGCCATGGTAGACTGAGGAGGAGGTCTTTCAATGTCCTTTATTTTTTTTTTTTCAATGTCTGTTCTCACCAGAAAAAAAATTATCCATGTTATTTATTACCATGCTTTTGGTATGTTAATGTTCTTTCTATGTCTCCTGTGTTTTCTTTCCCACATAGATATTTTATGAAATGAAGTGGGGTGTTCTATAGTGACTGTGAGGCAGACATATTTCACTTGCCTAAAAAGGTCAATGCCATCTCTGTGCCTTTGTTTTACATTGCTTACTATTTTGTGCTTACACTGCAGCTAAGAGGAAGTGTCAGTCCTTGAGTTTCTGTTTACAAGAGACGTTAGATAACTACCCTGTTACAGTATAGGAGAGCTTTCATGTGTAGGTGGATGTGCTGTTTAATGTAGTTGTGTTAAAAAAAGATATATATATATAGAAGTTAGGTTTAGAGGGAAGTGTTTGATTTTTTTTTCTTTCTTTTGATTAATGTTGTATTCAGTAGTAACTGGTAAGAATATATATCTTGAATGTATTTACTGTGTTCTGTTGGGTTTGTTTCCAAGATTATTATGTATGTGTGTAGTCAATAGTTAGCTGTTTGGTTTTACTTTGATTTTTCCAGGTTATTTGATTTTCTTCTCTTTCTTTTTCTTCTCTGTCATGTGTCACCTGAAGCATCCCCGTTGACTGTGTTTCTCTCGTGGTGTGTGCACTACTGCCTCTCCAGGATGTGGGGTGTCATTAGTCCATTCTCACAAGACATCTTACCTTACTTGTATTATGTTTCTTATTTAGGTATGAATTTTATTGACATTTTATCAGCGGCTTTATATTCTTGAACTGTAAGATTAAGGTCAGGTGTCTTTAATTTCTGTGTCACTAGGAAGGTGGTCTCATTTCTCTTTGTGTGTTGCATTTTTCTGCTTTTGTTAACTTACTGTGTGGTATGAAGAATTATGTGGATAAGGGGAAGGAATTTGAAATTATTGATTTGAGAATTGGATGTTTAATTTTATGTGAAAATGGAACTAAACATATTTTGGTCACTCCCTAAAATTCTAGTGTTCTGTATTGTAGTGGCGACAGAGTACCCTCTTGACTGTACTTTTCTACCTTATGTTGTGGTTATTTTGTCCTGTGTACCGAGGTGTAGATGGAGTAGCTTTTATTACAGTAGGGGCATGTCTTGATGCTATTGAAAAGTGAACCATGATTTTTGTACATGGTCCTATAAAGACCGAGCGTTTGTAATGCTTCCCCGCCTCAGCAGCCTGGTGGAGCCGCGGCCCCGCCAGGCTGCCTGTACTCAGGAAAGACTCTCCCGTGAGAGCCGTTGTCCTGTCCCAATTAACAAGAGGACTAACATTCAGAGAAGATATGTGATTTTTGAGTCATTGCCACACTGGTATGTGTCATTATTGTTCACGTCATACAAGGTATTTTTCCATTGATAGTGGAAATTTATGTCAGTGGAAGCCCTGTTCACAACCTCTATAACTTAATGCTGGATGCCAAAAGCATGGCCCCCCATTTCAGGCTCTGCAATGTACTGTGATTTTAAGACCAGTGAATGTGCATTTGTGTAAGTGTTATGCTTTGTGTGGGTCCCAAAGGAAGGACTAATTTTGCAAGATGTTTGGGAAGAATTTTTGTCATGACATAAAAAGAGTAAAACACTTCAGGATACTGTTAAAGGCTTGAGAAAACTGGACTCAGTGGCAATATGTGTGTGTGTGTGTGCGTGTGTGCAAGGTGCCTGTACCACCACCACCACTGCCACACAGAGTCCTGGTCAGATGGTTTCCTATATTTGTCTTCACTACTCAAAGTTGTGAAATTGGTTGTGTAGGGATTTTGAAGTGTATGTTCAGTGCCTGTTTGGGGAGATAAATAGTAGTGTATTGTCTGCTTGCACTCACTCTGAATGTATTGGAAGAAAAGTGCTGTCAAGTAACTTTGTAATTGAACAGTGAACTCGTGTTAGGCCTAATTGTTACATCGTCACCCTTTTTGTTTGCTGTATGACCTGCTTAACACAACACAGCTTTCAAAATCTCCTTAGTGTGTCAAAAAGAAACAGACCTATGTTCGTCTTCTGTGATTCAGTTTGATTGAACAAAATTAACATATTCCAGGTATGGTACGTTCATAAATAAAAGACTATGTTTTTGTCTGTAATGTGCTGCTCACAGTTAATGCCTTCAGGCCCATTCACACCTGGCCGGGGGCGTCCCTGTGCAGAGACTAAGCTGGTGGTGCAAGAGGACAATACCAAAGCGTGAGTAGTTGTAATTTTCTACTTCCAAACAGCCAACCCGTAATTTTGTAATGAAATGTACAAGGATATAGAGGCAGAAGAATAAAGTATTTTCAAAGGATATCTTCATTACTTTCTTTGGTATGCACTGAGGATGAGCATTGGCATAGGTAAAGAAGGGCGCACGGACCTACAATGGAATCTGTCAGAAGAGTTGGCATCTTAGATCCTTCTCAGGTGCAGTAAGAGTCACGGTAATCTCTGTGGCTATGAAACAGAAACTGGCAGCTCTTACTTTATTTCATCAGCCGATCTGGGATCTGATCTGATCCAGCTGAGGTTCAGAAAGTTCGAAATCTCATTTTTAGAAGAACAAGAACTAGAAACATATTTTTACTCCCTCCCTCTCCCTCTGTTTATCTAAAGTCACTGGCAGGCATCACTGATCATTACTTTCCCAAATATTTTCTCTTTATATTTATTATTTTGGTATACGGGTCGCAAAAGCATCCTACTGCGTGATGACAGAAACAGTTGGTAACTCTTGAACAAATGAAGCTCTTCGTTATTATTATCTCATATATATTTTTACATTAGTCTTAACAATAAAATGTTAGAAAAAAACATTATCATCTCGATCAATGTAATTAGTGTTGGTGTTTTGAGAAAATAGACACAGGGCAGCATTTTATTTAGAACAGCTGATCGCGCGGGGCGGGTGGCAACACTGGCAGGTCACGTGACAAGAAGCAGGAGACTGCGTGTGATGGCGCGTGGGCTGGGACTCGACCACATGAATCTCCTGTCCTGGGATGGCGTGACGGACTGACGGCAGATACCAGTGATGACAGGTGAGTGAACGCTTGGTGCCTTATCGTAGGAATATACAAATGGGGAGAGGTGTGCACTGTGCATGTGCCTAAACTAGAGGCAGGACTCCGTGGTGTGTGTGTGTGAGGCGAGCACCACTGCCTGCCATAGAGCGTTTATCTGGAGCCTGGACAAGTCGACCCAAGTGACAAATCGACCCGAGACAGGTCGACCCACTAGACAGGTCGACCCATTCGTGAGACTACTCGCCCCAGGACAAGTCGAATTTCTTATCGATAACTTTTAAAATAATATTCAACAAGGAATTGTCTTTCAGCTGTCACGTGGGTCGAGTAGTCTAGAATTCCATTAAAACATATTATAGGCCTCTTCCATTTGTGCCCAAGTTGCATGAACCAGTTCTTTCAGTTCAGGGTTGGGTTCGCGTGTCACAAATGGAACGCAAAAACCCCGTTTTTTGTTTACAAACATACTCAGCTGGCGAGGCAAATAAAGCAATTTAATAAGAGAGAGAGATAACGAGAGAGAGAGAGAAAGATAACGAGAGAGAGAGATAACAAGAGAGAGAGAGAGAGATAACGAGAGGACTAGCTCGTGGACCACCGTCGGGTTAGGACGTGTCGCTCTGTGGACTAGACATTTCACCGGCACCGGTTGGGTTGGGGTGCGCGCGCCCCCTGCCGGCTCGTTAAACCTTGGGTTTAGTGCCTTCTCCCCGTCCACTGTGTTCCCTGGTCCTGCCGTCCTTCGGCGGCCTTGGCCGCCGCCATGCCTGGATCTTTGCCTGGGTTTCGGGGCGACATGGACGTAGACCAGGAATTCCCTGCTCTCTCCAACAAGCGCGGCCCGCCCTCCCCGCCCAGGGAAGCCCGGAAAGTCCCCCGCTCCACTCAGGAACAACAGCAGCAGCCCCAAGAGCAGCAGCAGCAGCCCCGGGTCCAGCAGCAGCTGCCCCAGGATCCACTGCAGCTGCCCCAGGATCCACCGCAGCTGCCCCTGGAGCCGCAGCATCCCCCGGACACACAAACTAAGGTTACTTTCCTGCTCCGGGCCTGTAATGGCGCCCGTGTTTTCTCTCACCCCGGCCGGGTCTCTCATGCACTTCATACCAGCCCGTTGGGCAAGTACATCATTGAGGGGGAGACCCGCTCCCTAGGTAATGGATCAGCCTTGGTGGTGGCGCTGTGGGAGAGTGTCATCCCCAAGGTGCCCATCCTACAGGACGTCACCTTCACCCTAGGGGACTGGCAAGTTACTTGCCGCCGTACCGAGAGGGCCGGTGCCCTGGCGCAGTATGGGAAGGTGGGTCCCCTCTCTGAGGAAATTAAGGACCTTGAGGAGATCCGCAGTACCCTGAGGGCCCTGGACGGCAGTGACATCGAGGAGGTCTCGTGGATCCCCCCCCGAAGCCTGCCCCGCTCCACCATGGGTAGGTGGATCCGTCTCAAGGTGACAGGTTCCTTACCATCAAGGGTGTGCATTGGCCAGCTGGTGTTCTGGCCACAGCCCTACCTGCTCCCGATCCTCCGTTGCCCTGCCTGTCTAAAGGTTGGCCACTCCATCAACACCTGCCGATCTTCCGTGCGCTGCGGCCGCTGCAGCGGCCCCCATCTGAGCCAAGGGGCGGAAGCTGCCTGTGACAGGCCCTTCCGCTGTTTTCAGTGTGGGGGGCATCATGGCCCAGGTCTGCCCACTGCCCTTTAAAACCAGGAGGCCCAACAACTGTACGGCAGGCTGGTCCAGGAAGGGATGCCCCTTCCTGACATCAACAGTCGTCTGCGGCTCCTCCCACTCCCGACATTCCGGCCACCTTCTCCATCACGACCTCCCACTATGCCATTCCCTATGGCTGCATCACCACCCAGGGCCGTCCACCCCGATATCGCTTATTCCTCTGTTGCCACGGGGAACAGGTACACCCTTCTCCTCCTTTCCTCGCGGCCCGTTCCCCGAGACCCAGACGCTATGTACGATCGCCCCGCCAGCCGGCTGCACCCATGGCGCCTGCTGGGGGTTCATATTCTCCTGCCTCCCCTGGGGAACCCACCCACTTCACGACAGAGGCGGAAGTCCACCATCCGCCGTCCTTCCTCTCTCGGGACGATGCCGTGCCTGCCTCCTCTGCCCCCCGTGCTGCTTCTCGGCCCCAACGCCTTCCTGGGCCACCCCCACCGCCCAACACGCCTCAATTACGACCCCCTCCGCATCCTGTTCCGTCCATGACAAGACACAACGTCATGCCGCAGATATTCACCCTTCTCATGGAAGCTTACCGCCTTTACCACCAGGGCTCGTCAGTCCCTGCCATACTAGCCAGTCTCTGGCCAGCACTCTCCTCCGTCCTCAACGTTTTCCTCCAGTGCTAGGCCTCTCCCTTCTCCTGTGGAATGCCCGTTCCCTGCTCAGGAAGACCCCCGAGTTCAAGACCTACTTGGGGGAAACTTTACCTGCGGTGGTTGGGTTGTGTGAGACGTGGCTCTCCCCCCACCTCTCCCTCAACCTAACCGGCTACACCATCATCCGGAAGGACAGACCCCAGGGGCGTGGAGGTGGCGTCCTCCTTGCAATTCACGACTCCCTTGACCATTCCCCCCTTGCCCTCCCACAGTGGCAGCACGGCCACCTCGAAGTGGTCGCAGCCAGGGTTGCTACGCAACAGGGTGAGTTATCCGTAGCGGTCTGCTATAACGCTGATGGTGCCACATACCGGGAACTGACTCACTACTTTTCCCTCCTTCCTCCGCCTGTTGTCATCATGGGTGACTTTAATGCCCATCACAGGTGCTGGGAACCTGACCTCCCTCTCCACCTCCCCAAAACACCTCCGGGAGGGCGCTCTTTCAGCTCATCCTTGACTCGCCTCGCCTGTCCCTTCTTTCACCCCCGGGTCTGCCTACCGTTACCATCCCCCACCGGGTGCCACTTCTGTATTGGACCTATTCCTTGGGGACCCAGCCTTCAGTGCCATGACCGTCACCACTGGCCCTTACATGGGGAGTGACCACCTTCCCCTCCTCGCCTCCTTCCCTGCCGTCACTGCCAGGCCTCACCCCGGTTGCCTGCCTCGCTGGAAACTCACGCCTTCCGGCTGGCCCCTCTACGAGGCGGCACTCCACGACCCACCGGATCTCTCCTCCCTTCCCCTGGAGGACGCCGCTGCCTCCCTTTCCACATTCCTGGAGGACGCGGGAAAGGCTGCCTTCCATCTCTCGACGCGTCGCGCCCCTCGCCGTCCGGGCAAATCTTGGTGGAACGACGACTGCGCCCAGGCAGTCAAGGCCCGTAGGAGGGCATGGAACCTATGGCGTCGAAGGCCACACTACAGCTTGGGGCTCAATATCGTAGACTCGATGCCATATGTGCCAGGACCATCCTCCTTGCCCAGAGGAAGGCGTGGGGCTCCCACTGCGCTTCCCTCTCTCCATCCTCCTCCACAAAGCGTACGTGGGATTTTTTTCCACTCCATGGAGGGGAAAAAACAACGCCTCTCACTGCCCCTGAAGGATGGTGCCAACCCCCTCCTAGATGACCCGCAGAAGGCTGCATTGCTTGCCGCACACTATCAGGACAAGATTGGTCTCCGGTCTCCTCTCGCGGTCATCCCTTACCATCAATGCGGCAATAAATACTGCTGTTGCCTCCCCTGGCATCCCGGCACTCACCAGTCCTTTCACGACTGATGAGATGGACCGGGCCTTGTCCACCTTAAGACCAGGGAAAACTGCGGGCCGGGATAATGTGCCGTATGAGTTCCTGCTTCACATGACACCTCCCTTGAAGTCCACGGCACTCTCCCTCTTCAACACCAGTTGGCTTCGGGGCGTCTTTCCTACGTACTGGAAATCCTCCACCCTGCTACCTATACCCAAACCCGGGAAGGACCCCACACTCCCGTCCACATACCGCCCCTATCGCTCTCCTCTCCTGCGTGGGTAAGCTCCTGGAGCGACTGGTGGCCACTCGCCTATCCTGGTGGCTGGAGGATGGCCATCTCCTGAGAGAGGTCCAGTGTGGCTTCAGGCCCCGCAGGAGCACCCTAGATGTCCTGGCGCAGCTGGAGTTTCACATCTGCGACACTTACCGGGTAGGGAGGTCATGACCTCCCTCTTTGTAGATCTAGAGGGAGCATTTGACTCTGCGTCTCACGAAGGCATCCTCCGTAAGTTGGCTTCCCCCTGGGAATCACGGGACCCACCCTCGCCTGGCTCCGGTCATTCTTGTCAGGCCGGTCTTTTCAGGTTGCGGTTGGTGCCTCCACCTCTCCTTCCCGTCCAATGCAGAGAGGAGTGCCGCAGGGTTCCATCCTCAGCCCTTTGCTGTTCAATGTCCTCCTCTCAGACCTCCACATTCCTCCCCACTCTCACCTTCTTATGTATGCAGACGACATTACCATCATCAGCAGAGCCAACACTCAGGCCCAGGCACAGCTATGCTTGCAGGAGGCAGCGGATACACTAACTGACTGGGTGAGGACATGGGGTCTCTCAATTAATGCTCCCAAAAGCTCCCTTATGTGCTTCACCCTCAAGCCTGTCCGCTCTCCACCCACTGTCACCCTTAGTGGCTCCCCGGTGCCTTACACAAGGTCCCACACCTTCCTCGGTATGCGGGGTGGATGGTCCCCGCCTGACCTGGTCTCATCATATTGAAATACCTCCGTACCAAACCCGCAACAGGCGCCTCAACATCATGAAGCGGGTGGCTGTGTGTCCGCTGGGGGGCCAGTCGTGACCTCCTTTTGCACTACTACCAGGCGGCCATCAGATCTAAGGTGTCCTATGGCAGCTGCATTTATGGCTCAGCGGCCCTTTCCACCCTCAGGAAAAAGGACATCCTGCAAAATGCGGCCCTGAGGATCTCCATGGGGGCAATGAGGTCCTCACCTGTCATCGCCCTACACGCAGAGAGCGGTATCCCCCGTTGCAGGTACACAGGAGGGAGATCCTATGTAGCCAGTACCACCACATCATGTCCCTCCCACCATCCCACCCCCTCGCCACTCTCTATGCCAACTCCGGTGTGGATCCTCACACTCCAGTCTGGCTTCCTGGAGCCCGTCAGCCCCTACTGGTCCGTGCACTGCTGGCCCACTCTGTGCTGAACCTGCCACCACCTCCTACTCAGCCCATCAGCCCACACTCCCCGGTCCCATCCTGGCTGGACATTTCCCCGTTGGTTGCCCTGACTATCCAGATCTTCCTCCCAAAAACTTAGCTAGCGTCCTGGCAGCTCCTTTATTCCGTCAACTCGACATGTCACTCTACACAACCACCTTAAGATCTTCACTGACGGCTCTCACTCCCCCACCATTCCGTCTACAGGCGCTGCCGTCTATGACCCTCGCCCCAACATCTGCAGGACGTGGCGGCTGCCCCTGAAACGGACGTTCTGACGGCAGAACTCTTCGCCATTCGCCAGGCTGTGTCTTACCTGAACACCACCTACGCCCCAGCCAGAGTTGTGATCTACACAGACTCTCTCTCCTCCCTCCATCTCCTCCTCCTCCCGTCGCCCGGCTTCCTCCCCAGCCATGGTTCACTCCTGCAACGGCTACTCCTCTCCCTCACCTCAGTGGGCTGGAAGATCACCTTGCAGTGGGTGCCTTCCCACTGCAATATCCGGGGCAACGAGGTAGCTGATGCTGCTGCAAAGATGGCACTCTCGGAGGTAAACATCACCCCTCTCCCGCTGCCGCTCTCCACCGCCAAGCGTCTCATTTCTAATGTCTGCCGCTCCGCCTGGGATAGGTCGCTCGGCGACGCCCTCCGTGCCACCTCCATGGGTCAATATCGTACCGACTCTTCCCCGCAGCCGTGGATAAAACAAACGTTCCCGCGTCTTGGATGTCGCCCTCACCCGCCTGAGGATCGGTCACACAACACTCAGAGCACACCTGCATCGTCTGCAGCTCACGCCCGACCCGTACTGCCCCTGGTGCAGGAACGTCCCGGAGTCCATTGACCACTTCCTGCTGCAGTGTCCTCGCTTCCACTCCCACCGACAACTTCTACGTGGTCAACTCATCGCCCTGAACGTCACCACCTTTGACCTGCCCACCCTGCTGGCCGCCGCTGCCGTCCACCCATTACGACGCCCCGCCGTCATCCGCCTCACCTGTGCCTTCCTGAGGAAGACTAATCAACTGTCCCGACTGTGATTAATTCACGGCTGTACACCAGGGCGAATATCGTCGATTTCGACATCACAGCCCTTCAACAACAACAACAACAAGATAACGAGAGATATAACTCAGCTAGCTGCTATGTGAAGGGATCATATCAAGGTTAAGATCGCGGGAACGCATGGCCTCCACCAGCCATGTATGCCTCTTTTATGCCGTCTGACATCCTCTCAGACTCGTGCATGCGGAAAACCCTTCACGATAAGAGAAATAGGGCCCAAGGCGACCATTGTTTGTTATGAACTGAAAACTCTACCCAAGCTACCCACCTCTCAATGTGAGTAGAGAAAGTTCACGGGTTTTGCTGCGTCACTACGCGCTTTGCCTCGGACCCAGGTTTTCGTGCGCAAATGGAACGCCTGAATTCTTGGGTTCCGTGAACTGATTCTTGAAATATCGCAAATGGAAGAGACCTATATAAGGTTAGGTTAGGTTAGGTTTCATTAAAACCTTTAAAGTTAGGTTAGGTTTCACTAAAACCTATAAGATTAGGTTAGGTTTTATTAAAACCTATAAGGTTAGGTTAGGTTTCATTAAAGCCTATAAGGTTAGGTTAGGTTTTATTAAAACCTATAAGGTTAGGTTAGGTTTTATTAAAACCTATAAGGTTAGGTTAGGTTTTATTAAAACCTATAAGGTTAGGTTAGGTTTTATTAAAACCTATAAGGTTAGGTTAGGTTTCATTAAAACCTATAAGGTTAGGTTAGATTTCATTAAAGCCTATAAGGTTAGGTTAGGTTTTATTAAAACTTATAAGGTTAGGTTAGGTTTTATTAAAACCTATAAGACTCCGCCTTCGCCGATGTGGGTCGACTTGTCTTTTTCCGTGGGTCGAGCTGTCTTTTAGGCGAGGTCGAGTTGTCTGGGGCGAGTTGTCACGTGGGTCGAGTAGTCTAGAATTCTGTTTATCTCGGTCCTGGGCAGGAACCCAGCAACAAAGGTAGTTGCGCCAGCAACGACCATCTCTCCGAACTTCTTTTCCTAACGACGAAAGCTACAAAGCCTCCCTTTTCGGTCGTTAACGCGTCGGAAGGCGCTGACTGGCTAAGGCGAGTAATGACGTCATCAAGCGCGTCATCAGTCAATGACAAAGTTTTTAAAACTTCTCGACCAATCACAAGTCAGCGAGACATATTTCCGGGCAAGAATGGCATGTCAGACTGCCTCTCCCCGCCTTCTGTCCCTGTCATCTCAAACTAATTCTCGTTTTATTCGGAATGCTTGCGTTTTAAGGAGTTTTAATGTATCAGATAGTAAGATGTATAAGTAAGGAGCCTGTGTTGCTAGTGTTTTGGTGGTAGAAGGTGTGTGTGTGGGTTGAAATAGTGAATATTTGTGATATGGGGAGGCCCCGCGGCAAGGCCTCTCCCGTCACTCTGCCCCGCCATCAGTCACCTCATCATAACATCTTTAAATCACCCTTATTTAAGGTGACACACGGTGCTACATTGATTTAGATAATGACAAGTATATATAACATCTCACCATAATCACTAAGTTGTATAATAACGAGTAATAAGACGTTTAATCCTGCCCAAACCTACAGTGGCGGAGGAGCTGGCGGCTCCAGCCGCCACACTCAAAAGTTTTGAGTATAAACCCGCAGTTATCCGCCTCACCTGTGCCTTCCTGAAGAAGACAGTCAGCTCCCACGCCTGTGATAGCACCATAGGATATCACCAGGGATCATAGGATTCCTCAAGGGTTCTCGCTCCCCTACTAAATATTACCAAAGACATCTATCTCACTTGGTGAAGTTGGTGTTGATATCCACCTCACGGGCTTCATCATGCTGCTGCTGCTGCTGCCGAAGGCCGCGCTGCCAGACGTGGATGAGTCCCTTGCTTGTATTTCATCTCTTTACTCATATATATGAATAATATCCATCCAAATGCAATCATATGTCTACATTCACCTATAAAAAAAGATATTTCATAGCATACCAACCAATGTGTTGTTACGAAGGGCCTTTTTCGTGGGTACTAGCGGACAAGGCAAGGGCCCTTCGCCTGTACCTCTGGGGCCTCGCCGGTGGTGGTTCGAACCACGGGTCGGGTCGCCACGTCCTTTCCTCCCATTGGCCCAGAGAATGGGGGGGAACCGACGTGGTGCTGGCTTGGCGGAGCAGACGGGAGTGGTAGAATAGACACAGCTAAGGCGGGTGGACAGGAGGCTTCCCTGCCCACAAGGATTACCGTGACAGCGGCGCCCCGCATTACCTGCCCTGGAAAAGGCGCGTCTCCCTCTTCTGTTGGAAGGGGGACGAGAGTGGCGACTAAAAATTCCTCTGCCAACGTGAAAATAAATTTATTCAAGTTTGAAAGATCTGGCAAGTCTGTGTCCTGTCGCCCGAAAAGCTACTGTTTACTGTGTCATCGCGCGAAGAAAAACGTGAGAAGCAAAATGCGCAACAGTTATATTTGCAGATACAAAGTATAAAACAACGCTGAAACAGGGTAGAGTATACAGTCATGATATAAACTACTGTGTAACATCTTCAGTGGCACATAAAAATCAGTAGTGTTGCTATAATTCGTAATATTTGGCGCCTGGCGACTTCACTGTTATCTACGGTAGCAGATTCATTCAAAACACATAAAAACACACCAGAAAAACATAAGGCGCATCAGAAAATCGTTGGTTGGGTGAAACTGTAAATTGACCATATTGTCTCCAAGGATTCTTTCGTTGTCACAATAATCTGCGTCGTCTCCTTACACACACCCGGCATCAACAACATTCTAATCATTCATTTCGCATCTCATTCCTGTCCATATTTCCTGCGTCGTCTCCGTTCTGACTGTCATATGCGGGGTTCAGACCACGTAATTCGAGAGAACTGGAACCCAAAATGCCAGGGGTCGCTGGCAGTTTTAACTCACTTTTTTGATAATAAGTTGGTCTACTGGAAAACAAGATATGGGCTTATTCCACTGCACTTAAAACACAAAAGTATAATATTAAGAACGATTTTCTTCTATATTTATATTGTATAGAAGCCTGATTCTGTAAAACATTGTATATAACCAAGGTTATAATTGAGGAGGCGAGGTAAATGCTACTCTATGATATTATATAGTCAATAACGAATGTTGAGAAGTTATCTATACCTAGGCAGTCATATTTTCCTGTTATTATTGTGTATCAATCAGATAGAAAGCCTGGAAGTGCAATGAGTCGACGCGTGAAGTCGTAATGTTTTGATTCAATCTCCCCGCCACAATCTCCCCGCCCACCACTCCCCGCCGCGGCACGTCGCCTCCACAATTATAACCTACATTGTCGCAGCAACAAGTCGATTTCGGCATCCTTTATTCTTCGTTTTTCCAAGGCATTGCTTATTGTATTTTTACAAGCGTTTGCCAGACGCAGCAGTACTGTCTTAGAAAACAGTGTGAACATCGCCCAAATTGTACATGCCACAATATACATGTAAAAAATATATTAAGCTTTGCTACTCGAGGCGAGTAATTTGCATTAAATTGCTATTATAGAACGTTCCATCGTAATACATGTCATCCATATAATTAGTAGAACAACAGAAGAACTATATTTTTTTTTATTCAGATGCGGTGCATCAATGTTTATCGCGAAATAAATTTATGAAAAATATTAGTCGCGGAGCCAAAACACAGTAGACCAACCTTTGAGTTAAAACTGCCAGCGACCACTGGCATTTCTCGAGTTTCAGATCATTGGAATTGCTACGTCCGTCTTGCCAACGTGACGTCATCGTGACGTCACTTTCTGCTTGTGTGACCTTGAAAGACGTGCGTCTCGAGGCAAAAGAATTGGAGCCTCCAGATCTTTTGGCGGGCTGCGTGAACGGTGGTGCCACAATCTATAGAACATTATACGTAACTAAGTTTTGCAATATCAAAATAATGCTGTTTCCAAGGTCTTATTTAAAATATATTTATTATCAGTGATTCTGGAAGACAATATTAGTAATGGAAGACATACATGATGTGAAAATATTGTGTTCCGCTGCTTGAAGGCGGAACAGCGGCACCGCTGCTTGAATATAAGCTCGACCACCACCACTACCTCTGTGTATTTTAATGCGTTATTTCTCGTGTTATCTAGTTCTAACCCTCTCACGTGCCCCTCTAGTAGCTGCTCTATACCATCCTTCCTACAGCATCACGCTACGCCACCAACACCCTCTACAGGCCGTGTAATAGGTAGTAATTATTAGTGACTTGAAAAATACCGCCACGACTGCGATATATGGCAACACTTGTGGACCCCGCTATACAGATTCTACTTGTAACCTTTGCAATAGCCTGTTGTCAGGGGATTGTAGCGCTATATAGGTAGGCCAGGGAGTGAAGGGGGATATAGTGAAGGGAGTAATAGGTGTGTCATGGGGTACAAAAGGGAGGAAGTAAGGAAAGCAAGGCGGTTTTGTACTGTAATTTTTTCTGATATGAGCGAGCGGGAGTGATCGACCAGTGAGACGAGGTAACGTCATCGTGACGTCACGGTGACGTCACGATAACAAGACGGACGTAGCAAATACGTGAAATCTGAACCGGGCCATACTCCTCACATTCTATCATCGCAGCTTGTGTTGTTTCATCCTCACCCAGATCACACGTAACCAGTGATGTGACATGGGGATTAGGATATTCTCACATTCGTAGCCTTGATGCCTGTGCTCCTTATTACATTTATTTGAAGATAGATGTGTTGTTGTTGGAGTTTTGATGGGGCCGTGCAGGCTGTGGTGCCACAGCCTCTAGTGCCCCGAAGGTGCATGATGCAGAAGAATCAGCAGGTTAGACCCTGTGCAGTTGGCCAGGGCAGACATTCTGGGGCCAGATGCTGAGAGCGAGCTAGGGCGCCCTAACCACTAGGGCGCCTGTGGTAAGGCGAAACGCCCTCCCACCGCTATGCTCAGTCGAGATTGCTGCCTTAGTGGCACCGCTAAAGGCGCTGAAATTTAAGGCATGGTCAGACCCTGACTTAGTGAGCTGCTGTGGGCCTTTGACAGACATTCAACTTCTGTTTATAAAGCAAATACAGCCTTGTTTCAGTTCCTACAACGTAACAATTGGTGTTTACGTATTAATAGTGTTGCAAGGTGTGTATGAATTGATCGTGCAAGACTAATGCGGCATTATAGGGTGTTATATGCTGGTGATAAGAAATGTTGTGTTGTGTGTTGGTTAGGGGCGGGCGGCGGGCGGCAGGTGCTCCGCCCGCACTAAAATGTTGTACTATTATACGGTATTATCATACTACCAGATGATATTTAGGACAGCTGAACATACCATCATCTTCACGAGACATTAGTGCATAATCATGAATGTATAAAAATTGCAGTAAACTATACCTATAATAAGATAATGAGAGCAAAATGAAATCGTGTATAAACTTTTTTTTCATCTTTTTTTATTCATCTTCTCCTTATTCCTGGAATTTTGCTTGCATTAAATTTTCACTCACTGTTCCGGAATCGGCACACCTTAACGATTATCATGGTGTATGGCACGTCCCAATGCAAAAATATATAAGTGGTCAAAACCTGCGTTGAACGTCAAACTTGTGATGAAACAGCTTTTGGCGGGGGAGAGCTGTGTATCCTTGCCATAAGTACTTGGTGAGGGAGGGAGGGACAAAATTCCTTGCTTCAGCAGAGAAGTGTTCAAGCCTTGTGATTGGTTGAAGCTGCCTAAGCAGCGCTCAGATAGGCAACGTGATTGGCTAGTAGGATTCTCGGACCACGCCCACGCCATAGGCTTTGGAGGTGTAAGGCAGTGCAAAAGCGCCTGAAATATCGGCTGTACATAGGCTTTAGTCGGTGCCTTAGCCGGGCCGTTACAAAAGCGTCTGAAGACGGGTAAGGCGCTCTTTTCGCCTTACCTCTATGGCACTTCTCAGCATCTCCCCCCTGAGAGAGTTAAAGGCCACGGTTGTTCGCTCAACAACATCCCTCTATTTCTACACCCTGGAGCTAGTGGGTATTCCGGTACGAGACATGGCAGTGGCGGCACATGGTTGCTATGGGCACCGATAGCTGATTGGCTGAGCGACTATAATGACGTCACAGCCTCGCCAGTGAATCACAATTGTGTAAAAACAAACGTGCCAGCCAATCAGATTGTGTCTTAAACGTGTCAGCCAATCACAAGGCAGCAGCTGCGGCCTGCATTTTCAAGGTCGTTGTACTTATTTCTATTTTCTAGCTTATTCCATCATTCTTTCATCCCCTGTGTCACCTCCGTCGCTTCAACACTTGTTTCTACCTCCACATAAACGCGGGTAACACGCCGGCGGCTGTACTTCCTTGTATTCTAGCTATTAATTATTCCTTCAGAGTAATAGGGTGCTCTTCTTCTTCTTCTTGTGATCTTTTTCGCTTGCTAATCTATTCGTAGCTCGTCTTCCTGCCAGTTGGGGGGAAGCCACCACCCCGGGAGGCGGGTCACAAACCCCCGGCTAACACCCGGTACCCATCACGGCTGGATGGACAAGGGCTTGGGTTTTAATTAAGGAAAAAGGCGCCACTATACCTTCAGTCTGACGCGGAGCCGTGCGCGTGGTGGTGTCTGGCATCGCTACCCGCGCGGGTGAGATGCCGCAGCTCACCACTCTTATCCCATCACCCCAAAACATTATCACCACAAGCGGCTGGGTTTGTTATATAGCCTAATTTCGTTTTTATACTTGCCCTATTCAGTTCTTGAGTCAGAAAACATCATATATATACTCAATTTATGAGTATTTTTATGTATATTGCGTCCACAACAACACCTTATAGGCAGTCGCCGTGTTTTGACAGCTTAATGTCTTTAAGTACGTCATCAATCTCCACGCAGAATACCAAACAGCTGATGACAGTCGCTAAGTTGTTTAGCATGGACGTTAGCGTCTCTGAATGTGGCCACCAGTAAAGACTCCTCACTAGTGCCCGCCCTGTTTATGAGGTGATCATATATGTCTTGCCACAGTAGGTTAGCTTTTACTTAATGATCCTCGTGTCAATGTGAAAATATATACTCCTTCAGATATATTTGAATCCTACAAAAATCAAAATCTAAGTAGTCCCAATATCCCATAATATCATGTATGTGACTTTTTTTATTGATTATAGTTTTGAATATATTTTAAGTTTACCGTTTAAAAGTTTGAACTCATTACATTTGATTATATAATAAGCATAACAAATAATACAATTTGATTTACTAGAACTTATAATAGTATACCGTATTAATTAACATTTACTCTAATATGAACCTAATAGAAAACGTTTCTACATAGACTATAATAAGAAACAGTACATGCATAATAACCTTGGGGCCCTGCCTGAAATTTATTATTTACTTCAAATTAAATTTCTTCATCCAAGCAACCGTATTTTGAATGTAAACCATATGTATTTCCGTCACAAAATCGTAAATAAAAAATAATAATTAAAGGTACTATAAACGTGATAAAAAGGTGATTTTGTCACGTGAATGTTCTACGTAGTGTGTACGTTATTTCGTGTCTATAGATCTACCTGATATAAGTGACCTGATTTTCATCATAACGCCAATTGGAATTCACGTGGATAACGGTTTGTCATATTAACGTTATACTTACGTATTTTTAACAAATGTATCCACGTATTCATTAGGTATATATAACGTTTTGAATCCTCTAATATCGCGTTACATAATGATGTTATAAGTACGTAATTGAAACGTAAAACCACTACGTACTATATTAGTAGAAGAAACACGTATTTCTGTAACGTCTTAATTACGTTGAAAAACTTATTGTAGCGACGTAACCAAACACTACCTAAATACAACATACACAATTCATATTAACGTAATACTTACGTATCTTTCACATATGTATCCACGTATTCATTATGTATATATAACGTTTTGAATCCTCTAATATCACGTTACATCACGATGTTATAAGTACGTAATTGAAACGTAAAACCACTACGTACTATATTAGTAAAAGAAACACGTATTACATAACGTCTTAATTACGTTCAAAAAACGTATCGTAGCGACGTAACCAAACACTACCTAAATGCAACATAGACAATTCAAGAGTGAACGTATGATTTACGTATATATTACGAATTTTCCTAACGTTACCAAAATGCTACCTTCTCAAAACGTAAGGTTTACGTAGTGTGTTTGCTGAGGGGAGAGAGAGAGAGAGAGAGTGTGTTTGCTGGGGGGAGAGAGAGAGAGAGAGAGAGAGAGAGAGAGAGAGAGAGAGAGAGAGAGAGAGAGAGAGAGAGAGAGAGAGAGAGAGAGCGGGGCCTTCTCGGCGATTTATTTAGTTAACGCTAATGTTTGCATGGTACTACTGTATGTATCAGAAAACGAAATATAGCAATGGAAAGCTAATAAAATTCTGCTTCTATTGATATCTTCCATCTTATAAGCTGTCCCACAAAGTTTTACATGACGAGTTTTAAGTGAATGATGTTAAGTTCATCATATTTCTTCAGTCTCATAATGACCTTTATTTAATGTGCTTTACTGTGTTTTATGTGATAATCTTATAGAACAAACATTTCCGAAGATAATAGTATATCCTTTATACATGTATAACATGATATACTGCGGGGTCATGCCTTGAGAACCGCGGGTCTTGGGTGAACGAAGAGGCCCTGGTAGCAAGATGGCGCCCATAAATCAAATTGTCGCTACTCTATTATTCAAGGTACTCTAGGTGAGAGTTGAGGCGGGTGTGGCCAATCCGTAGTCTGGTGACTGCGGTGTCCATGGCACGGCTGGGGGAGCGGGTCCACCAGTGGTGTCGTGTGTCTTGTCGTATTCGTCCAAGTGAAGTGTACTGTAAGGCGTCTGTCAGCTCAGTGTCCCAGTGTCGGTTGCATGATGTCCTAAGGTTAGTCAGTGAATCAGTCTGTGGTCGGTGGTCAAGTCTATGGGAGAGGGGTGGGAGCATGGAGGTAGTATGGGTGGAGACGCCCTCAGCCGCGCGGGTTGAAGTCGGTGAACTGTCAGTCAGCCATCTTGTTGTGGGCTAAGGCAGCCCATATAACTCTACTGCCTTCCTTCCCTCCTTCTCTCTTTCCCTCCTTCTCTCCTTCCCTCCCTCCCTTCCTTCCCTTCTTCCCTCCCATATCCCTCCTTCCCTCCCATCCCTCCTTCTCTCCTTCCCTCCTTCTCTCCCTCCCTCCCTTCCTTCCCTCCTTCCCTCCCTCCCTCCTTCCCTCCCTTCCTTCCCTCCTTCCCTCCTTCCCTCCTTCTCTCCCTCCCTCCCTTCCTTCCCTTCTTCCCTCCCTTCCTTCCCTCCTTCCCTCCTTCTCTTCCTCCCTCCCTCCCTTCCCTCCCTTCCTTCCCTCCCTTCCTTCCCTCCTTTCCCTCCTTCTCTCCCTCCCTCCCTCCCTCCCTTCCTTCCTCCCTTCCTTCCCATCCCTCCTTCCCTCGATCCTTCCTTCCTCCCTTCCTTCCCATCCCTCCTTCCCTCGATCCTTCTCTCCTTCCCTCCTCTCCCTCCCTTCCTTCCCTCCTTCCCTCCTTCCCTCCCATCCTTCCCTCCTTCTCTCCCTCCCTCCAGCCATCCTTAGGAAATTTTGTCCACGTGAACACTTTAATAATTAATGGGAGGGACATGATGACGTCACCTAGAATAGAGGGACAGTGATGAAGTGCACTTTTAAGGGTTGAGTTTTTATGTGGAGAGAAATAGATGAGCAGCGCTTCGCTGTTCCTTGTGTGTTCTGCTATGGTGAATAGCTGTGTTGCATTTGGGTGCAATGAAAGAGCGAACAAAACACCTGACTCATCCATTACATTTCACCAGTAAGTTATTCATTTGTTGTTTTATAAAATTTTGTTTCAAACAAACGTGCATGTATTTGATAAACAAAGACAATGACCTTGTTAGAAAAGTGTGATAACTACTGCACCACTGGGTTGGCAATTGTGTTACTGATAGTAATAATAGTGGCGGTAGCTGTAGTAATAGTATATAAGTGTTAGCGATTGTGTTCGTAGGATTTATATTAATAATTGCGGGATGCTGAGAACCAAAATGAACACTTCCCTCCTTCCTTTTTCCTTTCCCCTACTGATTGATCTAAGTGCTAGGAACATCTTTACAGGCTACCAAAGGACTCGTGCAGAAGATAGAAGTATAATTTCACACACTGTGATATCATTAAGTGCAAACAGTGTAAAATGTGAAAAGAAAGAGTGGGTATCTGAGTCAGCCAGTGCGTGACATTGCCCACAACAGTGTGGCGGACGGGGGAGAAAAGTGGCTTCAACTGACAACACAGGCCGCGCGGCTGAGGGCGCCTCCACTCATACTTCCTCCAAGGGTGGGAGTGTGCCTCCGCTGGCGCCCTGCAGAGTTGCCAGGTGGGCTGGTTTTACGCCAAATTGGGCGATATGTTATACTTCCCGGCGGGGAATTTTTCGCATTGGCGGTTGGGCGGATTTTTTGGCTGGTCTCTATTTTGCTTGGCGTTTATGTTGGCTGTTTTTCATGTAAATTTCTTAAAGGACACAGGCTTTTATCGACCTTTTTATTACTTGTTGGCAAAATAAGTCGTTTCTCTGACGTCAAAACTCTTCAAAGAAATAGCGAGAGTGGGAAGGCAGTGTGTATGGATTAGCGTATGGGTGCTGACTGATTGACAGTAACGCTGAGTAACCTCTCTCAGGACATGAGTTCCCTGACTGCACCCTCTCTTCCCCCTCCCTTCACCCTTCCCTCCTACAAAGTCAGATTAACAGGGAGATTATTTTTTCAAATGAACTTGATAAAAAATATGATGAACAGAATGCAAGTGAAAAGTCTAGAAAACATATTGCACATTCGTGCATTCATGCAAAGAAACAACATTTGCTGTGAAGAATTTTTACCCACAACATCGATGCTATCAATATTCACCCTGGACGCTACCATAAGGACACAGGACATGGACTTAGTTTTCTCTGACTAACAAAACAACCCATAGGTATATTCTAAGCTACTATAATTCTCTCTCTCTCTCTCTCTCTCTCTCTTCTCTCTCCTCTCTCTTCCTCTCCTCTCTCCTCTCTCTCTATCTCTTCTCTCTCTCCTCTTCTCTCTCTTCTCTCTCTCTCTCCTCTCTCTCTCTCTCTCTCTCTCTCTCTCTCTCTCTCTCTCTCTCTCTCTCTCTCTCTCTCTCTCTCTCTCTCTCTCTCTCTCTCTCTCAAAGTAAAAGTCTTTCTCTGTTAGAAAGAGACTTCTACAGTACTCCCTGAGGGACACCACACAGTTCACACCCCTTCACGCATTTCTCCTTATCCTCGAACGTGACCTGAGGTCACCTAGGTCTCCTCTCCGCCCCCCCCCTCTCTCTCTCTCTCTCTCTCTCTCTCTCTCTCTCTCTCCCCTCTCTCTCTCTCTCTCTCTCTCCAGTTTTCTTTTTTTGAGTGTGTATAATCAACATGTGTGCCTTCACATAATTTGGCGGATATTTTTGGCTGGGAGAGGATTTCGGTTGGCGGATTTGGGCGAATTTCGAAGCGGGAACTGGCGATATGGCAGTCCACAACCTGGCAACTCTGCCGCCCTGTCGGCCACAGTGTTGCCCCTGACATCAATGTGGGAGGGCGCCCACTGAAGGTGGATGTCATGGCCAGAGGAGGATAAATGAAGCAAGAGGTGGTGGATGTGAAAACAAAGGGCATGGTGAGTGTGAGGGCGGTGACGTCGGGTAAGTTGGAGGGTTGTGAGGGAGTCGGTGAAAATGGTGTCTGGACGATTCGAGCGAATACCTTTTCGAGTGTAGGACGATTCGAGCGGAGGATGATTCGAGCGGAGGACGATTCGAGCGAATACTTTTTCGAGCGGAGGACCAAACTTAGTTTTCCTGAATAGTTTTGATGTGTATGGAATGAATCTGGCACTTGTTTTTGTTGGAAATATATTTTTGTTTACAGGGTGTGGGGGGGTCCCCGCCCCGCAAACCTTGCTCCGCTTCTCACTGCCGTAGTATTGATATTTTTTTCTTTTTCTTGATATCATCTGTTACTAAACCGAACCTAACCTAACCAAGTCTCATTTAACCGTTTCTGGCTGAAATAACGGTAGTTTTATACGTTATAATAGATGTTATAATGCACTCACTTTTTCTTTTTATCAACGTTCACACAAACACACACACACACACAGATAGATAGATAGATAGTTTTATTGACCACAGTATGCAGGTATAAATATTGATATTAAATAATTCCTAAATACTAACTTAAGATAATAATCATTAAACATAATTCCTGAATACTGATTTAAACATAAGCATTAAACTATCAACTAATTATAACTAGTCCACAGCATATGCTCAATATATAAACAAACACACACACACACAACACACACACACAAAGGCGCGACAGCTAGGCGTCCTGTTTCTATAAATACTACCGACAGGACATTCCAGGTAGAGGGGAGTGAGGTCAGGTCAGGTTCCCCAGGTGTTATCCCCTTCCCACTTCTGCCATGACTTAAAATTAATAGGAGGGGCAGCTAGTCTCCTCACCTACGTAAATTTTACTTCTATTGTTTTCATTATTATTGATGCTTTAATTACTATCTCTTTAAATTACTGCCATCGCTACTATTTCATTGCTATTATATAATCATATAACCAGTAATATTACAGGAAGTACCACGTATAGGTCTCACGGCCTCGTGTAGCTTCCTCTGCACGCACGCACACACGCAAGCACACGCAACACACGCACCTAAGCGCACACACGCGCATACACGCACGCAACACACACACACACACACACACACACACACACACACACACACACACACACACACACACACACACACACACACACACACACACCAAACACACATCTACACGCACACACACACACACACACACACACACACACACACACACACACACACACACACACACACACACACACACACACACACACACACACACACACACACACACACACACACACACACACACAAATGTTTCTCGACGTTTCCCATTCTGGATGAGAAATAAATAAACCTTAACGCCCAATTAAATTATTTCCTAAATGTTTGCTAACAGTTTGGAAACAATGTTTCCAAACAAAGTTTTCTAGTGTGGACGGGACAGGAATGTGGGTGGGGTGCCGTCAGGGCATTCCAGGTAGAGAGTAGTGAGGTCCAAGGCCAAGAAAGGAAAACCTTTCTTGGCCTTGTATTGGTGAGGTCAGGTCAGGTACCCTGTGTGTGTGTGTGTGCATTACCTGACGTGACCTCACTACCCTCTAAATGGAATGTCCTGACGGCACCCCTGGCAGGGTTGCCAGGGCCGCGGTTTACCAGCCCAATTGGGCTCTTTTTAGAAAAGGTTGGGGGAAAAAAAACGATGGTCGCGGGTTGGCGGTTTTTGGCCTGTTTTTACTTCGTTGCGGATTTTTGGGTTGATTGTCTTCGAAAGCACATGACACATTTGCACCCGTTCATGATAATCCTCAAGGAAGATTATCACAACGATTATCGTCAAGGAGGATTATCACGACTGGACTTTGACCTGATTAGGACCTCAGCCGTGACCTCTTACGGAGGTCACATCCTACTGACATCCCTAGGGATGATTAATTATATTGGCCTGCGTCATGCCACACCTTCATTTACACCTTTAAGGCCCACCCCCTATTCAGCCTCTCTCTAACTTCTAAGTCTATAAGGAGAGAGACTCAGAGAGACTGTCAGACACAGTTTACTCTCTACTACAGCTGCCGTGATCAGAGGAGGATATAAAATAGCTTGCGTGAGTGACTTGCAACACAAGAGTTTAGAAAATACATTACATGTCCGTGCATTCATGCATATAAATAACACGTACTGTTGCTATGAGTTTAACCCACAGAGGAATAGATGTCACTTTTTACAAAGGACATTTATTTCAATGCTGATCAAGAGTATGTTGATATATCTGATCATAGACCACTGTATACGGTATACAGTGGTCTATGATCTGATATATAAATATTCAGAAAAAAAACCATTGGGCTGCACAGGGAGGCCAAGATAGTCACTCTGCAGACCCAGCTTGTTGCCCAGAACAAGCTATCCAGATCAACACGAAAAGTATACAAGCAAGTTCAAGCAAAGCTTGATAGGTGCTACTATAGCGTGCGGTCTACCGGGCCATTTGCACTATAGCGTGCGGTCTACCGGGACATTTTACACTATAGCGTGCGGTCTACATTTCTTACTCGCTACTTACACTCTACACTCCTACACTTCAGGCTGCAACTTACTATTGCTATATGATATTGTCTATTATACAGTAGAGTATTATAGAAAAAACAAAACTTTAGTAAGTAATTTATTAAGCACAGGCCGATATTCCCCACCCTGTCACTTATTTTTTTTTCTTGCATAACACTACCACCGATGACAAGGCTCTGCTTCTTGTAGTGTGTCCAGAAGATTTTTTTCACGTAAAAACTTAACCGCTGTTTCTTCTGTCAAGAGTAGAGGGTTAAGTGTGTCAGACTGATGTTCTCGGCTTGAACTTTAGGAGGATACTGAGACACTACTTCGTTGATTCCCATTTTATAAGGTTGAGTAGGGTCCTGGCACTCAGGTCAGGTAAGGTCAGGTCAGGTGTGGACTTGTTAGAATACACATTAAAGCTATGGGGTAGTCAGGTCAGGTCAGGTCAGGTGGGATCTCGCACGTTAGGGGAGCGTAGACTGCAGGCCCCGATGTAGACCGCACGCTATAGTAGCACCGCTTGATAAGCTGTGGCAACGCTACAAAAACAAAGATATATCAACTGGCCACCTACTCCGTGCCTGCAGTAGAATATATGCCCCTTCAGACACATAATGATGCGACCTGTATAAGAATAGTCACTCGCTCGAATGGTCTTCCGCTCGAAAAGTCATTCGCTCGAAAAGTCATTCGCTCGAATCGTCTTTCGCTCGAAAAGTCATTCGCTCGAAAGGTCGTGTAACCGTGAAAATAGTTACTGCACAGGAGGGGGGCACGGTGGTGGCATACTTGATTCCCTCCCTGATGGCAAAAAGTTCTGCCGTCAGGATGGAGGCAGCGGGCGGCAACCTCCAGGCGGTGGCAAGAGATCTGGCCGGGATGAACATGGCCGCACCTACAGACGGAGGGGCTGGCAGACTAGAGCCGTCGGTGTAAATGTGGAGGGAGTTACTGTAGCGGGTGTGTAGGAGGAAGCAAAAAAGGTACCTGCCCTGCACTGGACAGGCAGTCTTGGACCAAGGTGTAGGTGTGTGAAGGGACAGAGAAATTAGAGAAGAGAGAGGAAACCAAGGACCCAGGGGAGAGGTCTTCTCCAGAGTGCGAAAGGAGGGGAGAGTCACCCGGATAGAAGCAAAGAAGGAGAGGGCTCTCTCTACGAAAGGTGTGTGGGCTTGATACGGTAGGGGGCCATGAAGTGGTTCCCTACCGTGTCGGAGGAGGAGGGAGTGGAGGGCATGGCAGCTAGGGGAGGAGGCAAGTTTAGTGTAGGTGCGGAAAAGGAGGGTGGAGCGTCGGTGTGACAGGGAGGGGAGGGAGGATTCTGCCTGAAGGGCTGTGACGGGAGGACCTGAAGGCCCCCAAAGCTATACGAAGGGCCGAATTCTGAATTACATCTAACTTGTGGAGGACGGAAGGTGAGGCCGCTCCATAAACCTCACACCCGTAGTTTAAGCGACTACGGATGTAAGTGCAATCGAAGTGAAGGAGGGTACTCCTGTCCGCACCCCACTTGACCCCTGCAAGGGACTTCATTAAGTTTAGCAACATAGATGTATGAAGTTTGTCACATCATTTTGTTTGTTTAAACTATGTTACATGGTTGGGTTCCACGTAAGGAAAACCCCAAAGCACGCCGTAATTAGTGTGGATCTGGACTGAAATTGCAGCTGGGGAGTATGACGCTACAAACTTTATAAAAAAGAAAAGGAGAATCAATTAAGTTATCAAGGGGGATCTGGGTTCGCCCCCCCAGATCCCCCTTGTGTTATTTTCATTTCCGACGGCTGTTGTAGAGGTTAGAAATACTCCTTATGATGAGAACGAAACGTTCAGGATAATTAAAACCACCTATCGTGTATTGGTTAAACATATACCCAGAAGGCTGTACATTGGCGAGGGCCAACCATCATAGCCCTTAACGTCAGTGGCGTAGCTACGGGGGGGCGTGAGGGGCGGCACGTGCCCTCCCACCCATGAGAATCCTGTGCCCCCCACTGGCCATGGCTGCCGTATTCTATTTCTATTCTGTATAATGCTCTAATACCCAAAACTTATCTGATCTCAGAATATGCCCTTATAGCTACCCTTCTATGTGGCATCAGAGTGGCCCCTGAGCTCCGCTTGCCTAGTGACCCTGACCCCCCAGGTGCCCTCCCCCCCCCTATTGATAAATACCTAGCTACACAACTGCTAACAAAGAACAATCAATTATTTAACAACCCACAAACTACGTAGCGAAAAAGAAAGGTATCCTACCCATAATCCTCTGCCACGCTGTTAACGAGTTCGAAGCACTTACGAACCCTATCAATATAAACTTTAAAAAATATCTACAAAACTATACCAACACTAATACTAACTCATAATATTTACTAACATTTAAGACACTATAACGTTACAGGTCAATAACTATTGGTCAAAGGTCAACAGGTAAGGGCGTGGGTCCGTGGGGAGGACATAAGGCAAAGGTTTAGTGTTTCGAAGCAGTGTTGAGTTCCTTGAATAATCCGGTACGAGCGCTACTCGAGAGCGAACCAGTGAGGGGGCAGGACGTGTGTGCAGGCAGCTGGGAGGAGGAAGAGGATGAATTTTGGCCAAGCAACGCTTGATTTTGTTGCTTATCTTCATATTTCTGCAGCCTAAGGTAGTACAGAGAGACAGGGAGGGAGTGAGCGGAATGAGTGGGCAGTGGCGGGTCTACCTAGGGAGTGGCCATTTACGGCGTGTTACCAGAGCATTTTTTAAGTAAATCTTACTGGGCGACATTCCTTGGATATCCAGAAGGGTGGTAGTAGGCATAGGGCTACCTGTTAAACTACAGCTTTTTGGTATTATCTTCCCCATTTCGTATGTTGTGTGACCCCTCCCCTCCCTTTCCATCCCAATGACTAACATGAGAAATTTAAAAATACACTTCACTTCACCATGCGCGTTGATGCATGGCCTAAATCTTGCCTCCCCGTCCTCCCTCCAAACTACTATAACAGTCAGTCGTGGGCGTTGCGATAAGTAAAGCGATAATGCGATAAAGCGATAATATCGCTTTAACCGAAAATTTACCGCTTATCGTTTATCGCAAGACCGGAAAAACTTATCGCTTATATTTATCGCTTTCAAATTTCCCGCGATAAATCCAGCGATAAAGTAGAAGACGAAAAACCGTTACGGCGGGAGGTTACAGGCTCATTGTTACGCGGCAAACAGATGCGGCCAGGCGCCTGGCGGCCCGCGCTTCTGTTGTCAGTTTCTTTGAATAGCCCCCCAAACTGGACGCATCTGATCTCAGCTCTGTGTTTCATTGTGCTACCAGCGATCCAAAGCTTCTTTGTGTGTTATAACTTATATATACTTAATTCTTATTGTATATTGCTATCTTAACTAAATATCTAATTAATATATATTAGTTTTATATATTTTTTGCGTTTTGAGGTGCGCCTCGCGCGTTCATTCATCTCGCGCGCACATTCAACTCTGTGGCCCCCAACATGAAGGAAGAAATCTTCCAGAGGATTGTGAAGGAGATGAAGGCGCTCATCAGGCAAGAGACAGAAGAGAGAGACAACAGCCAGGACATGGAGGCAATGGAGGAGCATGAGGAGGTCAGCGCCGACCCATTTGCAGAGCTGTGTGACACAACCCAGGCTGACCAGGAGGACGACCTGGAAGAGGACATCAAGAAGGAGCTGCTGGCTTGGAAGAGGAGCAAGGAGGTAATAAGACTATTGTGCTTAAAACTTATTGCTTTGTTCTTACATACTAGCAAATGTAATGTTGCGATAAAATGTTGCGATAATTGCGCTAACAAATGTAATATTGCGATAATATAAATTAAATATTTGTAATTGTTGCAGGCAACACTGAAGAAGTCGCACTTCCCAGCAAAGTATAGGGACCAGTGGGTGACCCTCTTCATCAAGTACAACACTGGGATCCCAAGCTCAGCAGCAGTGGAGCGATTATTCAGCACAGCTGGGGACGTCCTGAGGCCAAAGAGGGCGTGCCTCAGTGAGGACAACTTTGAGTACCTGGTGTTTCTGAAGGGAAACCTCCACCTCCTCAAGCAGAAGTTCAAGGTGCCAAGGGGGGTGGATGAGGAGGATGAGGAGATGTTTTAAATTGTTGTATTTGTGTTTGATGTTGTGCTGTGATAGTTTTGTTAATTTGTCTTCATTAAATGTTGTTATAAAGTAATAAAATGTTAATTTCGGGTCCTTTAGTCTTTTATTAAGTAATATATGGTGTTTTAAGTGTAAAAAAGAGGTTTTTAAATGCATAAGTAGCAAAAATAGAGTATTTTTGGATTTATCGCAGGATTTATCGCTTATCGCTTTAAGCTATTTTGGAAATTTATCGCTTTATCGTTATAGGACTTAGCGGAAAAATGTATCGCTTTATCGTTATCGCTTTATCGCAAAATTTATCGCTGCCCACCACTGATAACAGTCCTCCCGTCCAAATAGTACAAAGTTTGATTAATATCTTGGCTTCGTCCATGCTCACACATGAAGTAAAGTAAGTCTTATAAGATACTTGTGTCAAAAGAAGGCTTTCTACTCAGTATTGCATATTCCTTCAGTTCCCCAAACATGTGACATACCGAGTATTACACCCTGGATTTAACAAGTATTTGACATATGGTTTGCAATCTATTCTCGAACACACGGGGAAATTTTGGGCGGGCTCGTCCTAGCACAGCACCCCCCCCCCCTCCCCTCCCCCTCATCCCCTGGCTGCGCTTCTGCCAGCAGTCATTCTCGTAGCATGCTTGACATTGCTTGTTAGAGAGATAACTTTGGTTCCTTACATAAAGAAAAGTTTCCCCTATTTAAATACGAGTGGGAGGGCAGGTGAGTGGTGTTCTGTAATGATAACGAAATTGCCTTCTGTTCCCAAAACACATACTAAGTCCTAGAAAATGAAGTAATATAGGTGCGATGAAATGTTAGTATAGTTATCCTTAAGAAAGTGAGACAAGTTTTCTTCCGTTCATAGATCCCGTTATGTCTTGAGACCTGTGTTGAGCGCATCCATGCAGCAGCAATAATACACACATCTAATGCAACGCCAACATGTGTTGAGATGTCTTATTGTAGTAATTGGTGATGATGGCACTGCTTCGATCCTTCTCCAGTAGGTGCAGTGTGCGAAAAGACAGGTTGATGGGGAGGTGTGGGTAGGAGGGTGAGTGGAGTGGAACGCGGTTGTTGGCCTAGATAGAATCCAGTGTCTGCTGTGATGCACATGATCATAATGTTACGAAGCTCCTCCTTAGTTTCTGCCGCAAACATTAGCAAATAACACATCCTCCCTTTAACACTGAAACATTCTCAGTTTCACTCATGTGTTTGTTGAATTCCCACCAGAGAAAGAGATGATATTCCCGTTAGCCTCCTAAAAAGTTCCTTGACCTTCATTCACAGAGGCGCTCAGTGACATGGTCGTGAGAAGAGAAATTTACAACGAATAATAGCCATGATACTGTATGAATATGTGTGAAAATATTGCTTATTCTCGTGAAAAAATTCAAGGCATGTCACGGAAGTTGACAAGCTGTGCAGTGTCCGGAGGAAGACGGTGAGGTAGGTAGGTAGGATGGCGTAATGGAGAGGAGGAGATAGCACCGGAAAGGCAGGGATTTCAAGGGAGTCAGTGAGGCCAGAGACGGCAGGGAGGAAGGTTGGGCCGCCTCGTCTGTGCTACCTTTGCGCGTGTGGTTCTGTGGATACAATTTGTTCTGATTAAGTGATACATTAGGAGTTTGTGTATCGACCATTAATTTAAGGACCATGAGATTCACATTTCTACGAAGGGTATGTATGGTACTTCTGTAACTCTAGATTATTGCTAAGAAAAAAAATTCCTGTTGACCTAACCAGAAGATAACTGTTACGTGCTACTGTTGGTTTAGAATTGAGGCACATCTATTAATTACTGACATATCATGTTTGCCCTTTAGAAGTTATGTTATAATTTACCTTAAACCTAGGGTCTTAAATGTCCTTACATGATTTGCCAAGGTGTTCCAGAATTCAATAACAGAGCGAGAGAGAGAGTTCATATTCTTTAGAGATTGTTATGTAGTTAACAGTACATGCGTTGTCTTGGACTATGTAGAAAACTTCTTCCCATCCTTATGCCACCCACATCCTCAAGCTTTGAAGGAAGTGCCATAGAATGCACCGTATTTCCTTCCTGTCACTGTGACTCCTGTCCATCAAGTAGATTGTATTAAATGTGGAAATGTCACATCCCTGAAGAATATCTAGCATATTTGCAATGTCACAATTTCTTTAATTTGTAACCATTTTACACAAGTTTACCATTGAAAGATAATCCATTGATCTATTCACATTGCCATTGAATTTGGTCTACTTGACAGTTCATAGTTCATACAATTATCATGCTAAAAAATCGCGATGTGAAGATCTGTTCAGTTGCTTGCACGCCCACAAGCTACGTTGAGTTTGGTCTGCGCTTAGGACTGGATAAACATCCTATAGCTCATTTTGAATCAGGGTAATTCTCTACGCTTGGTGTTAAGTGTACCATACCGTTAGACCAGTGTCTGTTGTACCGGTTTCATTGTTGGTACATAACCTCTAGTCCACGCTATTTTATGAACATTGTGAAGTCGTGACAGCTGCGTTGAGGTCTCTCTCTCTCTCTCTCTCTCTCTCTGCTTCTGCTTCTGCTTCTGCTTCTGCTTCTGCTTCTTCTTCTTCTTCTTCTTCTTCAATAACACACAAAAGAAGTGGACTGAAGTAAAAACATTTAATTCCTAGTTCAATGAAAAAGCTTTCACATTATTTACATACTATATGTAAATGGCCTAGGGCTGAGGACGTAATATTTCCTCCTTTGATTTTGGGCGATTGCTATGCTGCTACATACATTCAGTTGACTTATGGGCAGACATGATAGTTTTAGACAAGTTGCGAGAGTATAGTAGTATCGTTATTGCTACTTATGATAGTGTCTTGATTTATTTGTCCTTGTGAGTTTCCTGGTGCACAGAGTTAGGAACTTGCTTTCCATTCCATCGAGATATATCAGTATCCTATCATCATACTTGATTATTTTGACAGGCCCGGGTGCGAGCCACCCCCGTGTGTCTATGCTCGACAGTGCTGTATTCCACGCTGCTGATGATGATGCTGAGCTACACGGGCCTGAACCTGGGAGGCGATTGGCTCACCCATGTCTCACGTGGCAACACAAGTATGTACAGTGTACACTGACTACTTCCCTTTATAAATCATGATGAAAGGAGTTTTCTTGTTGTGTCATTACGTAATCGTGTGTGAGGGTGCAGACAGGCCTGTCAGTGGGGTCTTGTTTGATTTGCACGAAAGATAAAATTGTTGGCCACTTATGTACTCTTACTTTTAAGTAGCTCATATTTATTTGTCACATTTACGTACTATGTTGCGCTATAATTTTCTGTTTTGTTTTTTGCTGGTTACTTTACCACTTTTCATAGATATGATGTATGGGTTATTTTATTAGCTTTTGTTTCATGTATTCTCTTTCTTTTCATGAAGGTTGCTGCGAAGGTGGCGTGGACCAAGACAGGAAAGATGACGTTGTGTTCTTCATTATTCTGTGTGAAGGTAAGAATAACACTTTAAACCTAGTACACTTTGTAATGCCTAATCACTTAGTCATGTACGGCAACACATCATCAGTAATCAGAGCAAACTACTTCTAACCCAAATAATGTCATTTTGATTCACTGTGTCACATGTCACGTTGTCACGTGTCATGTCACAGTCACATGACACGGTAACCAGGGCTGCATGGTGGCACTTTGCTCTATATTTGTTTTTTCATTTATCTGTATTATTTCTTTTTTAGGAACCATACTCCCTGTATGGGAAAAAAAAGCTGCATCCACTTTTTATGCATATTAGAAAGAGTCAAGTAGGCTAAATGTTAAAAGTTTTGTCATGCCAATACGCATTATGTGTTTATTTACTTAGCATCAAGTTTTCATTATTTTAATCTGGCTTTTGTTGTCCTATCTCTGATCTCTTTTTATTGTCTAGGTTTCAAAATTGTATTTTTTTTTTTTTTTGTGAAGCATCTTCCTGGTTTTCCCACAATCAAGTTCAACACTTATCTATATTTGGAAAACTAAATAAATATATTTCGCTTTATGCTAATGTCTCATAGATTCTCTTGTATTCCCTATCAAACCATCCTATCCTATCATGTATTACTTAGCTGCACATACTTCTGCCACTGTGGTGCTGAGATCTATCCCTTTTGCCTTGACCTCTGGATGGGTCAGAATGATTTCCTCCAGACGTTGCATCCTGCCCATCCCATATATGTTATATAATAGTGTAATCTAGCTAGGCCTTAAGTAGAAATAATTTGGAACCAATGATGTAGCCTATGTACATGTCATCATCCTTCTTCCTTCAGAAAAAAATATAAAAGAAAATAATAAAAATGCCGAGGCCTCGTCCATCACGCGGCAGCTGCGGCAGGCAGCTGTCATGGTCAAATCTGCTGCTGCCCTCACCTCCAAGACCCTCAGGTGTGTGCGTGTTTGTGTGTTCACCTACACCTTTTCACTCTCAAATTAAAACAACTGAACTTCAAAATAAAACAACTGAAGTTTAAATTAAAACAACTGAAGTTTAAATTACAACAACTGAAGTTTAAATTACAACAACTGAAGTTTAAATTATAACAACTGAAGTTTAAATTAAAACAACTGAAGTTCAGCTATGTGTAAAACAACTGAAGTTTAAATTAATATAACTGAACTTCAAATTAAAATCATTGAATTTCAAATTGAAAGAAAAAATTCATATTATATTTTGAAATTCATTAAGTTTTATTTTGAAGTTCTGTTGTTCTAATTTGAGTGAAAAGATGTATCATAAAAAAAAACCCAAAAGTAACATATTTCTTCCTGCAAACTTTTTCTGATCTTTACCAGAGTGCTAGAGGGAAAATATTATTTATGAAAAGATATACTATTCTTTTAAATATTTTTACACAGCATACTATTACTACATAGATAAAGCAACACAGGTTGAAGTAACGTATAGCTATTCCGTGTGTTAGTACACATACTGTAGTTATACAAAAGAAAACTAGTTACATATTTGGCACTAAATTTTTGTTGGCACTTAAAAAAGTTTGGCACTCAAAATTTTGTGGCACTAATTTTTTTGGCACATTTTTTGACATTTTTGGGCACTCAAATTTTTTGGGCACTCAAAAATGTTTGCCATTTTATAGCTAGCGAGTAAGGGAGGAGTGACAGCCTGCGGGTACTATGTAGTAGCCCCAGGCTGTCACTCCTCCCTCACTCGCTAGCTATAAAATGCCAAATAATTTTGAGGGGCAAAAATGTTTAGTGCCAAAAAAAATTGTCAACAAATTTTGAGTGCCCAAAATGTTTTTGTGCCAAAACATTTTAAGTGCCAAGCATTTTTTAGTCAACATTTTGAGTGCCAAAAATTTGTGCCAATTTTTTTGTCCAAATAATGTTCAGTGCCCAAAAAAAGTGTGCCAATTTTTTTTAGTGCCAATAAATTTTGAGTGCCAAAAAAAATTTAGTGCCAAAAAAAATTTAGTGCCAAAAAATTTTGATTGCCAAAAATGTTTTTCTGCCAAAAAATTTTGAGTGCCAAAAAATTGTGCCAAAACATTTTGAGTGCCAAAAAATGAAAAAAAATTGCTAAAAAAATGAGTGCCAAAATTTTTTAGGTGCCCAAAATTTGAGTGCCAAATATTTTTGAGTGCATGTATCGAGTATTTGAGTGCATATATTCTTTCTGTCCATGGATGGACAGAAAAGATAGGAGACAAATAAGTAGACTCCTCTACCATAGCTACTTACCCTTTTGAAGAGTGAAAGATTAGGCATTATATGCATATAGGTAGATGAATACATAGAGTTGTAATATTTGATCATCACAGGTTCCTGGTGGTGGCTGACTCCAAGGAGCTTTACCACCGCTTCACTGATGAGACATCAGAGTGGCCGAAGGAGTACCAGAGGCACCTAGCATTTGAGTGGCACCCTGTGTGGTACCCGAGAGAACAGGAGGACATGCGCACAATGTTCCGAACATGTGCCACAGAGAGACTCTTCCTGCCAGAAATGTTTCCTAACCTTGATGCTGCAATATACATCGACACTGACCTGATATTTTTGAGGCCACCAGAGGAGCTGTGGCAAGAATTTCATAAGTTTGATGCAGTGCAAGTAGCAGCTATGGCCCCTTGTCTTTATCACTATGGCACCTCCAAAAATGTAGTAAGAATTTCTGTAGTATTTCAAGTGCATAATTATGACACACTTGCAATAGAATGTCCGTTGCTGATGGTGATCCCCGTAATATGATTTGTACTTGTGTGAAATGCTGTCTAAATTTAATTTGTATTTCTGATTAATGGAAAACTTTCATGATGGCAGCCGCAACAAACTCTCCATCAATCCATTTCAAAGCCTTTCCATGCACACAATCTGTTCGTACAGCATACTCTTCCACTTTGTATATATTCACATTGCAGATAGTTTTTGTAAACTCATCAAGTTGCCCTTATCTATCTTCTCAGCGTCATCACTCTGAATACCTTGGATACATAGTTTCTCATCTGATGTATGAAGTCAATCTGCAATCTTACGCTGTATCAGACAAATTATATCCTTTGTTGCCACACCATCAGCTCCTACATGACTTGTCTCTCCCAGGTTCCTTACTACGGGCAGACCGGGCTCAATGCCGGGGTGATGCACATGAACTTGACCCGGATGAAGAACTTCCCTGGCAAAGGATGGGTTTCTGCCAACATGAAGGTTTTTAACACTTTCAGGAAGAAGATAAAACTGGCTGACCAGGACATCCTTAATATTCTTTTTCATAAGGTTGTGTGATAGTCTTTATTGTTGTGTGGTTGGTTATTAGCAGATGCCTGCTAATGCCATGTGTTCAATCATGGTTGCAGTGGATTTATTGAGTAAATTGCTGGACTAAGTGAGGAGAGTAAAGTAAAATAATGAAAGTTCTTTTATGCAATGAAATAATGATGAATGATAAAATGAGAAATTCAACCACAGAACTTTTCCTTAATATGTTTATATATCATAATATATTCATTGACATACATAGAGCTTGTAGAGGGGTGGGTGCACCTGTCATGAGTTTGCTTCACAACAGCTCGGTAATCAGCAACTACACCTTCCAGATTTGATTTGAAACTTTCGACTGATATTTTCAATGATCATGTATCCTATTCACAGGAATCATCATTTATTGCTCTCAACTTAATCATCGTTTGCTTGTGTTGAGATCAGCCATATATTATGTGTGGTGGCCTTCTATAGATTTAAGAATGTGGCACATTTCATGTTTTGTATGAAATCTTGGGAAAACGTCTAGCATCACTTTTTTTTAATTTTTTACTGTATAACAAGCAATTTTTCATTAAGGAGCTGCCTCTGACACAAAAAGAAAGAAAAGTAGATAAAAAAAACTGTATGGTATTATGCATTACAAGACTATCATTTGATAAAGGTTCATAGACATAGCACCATCTTTAACTCGCCAATGCTTTTAGTGCTTAAATGTACAGTACATTCAAATGGCCATTCACATTAACCATTTGTTCATCCATTACAAATATTTGTGAATATCCTGAATACATTTAGAAACTTCTTTTGGCAGTATCCCGAGCACCTGTATGAGCTGGGGTGTGAGTGGAACTACCGGATATTCCAGTGCTCAAAGGGCAACAAGTGTCCCGCCGCTGCAGCATCGGGGATCTCCATCTTGCATGGCAATGCAATGTCCTTTGTGAATGGAAAAGAAATGAAACTGCAGGTGAGTTCATTTTATTTATTAACAACTCCACTGGGAAATCAACTTAATTTCATCATGAAATATTAGTGCTTTCTCCATATTTTTCTTCACCTTCACAGTCCAGCTGTCACTCTGGTTCACTTCCTCCTGCAGCCCTATTTCTTCCTCATCCATCAATTTCAGAGGGCTCTGTAGGGCATGTGATGGCTTAAGATAGGAAATGATAGATATTATCCCCGTCTTCTTAACGCTTAGTGAATATAAAGTAACACTTTGACTGTAAGGTTGGAGGAGTTTGTTTGCTTTGAATAACTTTCATTTAAACTAAATTTTCATTTTCTTTGAAAAATATATTTAGCATAAGAAAGTGGGGAAGACATTTAAGGTATTGGTATCAGTTTATATATATCTATACATATTTTTTGAAGATTAAATTCAATATAATAAACCCTCACTTAACGAACCAATTGGGCGAAGGAGGTGACGTTATATCCGAGGGATCCGAACTTTTCACATATAACAAACTTTGTTTGGAAATAGCTAACTTTTACCTCATATAACAACCACAAGGAGAGGCCATCATAGCAGGCTACGTGGTGAGGCACGGAGGACGCGTGCACTGCCCGTTCGGCTTTGTTTCCACAGCCGCCGACCGTCCTGTGTGTACATGTTCGGCCGGCCCTCATTACTCAAACTTATTTAGTAAATCCCGCCAGACTGGCAGAAATTTTACTTAGGGTTTACTGTAATGAGTTTGGAATAGTTTAATCTGTACTAATTATCACCTAAACTGGAGGGTTTAATGCAATAATTAAGGATAGAAGATGGAAAACCATCTACCCCAAATTAATTATTTAAAATACTTTCATATCCACTACATAATATACTGAAAATTCCCCTAAACATGTGAATTTATTTATAACAGACAGTGTTTGAGGCATGGGAGAGCCACCAGCTGGGGGAGCCACTCAGCCTTCTTGTGACCCGAATGGAGCAGAGCTTGAAGTATGTGTCCTCCCACGGCCTCCCTTCCAAGTGTTCTCGCATCCCTCACATCGATGACATGCTCACCAAAGAACTGAAAAAATATGTTTTATTAAGTGAATGAACACTGCCCGAACAGTATGTGTGTAATTTATGTATGTAACAGTATGATATGTATGTTTTTAATCCTTAATGATTTTATACATCCTTCATATTTATGTAAAAAAAAAAACCTGTTTATTATAAAATGTGATACTAATGCTTGATTATCATTGTCAAATATGCATTAATAGTGTAATATGAATACATACATTATCATATAACCAGTTATGAAAGGGAGACACAGTGACAGGTAAAGAAGACTATTGTTCCTCTAGATTTGGATGCAGTAGAAACTGTAGATCTTACGGAAGTCAATATAATAGCTATGCTGTCGAGAAATATTTGAATTGAATATTTTGTAATTCAAAATTACGCCAAGTACCACGTCTGGCTTGCTTTCATAAGGCACTCAACGGCCCAGAACAGAGAGAGACAAGAGAAGATGACCACCTAGGGCAGACTTTGGTGGAGCCTTGTCAAGGAACAACAGGATGCATTGTGAGGAAGCACTATCCATCCCCTCCTCCAGGGGATGACAGTGTGGCTCACACTGGCGACAGTACAAGGTGAATCTCCTGGCCAAGCACTTACGGAAAAGATTTACGTCCATGATTTTGACAGAACACTTCCAACACTGCCAGAAATAGTCTGTAGAAAATTAGTGAGTGATGACAAGTGAGGCGGAAGTAAAAGTGTTAGCTTTGAATTTTTATGCAAAAAAATTAGTGGGTTTGGATAATGTCGGCCTTTGTTTGCTTTGCCAGTGTGCCAAGGAGATGGCATATCCTCTCGCCACACTCTTCAACCACAGCCTCTGGACCAGCAGGTGGCCAAAAGCTTGGAAGATCAGCAGTAAGGTCCTGGGACTAGTTATTGGGCCGTCTCAGTCTTTATATTTTCCTTTATACATCGGGACCATCCTGGTGATCTTACAAGCTTTTGGCCACCTGCTGGTCCGGAGACTGTGGTTGAAGAGTGAGACAAGTGGACACACCAGATCCTCGGAACACTGTTAAAGAAAACAGAGGCTGACATTATTTGAACCCACTCATTTTTTTTTGTCAAAATTCATAGGTAATGAATGGTTTCACTAGCGCCTCACTCCTGGTCACTTTAGTAGTGTGTTACTGACTACTTCCAGTGTCTGAGGTGTTCAATCAGGGTCAGGAATGCACATTTTTTCAGTGAAGTGCTTGGCCAGGAGATTTTGAGGCCAGGAGAACTTTGTCTCGGGCAGTCTGATCCACACTGTCGTACCCCTGGAGGAGGGAGGGATAGTGCTCAGCAGGCAGGGATCAGCAATTCCTATATTTAAAAAGACTATTTTTTTTATAAAATAACCTTGTTCATGAGCACATGTAAGTGCTGCAGAATGTTGACACATACAGGTTAAGCTACATATGAGCCCATTATTGAATTTCTGCCACAGAATATTACTGAGGAGCCACATACACCTCCTAAGGGGCTTAAAGTCCTTACATCTGCGCGTCATTAAGTCCCTCCCTGAAACTCATTAAGTTGCCTCCGTGGTGTAGTGGCTAGCGTGCCTAGCTACAAATTTGCGGGCCCTGGTTCGAATCCGAGCCAGGGCAAGTCGGCAGCCAGCCCAACCAGCTGTTAATCCTCCCTTTCGGGACTGATAAATGGGTACCTGGGGAAACTTAGGGAAGGTAACTGTGGTAACCCAGATGTCACACTAGCCCTGTGTCCCGGGGTAACGGGTTGCCACCCACTACAGGCTCAAGGGCTAATGCGACTGAGATGAGCACCGAGGCCACGCACAGCATAAGCGTGTCCCCATCTTTACCATAGACCAAGTTATTAAAAAACCTAACTATGAAATGAGAGGCCCCACTAACCTCTACTTGAAGCTTTACAGTTGCTCGAGTATGCAGCCATGCTTGCTCATCCCTTATTTAGACTTCGTAAAAATGTGTCTCTCCAGGTAGAAGAGCAGCACCTGAAATACAGATCAGAGTTAATATTTATTAATTTATGCTTGTAAGACTTCATAAAAAGTGCGAGCACAAAATACCTTAAGTAAGTAATCCCATCTGGAGACATGTTTAGTGAATCTTATGTTGGTAATAAAATTGAAACTGCCGAGCCCTCACATGTGGGCAACAAATTTCCATCAGCTACATATTGCAAGCTTTACATGCTAATGAAAATGACCTCTTGATGCACATGAGCTGTGAATGCCATTGGCCTTTTTTTTCATACATAAAAAACATGTGTTAGGTGGAACAATAAACCCAGAGTAGTTTTTCCACAAAGTGACAATACTACAGGCTTGCGCGGATGATCTCTGCGCCAGAATCCGTTCATGGAGATTTACCGTGCAGATTTAAAGTTGCTTCCCAAGCTATAAAAAAATGCAGAAGGCATGAATCGTATGTCTGACAGTGACGTACATCATCTTGCACACTCACCGGTCTGTGGGAGGGAGGGTTTCCCTCCCTCTCCTCCCTCCATAGGCGGTTGACAGCTTGCATGATTTTGAACTTATAGCCTGCAGCGTTCCCCTACATCCCGTGTTTTTGCCTGTTTCTGCTGGATTTCATAATGGGTGGAAAACATACGGATGGCACAACGATTCAAGCAATCATTGATCTTTACAAGGCTGGGATCAATAATAAGGAAATTTGCAAGCTTAAAGGACTAAAGCTTAGAACAGTGCAAAATTTGATCTGCCGATTTAAGGCTGGCAGAGAGGTGAATATTCCCCTCCCAAAAAAACAACCAGGGAAACAAAAAATAGCGTGTAACAGAACCAGGAGCGTGTTAAGGCGACAGCTTGATGCCAATCCTAGCCTTACAGCCAGAGAACTGAAGGAGGAAAATCATACCCCTCTTGGTAATGTGTCGCTTCGTACTGTACAGGAAACTTTGAAACGTGACCTTGGCTACAGGTGTTACCGGGCACGGAATAAGCCACTGATAAATGACCGCCAAAGGAAGAAAAGGCTTCACTTTGCAAGGAAATACAGAGATTGGCCTCTCAACAAGTGGCGGGCTGTGCTGTAGAGTGACGAAAGCACATTTTGTGTGAGTGGAGGACCAGCAAAAGTGTACCGTCGCCCCGGCTCAGACCCCACCGAGCCTCGCTACACACGAAAGACCACAAAACACCCTCCCAGTTTAATGGTGTGGGGTTGCTTTTCTTTTCATGGTATTGGGAACTTAGTTATTTTCCCAAAGAACACAACTGTTAACAAAGTGGTGTATTTTGATCTTTTAAATGACCACCTGGAGGACTGCTTTGAAAAGACACAGGCACAGATTTTCCAACAGGATGGAGCATCCTGCCACACAGCTCGAGATGTGATACAGTGGCTTGACGACTGCAAGATTGGGAGAATAGATGACTGGCCAGGTAATTCTCCCGATATATCACCCATAGAAAATCTTTGGGCCATCATTAAAGGCAAACTCCGCTCACGTGACACCTCTACACTCCCCAAGCTTGAAATGGAGCTCCGAAAGTGTTGGGAAGAATTTAAGCCAGAGTTCCTTCAAAATCTTGCTGACAGTGTACCACGTCACCTTCAAAGGGTCATCAAGAGGAAGGGCTACACAACGAAATACAAACTACAATTGTAAGTTGATATTCTACATTATTTTGTTATAAACATGGTGCATCATACGTGTAAACATTCCCTTTTCGGAGGCGCGCAGTGATTATCCGCGCAGACTGTACATGTAGTTACACATCCTAAATTAATTCTTAATATAATTTCTCTCAATGTGTGTACTGTTAAGCATTATTTTAATGCTAAATATTGGAGAAGAAAAAATATCCATTAGAGAATCTTAATAATAAGATAGAGTATTGGAGTATTTAGCAGTAACTATGTGTATCCTCTATATTTATGTAAAAGACTTATGTTAATAATAAAATGAGATTTTTGATTTGCACGAGCACAACCAGCCTACCTTGTATTGTTTGACCATCTTTTGTAATGACCTGCTGCTGCCCAAACCCCTGACTTGCCACTCTCTCTTCTTGGCACACTGGGGAACACTTGGGATACAGCGATGGCCGCACCTGAAGCATGGGTGTTGTGGGAAGGGGACACACGATGGATACTCGCAGCCAGCATGTAATGTCGGCGGGGCTTGCTGCTTCGAAGTTCGCTCACCAAAACAATTGCTGCGTCCTTCTTTGCATCGGTTCACCAAACATCACATTATATTAGGGGTTATAGTATGGATTATAGGATTTCAGGATTATAGTATGGATAATAATGAGGAAGGAAGATTAATTAACTTGAGAGTCCTTTCCCGATTCTGTTATTGGTGCAGATTTCTTCCACGCCTTCACAGAACCCTTCAAATATCTATAATGGTGTGAAATTCGAATGAAATGTACCCTACCCTGTATACCCCATCAAACTAAAATTCCCCCTCCAGCCTCTCCTCTATCCAGTCTATAACATGAACTACCACGTGTAGGAATCACGGCCTCTTGTAGCTTACTTATTTTTTATGTTCTTATCACCCCCCAAAATAATGTTCCCTCCCCTCCACCCCTCAAAACCAAAATGTCCTCTCCTCTCTACCCACATCTAGCTGAAATGTAAGTTTATGGCCAATGATTTACATAAGGACATAAGCAAGCTACAAGAGGCCGTGAGTCCTACACGAGGTAGTTCATGGTACTTATCACTACCTACATCCACCTTTCATCCCCATCCATGAATTTATCTAGCCTCCCTTTAAAGCTCTCTAATGACTCATTTACCATCCTATTTGTGAAACTGATTTTCCCCATTTCTTTTTTAAATCTACGCTAATCTAATATTTAGCTGTGCTTCATAGACCCATGACCACACAACTCATGAGGGGGTGAAGCGCAGCACTCTAAGAGGTGGTCTGCTCAAAGAAAGTGAGATGACTAACAACAATAATGAATAGAATAAGGTCACAAAAAATATTATACTCCGTCATACATCTGACCACAACGGACCAGCTTAACATTCATTGACAGCACAAAGTACATATTATTCTCATGTCTAGTCTGCTATAACGCCTGTTCCTTATGCCCCCCAAGTCTCCAAAACTAATTTATAATGCTATGAAGGTCTTCAACATTAGGCAAGTCATAAAAAACATTGCTATTGCAAAATTAACTTCAATGTATGCCCAAAATAAAATAAATAGAATAGTTCGCTTCATCGACACTTGTTGCCCAACACTACTACCGATGGTCAAAGGCCACATCGGCGCCACACACTGCTGGGCTGCAATAAGGATTTGAAACTTCAAATCTCCCTTAAACTGATTTTCTCTTCTATCCACATGAACACGATTTTCCCTTGTATTCTGGTATGCAACACAAAAATTCATAAATGTAATTAGTGGCACTGTTCTTTTAAGTCCTTTCCATGTACCAACTCAATCCATTCTATCCATTCACTTCCTCCTAAAGCTATATATTATTACACTGGAAATTTACGGTAAGCATTTTTTTTATATTCACCTTTATTAGAGTACAATAATCAAGATTTTACACAGGCTTGTGCGATATCAATAACATCGTAGTGACAAGAAGCAAATTAGTAAGAATCCTTTTGGGCAATGTAGAGTATTTGGGTAAGTAAAGGTATAAAAAATTAAAATCAAATAAATAATGCCTAAGGCAGACAGACAGTCAGGATACTTCATTGGTTTGTTCCAGCAACGACTTGGAATGAATTTATGGAAAAAGGCACTTCTTTAGTTTACATTTTTCCCTTTATAGCCTTTCATCCAATAGTAAAATCCACATTCCTCTCCTGCAATCAACCTGCTCACTCCAGCCTCTTAAACATAAAAGTAGGTAAGTATAAAATGTGGTGCCATTATTGGACTTGCAAGCCTGGATAGGAAGGAATTTCAAGTACAAAACATTAAGTGATGAAACTATCGGAATGCAACACATAACTAGCACCTCACACAATCTCATAGCTATGTACAATACAAATTATTTCAACTTAAAGCTGTATCTTATTACTGCATGAATAATGCTATCCAATACTAATGTGAGAAAAATCATGAAACAGCATACACTTCATCTTATTCTAATTATGAACATGAATGCACCTAGAATAAATTTTATTTGAACCTATAATGAATGAGGCTAATGGTAAAATAACTGTGGAAAGCAACATACAATACTGGATAATCATTCTTTCCAACATATAATCATTCGCTGTACATATTAGTAAAGCAGGATTATCTCCCATATTAGCAATGACATGCCTATACAAAGCAGGGATCCAAACATCCATGCCTTCCCACTTTAGCCTGACTAAAAATGAAGACTCCAGACTAGGATGACCACTACTAGCAAACATATTTGGACCCTAATATTGAAAATGCAAATTATGAATAATAAGTCTGACTTCAAGAGAGTCAGTGATTTCCATTCACAATTACTTCAACCGTTTCCGTGTTTATCACCTGTTCCGTAGTAGAGCACTGTATGATATCTTCAGCAGCACACTTTTCAATCACCTCCACACTGGTTTCTTCATGAGCAATCTTGTTTTCTCCATTTGCCACAGAACCAGATATCACCTCAGACTTCTGAACCTTACTAGAGGTTGCTGCTGCGGCTGCCTTAGTTTTGGTGGTCGACGTCTTACTAACCACAGTCTTCTTGGCTGCGACCCCTGCCATAATGAGCAAAAAATCGCCATTAGAAATTAAATCATCAAAAATAAAGTTATGATGAAGGGTGGAATGGAAGTGTCTGAACATCACATGTGAGATGGTGACTACTCATGGGCATATATACTGTAGTGGTTGATGAGTTTATGAACCGATGCAATTTTTTATCACACGGGAGTGGCCAAGAAAAATTAAAAAACCCTCTACTGCCAGTCTTCCTACATCAGAGTAAGACTTCCGAACGGAGTTGACCAATTTCGGCAGAGATGTCTTGACAGCATATAAAGATAAGCATAGGCAGTGGCGTACCGAGGGGGGGGACATGCGGCCATGCTCCCCCCCTTTTGCAAAATGAAATATATATATACATATACATATACATTAGATATATATATATATATATATATATATATATATATACATATATATATATATATATATATATATATATATATATATATATTAGATATAGAAAAAAATATAAATATATAAATTTAATTAATTTCTTTAATTTAAAATACATAATTTTTCAATATTATATTTATATCAATCAATCATTGGGGGCATACGCCGGGGGGCGCGTCGCCTCGCCCACCCTACGACGCCACTCCCGGGGGTCACCACGCGCGAGTTCCCATGCAGGTTCCTTTCCCATACCAAGCAGCTCTCGACAAGAAACATCAACTTGCCCCAGCCACGAGCCTTGTGGGCGCCCCCTTGGCCGCCTCCACGCCGGATTTTCTCTTACAGATACAACCCAATGGGAAGGATCGGTTTCAGGGTAGCGTGCCACATGCCCATATAGCCGAAGTTGGCGCTGACGGACTATGCAGGTAATAGGCCTCGATTTAGTCTCACGGTGCAATCGCTGATTTGAGACTTAATCATCCCAGCGATACCCCATGATTCTGCGAAGACACTTATTACCAAAGGCATTGATTAGTCTCTTCAAGTCACTATTTAGTGTCCATGTCTCACAACCATAGAGTAAGACAGGGATCACAAGCGACTTGAAAATCCGGATCTTTGTCCTCCTGCACAGGTACCGACAGCGCCAAATACTCCCGCTGAGCGAGTCCATAACACCGTGGGCTATGCCAATCCGCCGTAAGGCTTCTTGACGTGACCCGCCGTCATTATGGACCCAAGGTATGTAAAACTTTCAAAGATCTCAAATGTCCTCGCCACATGCATGAACAGACTGTACTGCTTCATCTAGTAAGTCTCCAAACACCTGGACCTTGGTCTTGAGCCAGGAGACCGCAAGTCCCAAAGGCTTTGCCTCCTCGTGCAGCGCCTCGAGAGCCATCACCAGGACCTCCAGCGACTCTGCAAAGATTACTGCATCATCGGCAAAAACAAGATCAGTGATCTTGGTGTTGCCGACGGATGCTCCACAATCACTTTGATCTACAACCTTGTCCAATACCCAGTCCATACAAGCATTGAAAAGTGATGGGGCAAGGACGCACCCTTGCCTCACTCCTGTATTCACAGGAAAGAAGCTGGATACACCTGCCCCACACTTCACAGCACTCTCAGTCCCAGAATACAGACCAGTTATCAAACCAATAGTCCTTGCAGGAATCCCTCGAAGTCGCAGAAGATCCCAGAGTGACTCACGATGCACCGAGTCAAACGCCTTCTTGAGATCAACATAGGCTGCAAGCATCCCCTGTCGAAACTCACGTCGGTGTTCCACCAGGACACGAAGCGCTAGGATACGGTCCGTTGTTGACTTACCAGGCGTGAACCCAGACTGCTGAGGTCTCTGATGCTTCACCAGATGACTGCGAATTCATGTCAGCAATAGATGGGCAAGCACCTTGCCTGGTACGCTGAGCAGTGTAATACCGCGGTAATTGTTGCAGTCCTGACGGTCCCCTTTCCCTTTCCACCAGCCCCCTTTTCCAGTCAGGAGGAATGGTACCCGATTGCCACACGGCAGTCAGGACAGCATGCAACCCGCGGATCATGGCCTCACCCCCAGCTTTGAGGAGCTCCGCACTGATATTACAAACACCAGCTGCCTTTCCACCCTTCAACTTTGCTACAGCCTCTCTGACTTCGTCAAGAGAGGGTGCGGTTTCGTCAATGGGAGGATCGGCATCCACTGCCTGTAACCCAGTGGTGTGAAGCTGCTCAGTTGGAGGGTCCACCGTGAACAACTGCCCAAAGTACTCAGCCCAACGAGCCATCTGCCCATCCATGTCCGACACGAGACGCCCATCTGCTGTTCGAATAGCACTCGCCCGAGAAGGAGACTTGGAACGGAGCTTCTTCAGGGCTCGGTAGGCGGGTCGGAGGTCATTAGCGTTCAAATGACCCTCGACAATTTATTATTATATTTATAGATGTTTAGAATATATTATTTTTTTACATTTGTTTATTTATTTATTTATTTATTTATTTATATATATATATATATATATACGAGATATATATATATATATATATATATATATATATATTTATATATATATATTGTTTGCAATATATATATATATATATTGAGTATACGTTCGGAGGATATGAGTTTGGCAAGTATTTCCTAGGCAAAGTGCATGAAAAATCTGTTAATATATGCACACTGTTACTGTTAAGTAGTTGTGCAAGATCATAGTTGCATATGTCCACCTTTTAGTGTGTACTTCATATTACGCAGCATGACTGGATAGACAAAATCAAAAGATATGATCGTCTATTGGAGATCCTTATTATCCAATATGTATGGATGGGAATGTCCATCTACAATATGCATATTGTTTGGAAATCACAAATTAAATAAACATTACAAAAAACTAATGTTATTCTAAAACTACAAAATTTCCTAAACATACACCCAAGCAGTTTAATGTGTAAAGAATGGAAGTATAATGAAATAAATGAAGTGGGTTTAAAATGTGAAATTACCAGTGACTTTAGAGGAACACCGAAGAAAGGCAGCACAGTGTTACGGGGTGTTTTTAGTATTATTTTCTAGAGGGTAAGTGCCATGGAATAATGATGAGGATTATGCTGCAATCCTATGCCTCTTTCTTACCTGTCGTTCTAGAGGTAGTGGATGACTTGGAGACAGAAGTCATCTTCGCTCTAGATGTTGCTGTAGTAGTCGACTGTCCATCAACTTTGGTTGTCTTTGTAAGGGAAGACTGTCCTGTTGTAGTTGTTCTGTTTGAAATAGATCTTGCTGCTCCTGGCAATGGCCTCTGAGTAGACTTGGCAGTTGAAGAGAGAATGCGGTTGGTTGTGTTTTTGGTTTCCTTCTCTGGTACAGGTTTGGATGTGGCAGGCAGTGGTTTACGTGTAGCAGTGGAGGCAGAGGCTGGACGTGCGCTTGTAGTTCTTGGGGCTGGTCTTGTGGGAATTCCATTTACTTTGCTGGAGTCAGTTTTTTCAATCTTCTTTGCAGGAGCACTGATGGGCCTCCTTGGTGCTGTGGTAGTCCTTGCAGCTGGGGTGGGTTGAGCAGCTTTACTTGCTGCTGCACTTGGCTTACTCAATGCAGCTCTAGGAGCTGTGGGAGTTAGTGGTTTTGGAGTCTTCTTTTCGGCAGCTTTAGGAACGGTGGTTGCAGGTGACCTTGTGGCTGTGATCCTCGGCGGAGGCCTGGTGGATGGCTTCGTTATGGGTTGTTTTGCCGATGCACTAGTGGCAGTTAATCTTGATGTTGGTTTGGTAGTGGTAGTAGTGGCCCTTTCTGTTGCTGGTCTAGTAGGTGCCGCTTTTTGTGTCGGTGTTTGTCTTGTAGGAGTTGGTTTCTTTTCAGGAGATTTGCTCAATGGAGTCCTCGACGTTGGAGTTCTTGATTGGGCAGTCTTTCCAGGGGTCAATCGGGAAGGTGCTGCCTTACTAACTGTATCACCTGTAGCTTTACCAGGAGTCTTCAATGTCTTTGCTGGTGATTTGGCAGCTTCAGGTTTAGTTTCTTTAATATCCTGTGAAACTACAGGGATGACAAGGGTGCCTGTGTTTATGAGAATTTCATCTTTCTCTGATTCTGTCTGGACAGTGATTTCAGGAGCAGCTGACACTGCCACTTGCTCCACAGCCTTTGACTCAAATGCAGAGGTTGGTTCTATAATCTCTGACAATACAGTTGGAGATGCTTGTGAAAGAGCTTCTTGCATAACTGTGTATTCTGAAGGTTCATCTGACGGCACTGACTGTGCTGGTTCCTCAACAGGGGACATTGGTGCCAGTTCTGGTTCCTTTACTGCAGGCACCCATGACTGTGCTGGCTCAAGCACTGGGGACTCTGGTGCACGTAAAGGTTCTAGAACTGGGAAATCTGGTACAGGTGAATGCTCCAGAACTGGGGAATTCATTACAGGTAAATGCTCCAGAACTGGGGACTTCATTACAGGTAAATGCTCCAGAACTGGGGATTGTAGAATAGGGGATTGCGGTACAGGTGAAGGCTCCATAATTGGGGATTCCGGTACAGGTGAAGGCTCCATAATTGGGGATTCCGGTACAGGTGAAGGCTCCATAATTGGGGATTCCGGTACAGGTGAAGGCTCCATAATTGGGGATTCCGGTACAGGTGAAGACTCCATAATTGGGGATTCCAGTACAGGTGAAGACTCCATAATTGGGGATTCCAGTACAGGTGAAGACTCCATAATTGGGGATTCCAGTACAGGTGAAGCTCCATAATTGGGGATTCCAGTACAGGTGAAGACTCCATAATTGGGGATCCCAGTACAGGTGAAGGCTCCATAATTGGAGAGTCCAGTACAAGTGAAGGTTCTGCAGGAGCAAATTCTAACCCAGACATTTCCTCGAGTGGGGACGCTGGCTTTGGTGATGGTTCCGGGACTGGGGAAACCGGTAGTGGTGAGGATTCTATGGACGTAGGTACTTCTGCTTCTGTGGACACTAGAGCTGGTGAAAATTCTGAGCCTGGACCAAAAAGAGGTTGCTCAAGTTGTGACACTGGAGACACTGGTTCTAGGATTGGTGCTGCATCAAATGACATTGTATTCTCCACTGCTGCTGCTTGATGTTCCATGACAGCCAACTCTTCGGTGCAAGTCTGCTCCATTGTGAACGATTCGGCTGGTACAACATTGGAGAGCAGGTCTGCAGTAAAGGGTTCTGATGTATGCATGTTTGCTTTAACACTGTTGACTTCTGGTTCTCCTTCGGATACTGGAGTACTTTCATCAATAAACACAGGAACTGGTTTTTCTGCAGTTGGCTCAACTGCTGGTTCAGGAATGAAAGTAAGATCTTCCATCGGATTCGCAGGCACTTTTGGAGAAGTATGCACATCAGGCATTTCAGATTCTCTATTTTCAATTGGAGAGGGCGAGGCAAGAACTTCAACTGTGGACTGTGCATGAACAATTTCAACGGGTGAAAAGTCTCCCGTTTGTTCCATTTCACTATCTACTTTGCCATTTGTCATTTCCGTTACACTACCAAAGTCTCCTGAAGCCTGAGTGTGAGGATCAAGACTTGCAGGTTCAGGGGAGGAGCTAACATACACACTGAAAGGTCCTGATGACTGCTCTACCGCGCTACCGTTCATATCCTGAGCGTGAATAAAGCCTCCAATTTCCTCAGTTGGAGAATTGAGCTCCACAGACGTAACAAATCCTTCCACTGAACGGGGACTCCCAGGTGCTTGAGGGCTGGAAGGAGCCTCGTAATTATCTAGATATTCCCCAACATTGCTGATAGAGGATTCCATCAAATTGCTCTCCTTGTTGAAGAGTGGAGAATCTTCAGCAATTGTTTGAAATAAGTCTGGGGATTTGGTGAGGAGAGATGGTTGATCCTCGGTCTGGACATCTTCCACAGGAATTTCTTCCAAAATCTTCTGGGATGACATCTCGGTTTTCAGTTCCTGAGGTCGCTCTGGACTGAAGTCTGATGACAGAACAGGAGCTTTACCCTCATCATGGTCCATCACATCTGAATCCAGCACAGGAGCCGATGGTCCTTGAACCAGCACATCTTCTCCCTGAAGAATGGTACAAATCAACTTTAATACAGATCAACTTTATAATCATTAATCAATTCAAGATAATCCTCACCAGTATTTCACAATCTACCACCATTCAGCTAGAATTTACTCCTAATAAGCATTACACTTTAGTGTACTTTCACATGGAGGTTACGCACATTATTATATCAAATGATTAAGAACATTTTACAGTGCAGTTGACATTAAAAAAAAAAATTGTCATTTCTTTTCAGAATTTTTAATCAGCTAGCAACCCTCGGCAATTACACCAGTGAGGTATTAATTGGTGATGTTAGTGATGTGTCATACGCAGCCTAGAAAGAAAACTATATCCACAGAAAGAAGACAGTCAGGAACTCTCCTAAGACCCAGAACACGGGGCGTAATGAATTACCAGTGCCATGTAGGGTATAAATGTTGGAAGTGAAGGTCATAGCGTTTGCAAACCACGTAATTAATTAGTAATTAACAGTGACCAAGGAAATAGGGATATTGATACAAATACCCGGAATGGCTGGAGGGACCATTAGAGCTGCCTACTGAAGTATACTGGGATAAGAGGCTCAAGTATGTGGCCACCAAGGAAATTAATCGGTCTGTTAAAGGAAGTGATGTGTAGCCGTAGGAATGCTGGTAACTGATATATAATGAAAAGTTTCATTGAAATATGTATAACCAACTGATTGTATGTCCAACTACAAGATAAGGCAAAATAAACGCTAAATATTATAATGTTGTACACTAGGTTCGGGAGGAATTGATTTAAATGCTCAGTTCAATCACTGTTAATTGCTGATGTTACGTAACCTAAATAGTCTAGTCATTGAACATATAAAGATTTCGGAAAACTACACAAAAAAACATCGCATTGCTTTTAAAATTAATATCGGTGTAGCATGCCCTCAGGTTGCATGTCATCCTGAATACTTTACTGTTTGCCTCCCTCAGAAATCAGAATAAAGACTACTACAAACACAAGATCTGAGCACTCTTTCCACACGTACCTGCGGCTGCGTCTGGAGATCCATGCGGTAGTATGACCACTCTTCTTCCTCTTCGTCTTCCTCCTCTACGTCGCCTGACTCGCACACCTCGTCGGGAATACTGTCCAGCTCAGCAAGTGCAGCATCAACTGGGGGAAAAATATTATAATTAGTCAAATAATTGAGAAGCGGCTCCGACAACCACGTTCACTTGATCATACATAATACATTCAACGAATTATGGCAGGGTAAGCAGCCCCTGCCACGGCGTTTACGTCACACCTGCTTTAGGTATTATAGTTTGTTTTTGAGGTATCATTTAAAATATTTTTCCATCACAAAGGAGGCTCTACCCGACAAGCAACAAAGGGAAGTAATACGTGGGGTCAGGTTAGGTAGAAATAATATTCATAGATTTGATTATTAATTGATTAATTTCTACATTCAGGGTAGGGTCCTTCTTAGGCTTAGCAATCATGACGGTATCACTTTTTTCGAAAACAAAATCTACCATAATATGAGCGGTGGTGAGAAAACAATTTAACCCTTTCTTCCTTCCAGTGGGTTCCGCCAGCCAGCCACGGGCGGGCTGCTTGCCGCCGCCAGTTAGGCGGCCCTTGTCTCCCTCAAATACTGGTAACTATTACTAGGAAAGTCATCCATGTTAGGTTACCTTCACGTTATTTCACTAATGAAGTCCACTTATACGCTTATGTAATAAAAATTCATTAATTAAATAAATACCAACTATAAGTATATTTGAAGCACTATCATAATTTGGCCCACCCAATTTTGGTAGTCTCTTATTGTCTGCTTTATGGGAACAGGGAATTAAGAGTGCTTTGTGTTGCCATCTTTCTGCACTGAGCCAGTCTCCTATGATATAAAGTAAATAAAATAAACGTATAGGTAATACACTTGATTCCCTTCGAGATACTAAAACGCAGCGCATAAAAGTCAACGAAACATTCTTATCGTAGCGAAAACTCTCCATAAATGCACTAAACACAACACAAATGAGTTCTATGAATATGTTGAAGACACTTACAACCATCCAATAACCAGGATCAGCACTACACCTAATACTTCCAGCCGGCGAGACAAAACTGCGGCCCGCCGGTTTCTTGCTGTACGACACCCGTTAACGGTGAGCTGCCGTTACGATACACCTGCCAGACGAACGATACACTTTCACCACACACATACATACATATATATATACTTTTTGCGTTACCATGCCAAAACATATGAGATGAATACTTCACACTCTTCATATTATTATAGTCATGGGAGTATCAAATCTTGTCCTACGATGAGACTTTTAAAGGTGAGCCGCCGGTAAAATAGGTAAGTGCAGTACACCTGCCAGACGCATGACTAAACTTCCTGAACTCATACATACTTCACTTATTGAGCTACCATGCCGGATCAAGTGTAATGGTATTCTAGTTATCACCCCTGCACAGTCTCGGGAAGTTGGATGTAAGGAAAATATCTTCAGTTACTAAAATATCTAAAAAAAAACTAACCCAGCAACAAGACTCCCCCTCCTACCTAGTTCGCTAGCTCCTGCCCCCCCCCCCCCCCCCCCCGGCAGGAATCCATTAATACTGTTAACCACTAATAGCTGTTCATAATGACTAGTTAATCTCGTTCATAATAACTAAAACATGCATTTGAGATACCCAGGGGTTCATGTTGATTTTTGATGTAATCATTATTGCTACTCTGATGTTATTCATAAACACGAGACTAGTTATTCTGGTTCATAATTCTGGTTCATAATTGGTTTTACTAGTTTTTTTCTTCAGGTTGATAAACGATCGTGTAGAAATTTATCTCTCTCTCTCTCTCTCTCTCTCTCCTCGAACAACAGTTGCTGTTATACTAGAAAACTACGGAGATTGAGGATGAGAAGGAAGGAAAGAAGAATTGAAGGGAGGGAGATCGTGCTCACGTTTCCTTTCTCTCTCGCTCTCTCTTTAAAGGGGTTTACTGTTAGCCGGATTCCATAGGATATGGTTGGCTGTGGTCGGCCAGTCAAGTGGTGAAAATAGGTAGCAACACTTCATACCCTTCATACATACGATAAAAAGATAGAATGGGAAATTATTGAAGTATGTGAAGTATCCAAGGATCCTACCTGGTATGGAAGGTATTGATATCTCTATAAATAAGTAAATAACGATATCATTAACATCACTGTTACCACGCAAATGATAAGTGAATAGTGAGAAATATTCGCGTTTTGATATGAAATTCTTAAGAGTTTTGAGGCCTTGGTGACCGTCCTACTGTATGGGTACGCAGTGCCGCTAAGAACCCGTTGATCTGTATTATGTAAGGTTAGAGGGTATGTGTACACCACGGGCTTCCTCTTCCCTCATACCTAGACTGAAAAGGAAGGAAACTGAGTGAACATACCGCAGTAATAGCCTAACAGGCCACTCAACAGGCTTCACTACCACGCATATAGAAGTGAAAGTATGGCTTGAAATTACCCTATGAATTCGACCGTTAACAGTGTGTGGAATGCTATTAAGAACTCGCATATATTAACTACCTTTCATCACCAGGAAGGAGAAAGAAAAAGGGGGGAAAAAAAACGAAAAGAAAAAAAAAAAAAAAAAACTTAGGAGAATGAATGACGTGGTGAACATGAGCCTATTGTGGAATTAGTGTTCATTGATTAGTTCTTTATACAGTATTATTTCTCTACCAGCTACCTCTAACTGTCCTCCTCACACCACATACGCCTTTATGGAATCTGCCGACATTTATCACATTATCACACTATAGATTATCATCGAGTACCTACGCACTGACACGTGCCGCCTGTCAAAATCCCTATCACTTTACAGACGCAAATAGTTGAGGACAGCCGACGACGATGAATAGATGAAGGAATATCTTTGATTACGCATATTCATCCTATATATATAATATATATGTCTCTCCCGCTAACTTAAAGACGAGATGATGTTAGTATTTTATATTCATATGTAGTCTCGTAAAAAATAAGTCCTTGCATAAATCAAACAAAACATGGCAAAAATCAACAAACAAAATATACACAAGTTTGTGTGTGTTTGTGTTTGTGTGTGTGTGTGTGTGTGTGTGTGTGTGTGTGTGTGTGTGTGTGTGTGTGTGTGTGTGTGTGTGTGTGAAAGGTAGTTTAGATAGAAATTCTTCTTTAAAAAAACCCTTCCGGACGAAAATTCCTTGTACACCACGGCCATGCAGGAAAGAGATGTGGTTAGTGCGGTGAGCCACACCTGTTAGGGCCACACCACCTATCAACCCCACCCCCCCTGCCATAATCTGTCTCGCTCATCCCCATGTTCCCAGAGCCTCAAAAAACGTAACTCCAGCCTTATACATGCAAATGTTGTCATTTACAAAGTGTTTTATAGATCATTGCCAATTACTATTTTTAGTTATTTCTTATTTCTATCATTATTAGTTATTTATCACCATTACTAGTATTCAAGATGAATGAGGTTTCGGCTAATTTATTAGATCAGATTGACATTACTGATGTAGCGAGTAGATCATTCATTAGACATTTTCTGCTTATATTTCTATCTTGTCCACATAACCCTGAACAGTCTTACCTGCAGCATCGGGAGACACTGTTTCAACCTGCTGTTCGGTCACGTCCTTGATAACAGGGCACTCTTCTTCGTCCGTTTCATCTATCACTAAACTGCCGTCTCCAGATTGCATTTCATTTTCATCGTATTCCTCAGATTCCACTAAGGCATTAGACTTAACCTCGTAAATTGCAATGTCACCTTCATCTTCCTGCTCCGCCTTCAAAACATCCACTAATTCCAATTTTACAGAGGGATCCATCACCTCTTCTTCCTGCAGGCCACCGTGGATGTCGTTGCCGTCTTCCTGTTCGTCGCTTGTAGGTCCAGTTACTCGACTCGGGCTGTCACAAGCACTGGCGTCAGTCTCTTCTTTAAAAGTCTCAAGTTCGTAAATGAGAATGTCATTAATTTCATCAGGAGAGGTTATGCAGTCCACGAGTGGCAAGTTTTCCTGGCAGTTCAAATCCTGGAGGTTATCGTTGATGATTGTAACAGTTTCCCCTCCATCCACTTTGGTAACAGCTGGTGTGGCTGTACACTGAGCCACCACTTCGCTCACCTCTGCTGCAGCTTCTTCACTGGAAGTTCCTCCGTTCGTGCCTTGAACATTTGGGTTAGCCATTTCTCGCTTAATTCTGAGCATCAACTTCTTGTATTTTCTTTGGCGTCGTCGTCTTGAGTTCTTGCGGCCGAGCTGTCCTGGAGAGGCACACGACGATGAATCAGAAAAGTCTACACAGCCACTCTCCAGAGAGAACGCCTCGAGGGATGGAGAGCTACAGGAAGAAATGCCGTCACAACTAGACACTGCAGAGTCATGACATGAAGACGAGCCGTTAGAGATTGTAAGCTCAGAATTTTTTTCACTTTGTGAGAATCTGTGGGAGAGCAAGTCTCCGTGACGCTTGCCCTTCCCCGTTGTCAAGGGCAATGGGGCCTCTGAACCGGCCTCCTCCTTGCTCTGGCTTCCGCTCCCTGCGGTTGAGCTGCTCTCCAAAGCGGAATGTGTCTGACTTTCGTATCCAGCAGCGGTTTCGTCTTCGTTCCGGGTCACATGACTTTTGATCTTCAGATTATCGTGACCCGCCACACGGGGGGCTTTCCGGCAGCGGCTGATTCTGGGCATCACGCCGAAATCACTTTCACTTTCCTAAAATATTCTTAAGTAGACACCTGGGGTGCCTCGTCAAGTCACCTAACACTTCTCTGCCCCACTAAATGCCAGGTAACACTGAGCAATATTACTAAAAGTCGCACATTTGTCTTAACAGCTTTGTCTTATTATACTTTGATAGTCAGGTGAACCTGTAACTGTTCTTTCACTGCAGCACTGTTCGCTGTGGGTCAGGACAAGCGTGACAATACGGCCGAGATAAGATGAAGTCTGGTATGCCGAGATAAGATGAAGTCTGGTATATGGCTACGCACGTTGTTTACACACTAATCACATTAACAAGCCTTGTCTTGCTAGGGCTTTTGTCAGTCTTCCACTGTCCTTAAAACCCCTCGGGTGAAGGGACGCGGCACACGAGGTAATGGTAATCCAGAATCAAGGGATGGGCGCCACACTGGGAAACTCGTGACCGACAAGTGAAACGCCACGAGTGTGAATGAAGCGAGATGCAAGAAGAAGGAGCGAGTACACCTCCCTGACCACTACAGCTGAGGAGTCAGCAACACCTGGAGGGCGGCAGCGGCCGAGTGGGGCGGGGCGATGAGGGGGGTGGGGGAGCGGAAGGAGATCTGGGATGGGCGGAGATGGGGGAAGCGGACCTCACGCGGTTAAATGTAAAGACATGGAGTTGGCAGTTTACCATTTGATGAACGAAGGAAACAATGGTAAATGAAGGAGAGAATCAGGCTAAACCACAGTATAAATAAGGCACATATTTGACGAGGGAAAAGGGAGATAAAAAAAAAATCATAGTAGGCCTGGCGTGACGATGATGGGGATGGAAGCGAGAAGGAAACAGCGCGTCCTTGTCTGCCTGGCGTGACTACCTAGGCCTATGTAGCCTCGCCACGTGTCTGGTGGTTCATCTGTAACTTATATATTCCAACAGTTGTGGTGCACCTTCCGTGTCTTACTTATGATAACAAAAATATATATAAGAACATAAGAAAACAAGGAAGCAACAAGAGACCGCGAGACCTACACGTGGATATTATACATAATGTGGACTAAAAATCCTACAAACTGGTTACCATTTGAGGCAATGCTGAACGAAACCTAAAGAATCACACGAAAGCATAGGAAACACTTTTATCAGTATCCTCATTCATTTCTTAACCACGCGTGCACGAATGTCTTATAAATGCCGCTGAAATAATAGCAAACTTAAGAAAATTCCACATTTCAGGATAAGGTAGAGAAGGAAGGGAGGTGTTAAGTGGGCGGGTGCTGGTGGGGGGGGGTTGTGGAATGGGCTGAGAGGAAAGAGGCCGCGGATTGGAGGGTTTGAGGTGGGCAAGGTGTAAGGGGGGGGGAGGAAGGGGGGATGAGGGAGGGGACAGGGAGAGTGGGTGAAGGGCAGCTGAGAAGTTTGCTGGGTTTTGTGGGTGGCAATGACGCGGGGGGGAGGGGTGAAGGGAGGGTAAGGAGGGTGGGGTGTAACGGGGTCGAGGAGGAATGAGGTGGGGGTGAGGGAGGGGAGGAAAGAAGAAGCAAGACGGGAGGGGCACAGGGTCCACGTGGTCGCCATCCTCCACAATAACAAAGCTTACCCCCCTCCTCCCCCTACCTGAGTCACGCCATGTCCCCCTACCCTCCCCTCTCCACACGTCTCCTTCACCGCCTCGCCTTATTGAATACCGCGATGTAAACTTCTCTCTCTCTCCCTCTCCCTCTCGCCTCGCTGCCTCAGAAGTAAGAGATGCTTCATAAACCAGCAAAATAACTGTTCAATAAGTCATTATGTAAAGAACACATCGCTCTCGAATTAAGAGATGCTCCATAAAACAGCGAAATAACTGTAATAAGTCATTTGTGAACACGTTATCACTCTCGGATTAAGAGAATCTTCATAAAATCACGAAATAACAGTTAAATAACTTATATGTGAACAAGGCATCGCTACCATAACATGTGGTGCTCCGTGAAGCGAGAATGTAATGCTGTGTAATTGCTTCTGTTTTTCACTGTGACGGAAGATACAAGGAAATACTAACGGCATAAGAAAACACGATGAAGTCCATTAACAGCAGTTCATTGGTGTTGCAGCGCTACGTGACGCCGCTGCTTTGAAGTCAAGGTTGTGAGTTTGATAATAGGGTTTCAGGAGACCAAGGAAACGGAGCAGCGGTTGCACTTCCTCACAAACTGTTGTTATTTGTGCGAGGACCATTATATGTGCTGAATCATGTCTCAGGTTTTTTTTTTTTCTCTCTCTCTCTCTCTCTCTCTCTCTCTTTCTCTTAGTGGTAAGACGATTGGGTCAGGTAATTAGTGCGGAGTCAATAGAGAGTTTTAATAGGAGACTAGACTATTTTATGGATAGGGATGAAAGGTGTATGTAGGTAGTAAAATGAACAGGAACTACCATGTGTAGGTATCACGGCCTCTTGTAGCTTCCTTATGCGCGCTCTCTCTCTCTCTCTCTCTCTCTCTCTCTCTCTCTCTCTCTCTCTCTCTCTCTCTTGTGTGGTTTCAAGTAAATACCCGTTGATGGAATATAGGCAGTCTATCATATTCATACATACATACATACAATGAGTTGTTATCATTATGTATCTAGGTCGTGAGGAGGCCATCCATATGCATGGTCCTGTGGCTACCTGTCTCATGAGGGCGTGATCCCTGGCTTGACCTGAGAGATGTCAGGTGTCTCGGGTCAGGTGAGGCAGAGCAAGAGGATAATCAGTCTACCCGTCTTTTCCTTCCACCAGACCACTCCCCTAATTAAGCACCTTCTTGCCTCGCCCCCCCTCCCCCCCGCCACCACCTTCATTCACTAATCCACCCGTCGTTCAGGCATCTTGGGCTCTGTGCGTGCGTGCGTGCGTGTGTGTGTGTGTGTGTGTGTGTGTGTGTGTGTGTGGGTGGGTGGGTGTGGGTGTGGGTGTGGGTGTGGGTGTGGGTGTGGTGTGTGTGTGTGTGTGTGTGTGTGTGTGTGTGTGTGACTGTGTGCGTGTGTGTGTATGTGTGTGTGTGTTAAATTGAGTATATGAATAAGTGATATCAATTTACTTAATTTTCGTAACATTTCTAAACATCCCAGCGAACACCCCCCAAAAAAGTTACACATACCTTCGCAGATAATACTAAATGTCGTCATTAGATAACTTTCATTAAACTTTTACATTTTTTTCCCACACAAACTTCTTAACTTTCTATCAGACCATTATCACTATCATCACAATCTCCATGTTGCAGTCATAACACGCACGTAATGAACCTCGTAATTTCCCAGTGTTTTAATGTTTTCTGCTGAATATCTACTTCAAATGCAATAATACCAGTTGTGTTTGCTGTTATTCTCATTTCCTGGAGTTAACACTAACACGGTCGATTGTGCTGCCCGCTATGCCTTGCCATGAAGAAGCAAACAGAGCGGCAACGGGAAACACTATAATCTACGTCGATTGTATTTATATATTTAGTAGCTGTTATGTTAATCAAATTTCTGTTTTTTAAGTGATAAGAACTCAAACAAACAAAACGGATAAGCATGACTGACCCTCCAAGAAAAAATAAATAAGACTACGTATGAAATAATATAAGAGTATAAATAATGGGAAATTTTCGTCCATTGTATTTAGCAATTGTAATGTTTATTTTACTTTTGTTTAAGTGATAAGAACTCAAAGAAACGAAACGGGTAAACATAACTGATTCTTCAAGAAAACATAAATAAGACAATGCAATAATATAAGAGTATAAATCATGAGAAATGTTAATCTTGTGTGTGAACTCGGCAATGATTACAGACTGACAAGGAAGGAAGTGAACGAGAAATCTTGACTCCACCCAGACGGCAGCCGCGAAAACCCATCCACCCACCTACCTGGCTGTCATGGGCGGAAAGCCACGTTCACAAAATACGTGAAAAAGAAAACTTACACGTCATGCCTGGCCACATAAATAAAAAGACATAAGACAACGGGTCGATGCTCATGAACAGGCATGGCTATGACACCTCCACACACCCCACTTGCTCGCTGATGCCTGAACTTATAAAAAAAATTATTAAGAGCATAAGAAGTCAGCAAAAGGTCAACCGATTTACCTAATACCATCTTTAATATTTTTTTGTAAACATCGAACATTATCTTAGAGTAGGCTCTATTGTGTTCGCCTTTAATACCAGCCATACATTACATACGAATAACCATGACGAATGACGTTTTTTCTTGACCAAATAAAGGAATTAAGGATGAACTAAATCAAAATGTGTGAAATTTCATACTAAATTACAAGAAAAAGAAATCTGTCGAAGGGTTTGGTTTTAGCAGCTTTAGAACACCTCAGGTCACATACAGGTGCTATTAACACTCCCCTGAATGAAGGGAGCGCTAAATCGGGTCAGGTGAGGCCAGCAGTCGTTATTCCCCTCTCCCTCTATACTCAAGGGACCCTCAAATCAGGTCAAGTGAGGGCAGGGCGGGGCACGAGAGACAAGTCAGGTGTAAAAGTCGTTGGGTGTCCTGGCTTCCACCTACCCCTTAATATATATATATATATACTCTCTCTCTCTCTCTCTCTCTCTCTCTCCTCTCTCCTCTCCTCTCTCTCTCTCTCCTCCTTCTCTCTCTCTCTCTCTCTCTCTCTCTCTCTCTCCTCTCCTTTCTCCTCTCCCTCTTCTCTCTCTCTCCTTCTCTCTCTCTCTCCTCTCTCTCTCTCTCTCTCTCTCTCTCTCTCTCTCTCTCTCTCTCTCTCTCTCTCTCTCTCTCTCTCTCTTCTCCTCTCTCTCTCTCTCCTCTCCTCTCCTCCTCTCTCTCCCTCTCTCTCTCTCTCTCCTCTCTCTCTCTCTCTCCTCCTCTCTTTTCTCTCTCTCTCTCTCTCTCTCTCTCTCTCTCTCTCCTCTTCTCTCTCTCTCTCTCTCTCTCTCTCTCTCTCCCTTTTCTTCTCCCCTCTCTCTCTCTCTCTCTCTCTCTCTCGCTTTTATGCAAGAGCAATAATATGCTTTTATATTTTTCTTATATGCTTCTCTGCTTCCTCTTTATGGTGAAGCAACTGAGGTATTGAAGCAAACACACACACACACACACAAGAAAAAAAAAAAAAATCATACACTAGAAATATAAAAACATTTGGCGTTCTACAGCTCCGATATAGATTTTCTGAGAGATACATACGATGATTATATCCAGTTTATAAATCATGCGTTTGTTCCAAAAATCTGAATATGAAAACAGAATATGTTTTTTTCGGTGGTTAATAATTATTCATTGAGGTGAGACTGAAAGAGTAACTCATTCATTTCAAAAAGACTTAAAATTGATGACTACTTTTACATTCCGTTCAGACTTTATATCCATCTTGATTATTTACTTTTCTTATGTTCTGCACTTGATACGTCATCACAAAACGGAGCACGAAGCCGCTCCATCACACCGCCAGTCGTGCAGCGCAAGGCTGAGGCTCACTTGTGCTAAAACACCTCCACCGTTATATATATATATATATATATATATATATATATATATATATATATGTATATGTGTGTGTGTGTGTGTGTGTGTGTGTGTGTGTGTGTGTGTGTGTGTGTGTGTGTGTGTGTGTGTGTGTGTGTGTGTGTGCGTGCGTGCGTGCGTGCGTGCGTGCGTGCGTGCGTGCGTGCGTGTGTGCGTAGGTGTTCCTATAAACATTCACACTAACAAAGGCACATACAAACATCTCATAGACTTCATGGGAACATATGACACGTTTCATCCATAACACTTCGGTGGTGATAACAGCAACAATAATCAGGTGTTGACTTACGCATTATATATGCAATACTAAAGTCCCTCCATATATTGCAGGGTAAATGTGTTCCTTGATGATTCATATGCGTTTCAAGACTCATAGAAAAACATATCAACTTTAAAATCTCCGAGATGTCACAAAACCTGACAGCAAGGAGTGCATGCGTAACTAATTATATGAATTCTGAAGGATCTATCAAAATAATAAAAAAAGGAAACCAGATGGGGCATGATAACTTTAAAAAAAAATAAAAAAATAAGCGTTGACGAATAAAGTTATCAAAAGGGATGAAGAAGGTGGTAGGGAAGGAAGCCATAGGTTGGAGAGGACGCCACCACGTTATCTGGCTCATCAAAGCAAGGCGTGGGACAGGGAAGGCTTGGCGGCAGAGACCTTTAAGCTTCATCGTCAAATTATTTTAACTTCAAACTTCCTTTTCCTTGGCTGTGGGATGAACACTGCTGCGCGAGTGTCATGATTGCGATCTGCATTAATTTGTAAGTCGTTTTACCTTAAAATCAGCAAGTAAGAGAGAGAGAGAGAGAGAGAGAGAGAGAGAGAGAGAGAGAGAGAGAGAGAGAGAGAGAGAGAGAGAGAGAGAGAGAGAGAGAGAGAGAGAGAGAGAGAGAGAGAGAGGGAGAGAGAGAGAGAGAGAGAGAGAGAAAAAAAAAAAAAAGATTGCCTTACCGCACGCGAAGTGTATTCATACGATAGTACACTGTACTACGTACTTCCACGAAAAAATAAAAAAAATCATGCAAATTACTGTTCATTCACAACTGCAAAATGATATACCGCGACGATACTTACGTCATACATTTTGGAGCACTAGATGAAGAACTGAAAAAAGCGCGGCAAAATCTACGGATGTAACGTTTATCCTTTGGGACTTCGGATATTATGGGTTTTTTTTTAGTCTACAATCGGCACAACCACCTGGTGAGGACATGAGGTGTAATAAAAACCTCATATTTCATTGAACAACCAGAGTAACTTGTCCCTCTCTATCCTGTGGTGGGGATGGGATGGTGGGAGGTAGATAGTGTGTGAGGTATTCTGGTGGGGAAGGGAAAGTGTGTGTGGGGCATTCTGGTGGGGATGGTGGGGAAGGGAAAGTGTGTGGGGCATTCTGGTGGGGATGGTGGGGAAGGGAAAGTGTGTGTGGGGCATTCTGGTGGGGATGGTGGGGAAGGGAAAGTGTGTGTGGGGTATTCTGGTGGGGATGGTGGGGAAGGGAAAGTGTGTGTGGGGTATTCTGGTGGGGATGGTGGGGAAGGGAAAGTGTGTGTGGGGTAGGTACTCACCCTCCTCTGCGGTGGGGGTGGGCGCCTCGTGGGGGTTGAAGGCCTGCTGGTTGCCTCCTGCAGCGGGAATACCTTCGTCGGAGTCGGAGTCGCGGGTGGACAGGTGGGGCGCCTCGCTGCCTTCCATGGGCTCCTCCTGAAGCTGCTGGGAAAGACAAAAAAAAAAAAAAAAAAAAAAAAAAAAAAAAATTAGGTGGTGCAATATCAAGCTTCTCACAGGTTAATTTTGGTATTATTTTTGTTTTCAAGACTTCAGAAAAAAAAAATATATATATATAAATGTCTGTAGAAGTTCGCCCTTCCATCGCTCCCTCTCGAATTGACAAGCCGCGTCCAAGAATGTTGTGACGATGCATTCATAAAAATTACCAGTCTATATTTCAAGCCATTGCTCTACGATCGTGTATTTCATAACATCATAAAATAACACATGATGAATCCCTGGAGTTACCGGATGAATTGCATTACGTGAATCAATACAGATCACGCACCATATAAAAATAAACAATAAATAAGGTAGTTCATAACTATCGCTCCATAAAGCCTGTGCTCGAAGCCTAACTAAACAAACATTACAACTGACGCTGTTCCATCAGACTTGCTCTCTCTCACTCTGCTTCATGGTAAACGTTGCTTCTTCAAATATTTCCCCACACACTCAGTACACCTTGCTAGCCACTACATCAGCTTTCACTATCAGTATCAGGTGAGTATACACGGGTCGGAACAGCACCTGTGTGAGTGTGGGTGTGGTCACAGGCTAGCGTGCATGTGTTTCTGCTCATCCTCATCTGCTAATAGCCAACCATTTATTGGAAAACTCATAAATATCCTGCTATGCATGCGCGGACACACACACACACACACACAGTCTCTCTCTCTCTCTCTCTCTCACCTGGAGGTGCTGGGAGGCAGGTGTGACGGCATCTTCCGTGTCCATCTTGTTAGTAAAGTCCCCTTCGAATGGGTTATAAATCGGAGCGTCGGTGTTGTTGTGGTCGAACTGGTTGACGGGCGGCGAGAAGATGGCGTTGATCGAGGAGGGCGTCGAGGCCTTGCACAGCACGGCCTCGGGGATGGGCTCGGGCACCTGGGGACGCACCTGCTCATTAGTCCCCGCCACAGGTGTACGTTATAATCACACGATCATTAATTGCTACTCGAATACTGTGCTTGGAGTAATTAATTGAATCCATAGTCCCATTAATACCAGCAGTTGGTAATTTGGTGGGTGCTATTAACTAATGCCCAACAGAGCCTAAATCACGTCAACCTGAGGTACTGCCACATTATATTTATTGTATGTTAAGGACGAAACAACAGCGAACTGCAATACTGTTTATGTAGTGAAGGGAAACTTTACATACAGCAAAGGGGGATTTTTGAGGCATTGCAGTGTTGCGAGGGAGGGATTGAGGCTACCTGGCAGGCTTGTGTGAGGGAGGGGTGTGGCGGGCAGGACTCTCACTCGTCCTCCAAGTATTACCAAAACACTATGTGTTAAAATGAATTCACTATACTATCGTCAAGCTTGGAAGACAAAACATGAAAATTCTACACTGGGGGAAAAATGTGGCAGGTCGTGGAAGCACCTTGAGCCACCTGGGGTCAGACGGGGGGCAGGGGGGGGTGATAGGGTTTATGGACCATCCAAGACAGGCATTTAGGTAAGAGCGGCACAAGCTGTACCTGGTGAGGCAATCTGCGGTGACCACGCAAAGCCCGCCAATACACAAAGTTTGGTGCACCCAGAATCATAAGAGGGCGGCGGGGGACAGGCCCCGCCGCAGGTCGAAGGAAGCGCCCTGGAACACGGTCCAGTTAATTCAGTGAAGAGTTTTGGCTCAGCCCTCCCCGCACAGCAGTGACAGGGGCGAAGCGGGTAACATGTAAGGACTGAAATTAATGATGCCAAACAAGGCTACTATATGGGAAGAATGACTCCTGAGAAAGTGAGGCAAGCAGCCAGTTAGTAAGAACTGGTCAGCTTACAAAGGGGGGGGGGACCTGCAAGTGACGGAAGAAGGGGCCGGTCAGTGGTCGGAGACATGGAATAGAATAACTTGGTCTGCATGTCGCTACTGAAGATGATTGGCCACGATACTTCAGAGTGAAAGGAAAGATATTCTTCCTTTAGTTATGGGCATTCATACTGCATCGTCTTATATGTACTGTGCAGTGTATACATGTAAACTAGGATTTCAGATCAGCATTACGGAACTATGTTGCTTCCTACTATAACAACTACAATAAAGTCATTAACATAATATAGTTGTTAATGTAACATTGAGCCTGCTACGCTATAGTTAGTGAAAGTCACTGATGACGCAGTTCTGACTGACTACGTAATAACCATAGTTGGGTCACCTTTCAGTGTGATAAGAATAAATAAATCAAGCTGAGAAGGGCATAAGGCACATGACACGATGCCTCGTAGGGGCGCCTGCCTCCCTCACGGTGACTCACCTGGCCCTGGGCGATGCGCTGCGCCTCCTCCTCCATGATGGTGGACACGGGTCGCAGGAACACTACCACAGTTGTGATGTTGTCGTCAGAGCCAGTGTTGCGCGCTGCTTCCACCAGGCACCGCCCTACACCATCAGTGTCACCTGAAACACAAACAACACCCGGGTTAGGACGCTGGTTCACAAGCAACACAGGAAAGTACACATAACTGTGTTTCCAAATAATGAAGGAGTGGGTGGCAGTGCATGAAATACAAAGGTTGTGTAAGGCTACAACGATTAAATGCACCACAATACATTAACACGTTATGCCAAATTTTCATTCTTACCCAGCAGTAACTTCAATGGAGGAGCAAATAACACTGACACTCAGTGACTATATAGATAGACTACGACACAGATCAAAATTGCAACACAGTCCAGGTTTGATGCATGACTGCCGCGCCGCACCTCCGACACGGGGTGAGATTTGAAGCCCCACAGAGTAAAATGAGCGATCAAAGATAAGCTGCCATGAATAAGTAGCTCTAACCTAATGATGAGACTGGAACAACATAATGTCAGTGTTGTTGGTTTTATGATAAACAAAAAAATATACACTTATAACGTGTAATTCACATTGTTACTATCATTTTCCAGTTTTTCAATGTATTTTAAGATTAACACTGATAACAGCATAAACTAATGTTAAAGACAACACATAGAGAGCAACAGTCACCAAATGTGAATAAATCCTCTCATGACATAAACATCTGTCACAGGCTGTCATGCCTTCTCTGCACGTCATGATCGATACAGTTCTGCGTTATGGATCAATAAAAAACTTTCTTCCACATACACACAAAAAAATTCAGCTGACTTTCATTGCCGCAGCTGCCACGGCGCCCAACACAGGCACGGCGTGTTGGCGACGGTGACCTTGGATAGAGAGATGAGGCACAGGCAAGCGATACACATGTGCGTTTATGTTTGTGTCTCTGTTTCTTTATGTTCCTGCCTGTCTGTCTGTCTGTCTCTCAGTGAATGCATACCTCACATCCCACGACCTGCACATATTTAATGATGTTTTGGTGCATAGGGAGGCGGTAGCAGAGTGGTTACTGGTTAGCGTCTCCGACTGGCGTTCTCGGTGACCCGAGTTCGATCCCCTAATCTATATTGGACGAAAACCAAAACCTTTCTGCACCGTCGAGTGGCCTAAGAACACCCACATGCCCTGTCCATTAACTCTACCTTCGATTGCGAGTGCATCGGAGGACACAGGGGGGCGGCATGAGCCTCTAATCACAGGTGTCACTATAAAAATCCTGCCTGCGCCACCACGGGCGAGGGCTAACCATCACAGCCCTCAAGTGAACCTCCAGAGCCTACCATCCGAGCCCTGGGTCACCACTGCCTACAGGCGCTATAGGCACAAAAGTATATAAAAAAAAAAAAAAAAAAAAAAAAAAAAATCACAGTAACGTCCGGTATCCATAGACTATAATTATTACACACATAGGCCTGAAGGCTGTCATGAGTGGCTATGGCTGGATACTTTGTGCAGATCAAGACTCCTACATCATAATCTCCAACGCTTCCTTTAATTAAGACATTGAAAAATACGTCACGCGCCACCTGTACTGAGGCGAGAGATGAAAAATCGTTGGAGTGAGTAATATCGAGCGAGATGGACCCAACCAGGAGCCAGGGCTGAGATGGGTGTGGCGTAATAATTTCCATCACGGTCCCCTATATCGCCCCGCCCCGCCAAGCCCCGCACTGTCTTGTAACCCTGTCACTCGCACCAAACACTTATTCAATACGTCATACTGACCATATTTTTCAATGGAGTACTCCCTCCTGCCACGCCAGCATCCTACAGGGCAACACTTCCACTCCTGGGAAGCTGCGTGTAGGGCGGTCAAGACTATATTGTCACAAAGTTTCTCGTGTTAAAGTTGTCGCAAGTGAAGAACTGTAGGACAATAACCTTTACTAGAGCAAGGTTTCTGCAGAAGTAGCAACAACAGCAGCAGAAGGCACTGTACTACGTATCCTTAGCAATGCACTACAAACGCGGGGAGGCAAGCAATGTTAGCGCTTTCAGTGGCGAGTGTGGGCCACGAATGCACAATGCACAATGCACATCTCCGGTGCTTGCCTCGGACTCCCCCGGCCCTCATCACCCGACCCCCGCTGGCTGCGCTTTCTCCCTCAGCCCGCCTGGCAACCCCAACTGTGCTCAAAGTTCTGAAGAGCTTTTCTTATTATTTCAACCGAATACGGACAAATATTCCTGAAAAGCACCTCTACAGGAGCTGGACGCCCCTGCCTCAGTAGAGTCCAACGAGGGTCTGTCCGGCCTGGCACTTCTCTGGCGGCGAAGGGAACATAACTGGCCCGGCCTTCGCGGCGGCTGAGGTGGCGTGAGCAGGACTTGTGGTCTCAACATCCGCCCAAGGCAACGCCATGAGTTGCTGGCCACGCTACCGCTCCTCCCGCCCCCGCCACACACCATATTCCCCCTCCTGTGCTGTCGCCACGCCCCAGCCACTACGACGTTTTTTAGCTTCCTCGGCCTGTATGATGGTGCTCCTGGAGGCGGAGGTCTTACCATGGCGGGGACTACCAGTGTGGATATCAACGTGTGGTGAAGAGAGTCGAGAGTGAGTCATCAATGATAGCGGGTTGCCGGCACCACAATTCCCTTTCTAACACCTGCCGGCCTCCTCCTCCCTACTCCCCGCGTCCTGCCACTCCCACCCATCACTCCCTCAAAGGTGACAACGCCAGGTGAATGCTGCGGGTGCATGTATACCTGTCACCGATCAAAGGTTATGTCAACAGCCAGGTGGGAGAATGACGCGGCAACTTTCTCCTTCAAGCTCGTTACGGCCACCTTTGTATGCGCGCCTCTCCACCGTCACTCACTCGCATCAACACTCACAGGTATATAATTTTCCTCCTCCACGACGACATAACAAATATATTATTAAAGACAGACAAACCCGCCACGTAAACACACTAAAATGTCATCACCACTATACTGTCTCCCTTTCTCAATGCAGCGGTACAAATTGCATTAGCAGCACGGGCAGGGCAGGAACAAACTCACAGATGTAAAAATCTACTGTGCAAAAAAGCTCCGCGCGTGGCTGACGAGCTAACAAGGTCCTCAACTTGGTCGCAGGCACTGGTATAAATACATATAAACACAAAAAACTATGACAAAAGATTAATCACAGTTCTATAGGATGAGTTATATATGTAATGTGTCCGGAAAAAACCCGATGAATACAAAACTATGGAACTGTTAACACATTTCTTTCAAATAACACAATAAAGATTAATCAGAGGACGGGTTCTATCTGTAGTGTAATTGAAAAAAAGAGCGATGAATACAGAACTAAGGAACTGTTAACAAATATCTTCCATCATCGCACCTCAGGAGGATTAATGAAGCTGGAAATGATGTTATGGGTGTTAATAATTGTCTCTCTCTGACCTCACCCCCCCCTCCCTCCCCCTAACGGGTCACAAAACAAGACACTCCACTCCAGACAACAATGTGTCGCCCCATCACCCCCCTACCCCCACGGCAGCTGCAGCATCATCTTCAGTCCTTTAAATCCCCCCCCCCACTCGCTTCGTCACCATTATTCATTATTTAGCAGGCCATGCAGCACCCGCCCGCCTCCTTCACCACCTTACGCGATTAGTGTACCCGAGCCACGCTTCATAATGACTTCATCCCGTCCTCCATCACGCTTAATGATATTGCTACATGATGTTTACGACCCTACAGGGAGCCAGGCAGACATCTATCCTCTCAAGTAATATTCCGGAAAACAATTGAAATGGAACACGAAATAGTTAGTTACGTATATACTAAGTTAGTGAAGCAATGCACTGATGTAGATGTATTTGTATGATTAGATAATATATAGATGTATAAGAAGGGTATTGGAGATCTAATCATACAAATGCATCTCCCACACTGAATATATGTTGATAAAATGAAGAAAAAAACCCAGACGGTAGGAGAGAGGAGCAGTGAGAGGCGAACGAGTACGTAAGAAGCCAGCGGGGAGGATGGCAGCTGGGAGGGGCGAGTGAGTCACCACCCGACGAACCACTACAAGTGTACCCTTCCCTCCCCTCCTCCTGCCCCTCTGCACCCTTCATGCACTATCGGCTCACTCCTTAAGCGCCCTAACACCCCTCCACTAACAATGGTCCCTCTCCTACAGGTCCTCTCGCGCGATTCACCAACAAGTTCCCCCTACCAACAATACGTACAGGGCAGTCACCAACCTGTGGCGCTGTATCTTCTGTAATGCCTGGAATTATGTGGTGAAGCTTCCTGCTTTCCTAATCAGTCTACCGTGAACGACAAGACGTGATCCACACTTTACCGCGATCACTCCTATGCCGCGACGCAGATCATAGTTTGTGATACATTTTCTTATAAGTCTCGACCAACTGGATGAGAAGGAATGCTAGCAGATCAAAAGTATGCTATTTTCTTGTAGCTTTGGACCAATTGGACAAAATATAACGCTGTCAGACCAGGAATTTGTACATTTCAGGTGGTTGATTTCCGTTCAGGTTCGCCCAACCATAACAACAATATGTCAAGGTTTGAGGAAACATCTAAATGTCTCAATGGCTGACTCACCTTTCTGAGTCATATTTTTGATCTGCTATACGTAGACTTTGGTATAAGTGGGATTTTCGTAACGCTCTATTTTTTCCTGCCCTACACCAAGACCAGTCACTTATGATTTACAGAAAAAACAACAACACATTCTTATCGTCTACATACACAAAGATGGAGACTTTGGCTTCAGACATGTGAGACTGACTGGCATCATCTTTCCTTTCACCTCGTCCAAGTCAGTCCGTGTTATCATTGCTTAAAACTCATCAACTGCGAACTCCTCAACTGCGACACAAACAAGAATGGGAGACAACAGATGGAAAGCAGAACAATTTCTTGGTATATTTTTTGCCATGTAGGTTTTTTCCCCCCGCGCGTTGGTACAGTTTGCCCCTGTGATAATTGACTTGCTGAGAGGTCGTTGTGAGGACTTGTGTGAGTGTGGTGGGGAGGTGTTCGAGGGTCTTGATCAAACGCTTGTCACGTGCATGCGTGTGTAAGTGTTCGTGGTGTGTGTGACGGGGGGGGAGGTCACAGCGACTTGAGAGAGAGAGAGAGAGAGAGAGAGAGAGAGAGAGAGAGAGAGAGAGAGAGAGAGAGAGAGAGAGAGAGAGAGAGAGAGAGATAAGATACTTTGATCCTTTCTAGACACTTTGGAAGTACCAACTACAAGGTTATTGACTATACAAAGCGCCACCACGCCAGGACGAACTTGGTGGACTCGAACCGCTGACCGAATGCAGGGACGCTACACGCGAGTTCACGACTCTACCAACCATGCCACCCTGACGGATTAGTCACCCGTTAGTGTGTGTCAAGTGCCACAAATGCTCGTTTATGTGTTTAACTTAAAATAATTTATTATGTGGTCTTCCCGAAATGTCCCGCCTACTCAGTCCACACACACACACACACACAAGCCTTCATTTACATGCACATCCAATTAACCCGGCTTCCCCTCCCCACCCCCGAGGAAAATAAAAAGAAAGATATCCAGCTTCGGACCAAACCATTATGACTTTCTTGGTGCATCAGCGGCGGCACCAGACACATTATTTATTCTGAAATCCATCCGATATAAACGTCTTTGGTGCGTTACTCAAGGGTCAGGTTTATAGTCCAACGATGAGTGTTCAGGGAATGGGTGTCTGTGCCTGTGCTTGCAACCTCCCTTTAACACCGATCTTTTCCTATGCTCCTTATTAAAATGGTGTCGCCATGGCTGAACACTGATATAATGGCGGGCGGCAGTTCCCAGTGTGTGCAAGATGTGTTTTTCCTTGTAGGGGTTTGTGTGGGATCTCAGACGACCTGTAAGGAGCCTCCCACGTGAGTTTCCCTTACAAGGTGAGGCGACAGACTGCCTTGGCGTCTCCTGTGAGGTATGGCACAGGCTCTGATGATGCCGCCACAGATTATGGTCTTTTAAGCCAAGAAACTCTACCTCAAATATAAGGCGACTGACTCCCTTGCGATCAATAAGGGCACAAGGTCTGGGCAGGTATAGGCAGCCTCCATTAGACCTGCGGGGATGCCAAGGATGGGAAGCAGACGCAGAGGTAACTATTAATCCATCATATCCTTCGCTAACCTGAAAGTTCCCTTTGACGGTTGTGTTGGAAGCCCGAATGTCAAGTCATACCATCAAAACATTCACTAGTCTGTCGAGTAATAGCACAAAACATTCACTCGTCGCATAAAATGGCCCAGCATGACTCATAGTAACGTGAGCCATACTTTCTCTGACCTTACTGAGAGGTGCACCAAAATAATGTTCATTTTTATCTTCGTGTATTCAGTGTGAATGTAGATGGAGGGCCAGGTAAGCCCCGAGGCCGCTCCACCTTCAGACACAATGGAGCGACGGTGAAAGGAGGCGAGGGAGGGAGGGCACGTGGCGAGGCAGGGAGAGGGTTAAAGAAGGCGAGTGAGGCAGGGAGGGAGAGAAACAAGGCGAGGTTGAGACAGGGAGAGGGAGTGAAAAGGCGAGGCAGGGAGAAGCGAGGGCACGTGGCGAGGCAGGGAGGGAGAGAAACAAGGCGAGAGTGAGGCAGGACGAAGGGGAGAGGGAGAGGCGAGGAAGAGCGGCAGGAAAGGTGGAGCCTCCGGTAATTTCAATGTAAATATCGCTTGAGAAACAAACATCCTGCAGCACAAACATTTCACGAGGCTTAGGGGTAAAAAAAATACGAAGGTTTACATTTAGTTGCACTTACGAGGAATGTAACTTTTCGTCTTGACTGTCTGTTTCTGTCTACCGGTCTGTGTGTGTCTGTTTGGTGATTACATTTTCTTCCTCTATTGTTCCCGATAAATTTCCATATCTCTGGATTTATCACATTTTTGAGAAAGTTTTAGTCTATAGATGCAATACAGAATGCAGCAACTTGGGATACTAAAATTCTAGTTCTTTAATAACAGTAGGTATTGCTCAAACGACGCCTCATCCCGTGATCCGAGCCCTTCAAGCACAGGTGAACAGGTACAATACGAGGGAACAGGAAATGACGGGAGTGTTGTGGAGGTCGGGGAAGTGGTTGACACACCTGTGATTCTACGACCACCAACAAGCGACACCGCCACTCGAGCACCGCTTTTCTGTCTCAATCTTTAGGAGTTGTATTTAGTTTCAGCTACAGAGAATAGTCTAACACATCGTTATTTTAATGAATGGGTAAATTAATAATGTTGTAGAAACAGCATATACGGAGGCTCAAAGATAATTAACCCAGTGGACTAATTAATATGTATAAAGGGAGAGATAGGGAAACCAAACTTTAGACTCCCCTTAATATTAGTTGCCTTCCCTAACCCCTTCCCTAATGGGTAAATTCCTTCTCTTCCCTAATGGGTATGTAAGAATCAACAGCTACGGAGGCTTAAATACAGCTAATTAACCCAGTGAATTCATTAATATGTATGAAGAGAGATAGGGAAACAAAACTTTCGACGCCTTTTGATAGCAGTTGCCTTCCCCCCTCCCGCCCGCCCTTGATATCAGTTGCCATCCCCCTCACCCCCCGAGCCACCCATGCCCCCCCACGCATCATTAGCCGAGGCAACATTTGGGTTCTCTTTATAGAATACGTAGACACTAATTTGCTAAGTCGTACAGGTCGTTCCTAAGGCATAAACATATTCGCGTGGAGCGTCGACTGCGAACTCCCATATAGCAGACACGCACAACGCCTCTCTCCTCCGCCTATCCCAACTTGTTATCCCTTGTTTTGCCCGATATGTCGTTCTACGGACCCCTATCAGCTACATCACCTTTTTTTGCCTTCTAAGTCACCTACAGGCTACAACAGCGATAAAGCGGAGTAGGGCAGCACCCGTGAAGGAGGATTAATGGTGTCCCTTACAAAACACGGAGATAATTATGCTTTCAGACTTGTATCCTGCCTTTCATAACACGGCATCAACGAACCTCTTTATCCCTACTGGAATGAATGTTAGTCGTTGTAGTAGTAGTAGTAGAGTAGTAGTAGTAGTAGTAGTAGTAGTAGTAAGTAGTATAATATAGTAGCAGTAGTAATAATAGTAGTAGCAGTAGTAATAATAGTAGTAGCAGTAGTAATAATAGTAGTAGCAGTAGTAATAATAGTAGTAGCAGTAGTAATAATAGTAGTAGCAGTAGTAATAATAGTAGTAGCAGTAGTTGTAGTAGTAATAATAACAGTAGAAGTAGTAGTAATAATAACAGTAGTAGTAATAACATAAGTAGTAGTAATAATATAAGAAATAGTAATAATAGCAGTAGAAGTAGTAGTATATAGAAGTATTATCAATAATAATAATAATATTGCTAATGATATATAGTAGCAAAAACAAAACAAAATTAATAACTATGCATACACTACTCGTACACATATCAATAAATAATCAATTTAGCTCAATATCAACACTATCATCACGGATAATCATCATAACACGCGCCACGGATCGTACTCGGCTTAATGGACTAGTCATGTCCTCGTTTGGGCCCGGCTAATTAAGCACAGCAGTTTGTGGTAGGTGGGGAAAAAAAAGAGGTCATACCGCTGCCTCCGTGCTCATTATCACGGCAGGAAAGTTTATGTAGAATGACGTGTCTGGTGGGGGTACGGGGAATGAGGCAATGGGGAGGGGGTGGGGGTGGGGATGGGTGAGGAACAAGGAGTTGGGGCAATAAACTACTGCCCCCACACTCTCTCTCTCTCTCTCTCTCTCTCTCTCTCTCTCTCTCTCTCTCTCTCTCTCTCTCTCTCTCTCTCGCACACACACACGAATAACCACCCATAGCCAATGTTAATGCAAGAACGATTACTTAGAAAGGCAATTGACAGGGCAAACAAATGCGAATGACAGGCTTGAAAAATCAGACAAACACGCCACTGCCAGTTTTTGTTCCCCTCTAAGCGTATTGCACTAGTTGTCCTGATAACAAGATCTGAGTGCAGTTATGTTTTTAACTGAGGTGTTTTATCTGTGTTGCTGTGGATGATATCACACCACCGAATGCACTTCACTCCCTCACTCTTGGTTACCGTGAGTCATAGCAAAAATAAGAGTGTGTTGTCACGGGGAAATTGAGGACGGGTAGATCGACACCAAGGATAATATAAGTATAGTATAGTATCCTTAATCGACACGGTTTCGACGCTTAATAGATTCATCATTAGCAGACAAGACCTCCTGACAGACCCATGAAATCCTTAGTACTGTTGAGATGTCACAAGACCCACCGGATCACACTATGATGTACTAAATGATGTTAGACAGACAATATAAAATTACGTTTATCCCCAAAACAACGAGGAGCAGAAACTCAGCTGCTCTGACATACTGCAGGCTTAGAACTCCATGTGTCTAAGAGCCCCACCATGGTCTCTCCGTAGGCCGTAACCCGTCATTTAGGAAAAAATCATAAATTCACACCCAGCCGATGAAGCAGTCACCCGGCACGGCATCTTTCCTAGGCAGCGTTGAGTCATCGGCGGGTTGCGCTGTCCCGAGGAAAGACACTCTCCTCTCTTGCGTCACCCGCCCAGCGCTGACCCCATTTGTACGGCTTCACTTTTTTTTCTTTATGCTCTGGACTTTTTAGGGTAGGGTTCTATTTTTACGGTTCCCTTACCAGGCTCTCGTCGGACAGATGTTAAGTGTCTCATTGTCTGGTCATTTTTCATCTCGGTAGCATTCGAACTAAATCTGTACTGTAGCTATACTGTCTGTGGTACCTACCTAACTAGACGGACACCACAGATAGTACAGTACAAATCCACTGCATTATTACTGAATCATCAACAAGTATCTGAAGCCTCATTAAACAAGTGGAAAACCTTGTAGCTGGTCGCCGGTTCTTTCTAACTTTCCCTGTCTCCACGAGGTCACAGAGCCCCTTTGTCTGGCCAGTTTATGCGCGGTGTAGGAAGCTGCAGCCAACCACTTACACAAATACGGTATGGCAGTAAGACGTAATAGACGGAAGGGAGGTGATGTGAAGCCACGAGATGTGAATAAAGATGAGACCTTGTGCCATAGGGCGTGAGAGTCATGAGAATCACAGAACTATAAAAATTTGTGGTTAAGGCTCATATTTATGTAATCCTCCATGCACACAATACTCACTGCGCAGCCTGGGTGATGGTGAAAGGAAAAGAAAAAATTAAGTGCAGACCAATTCTTAGGAGAGAAGGGAAAAAAAACCCCGCATGGATTCTAGTAAAATTTTGAAACTTATTTTAAGAAACTTTTGTGATGGACAGAAGAAGCCAACATTTTATCAGAGTAGAGATCAACTAACTTTTCCTGGGCCATTAAGGCAACATAATCTTACAGTCCACATAAGGAAAACTGTGGTGCGCCGCCTCCACCCAGTGCGCGCCTGCCCTCCACCGCCACGCCACAGTCCACCGGCGCAGCGCAGCGGTTCACCCCCGTTACGGCCAAGGCTCAGCTGCACTTCCTCGTGAATCATCTTGAGACTCATCGCCGCTGCATCCACCACGCCCTCACTCACCCCTTTTCACCGTGTCACTCAGGTCTACTCACATCGTCACTGGATATGAGATGTCTTTACAAAACGGGACAAAGCAGACTGCCCAAAACGGGATCCTGCCTTTTCACCTTACAACACGAAGGACCATTATGAAAGGTGTGGAAAAGACGCCCTCGGTGAATAATGATGCAAGAATAATTAGCAACGTTTCAAAATTCAGCACCGGCTTGGGGCGAATCGTAACACAAGGGTGACGTAACCAGACCCACAGCTTTTCAAAGTGAACCAAATAAGAGTCCCCGCGTAGATTTGGTGAGTCTGAGAAGAAAAACACGAGAAATGAAAGTAAATGATACATACACTCTATGAGACGTACTTGTAGAGGAGAGGATGAGCCATGAGTCATACAGACGCATTAAAGTAGATGTGTTGATATGACTTAAGAACAAAATACTTAGGACGATAATCAGGAAAACAAGATGGAGTGAGACGGCGAGCCAAGTGGAGAATATGACGACAGATTAAAAACAAGCGGCGTGATGATGCATGTGTCTCAGAAAGCTATATACACACCAAGAAACAATATAGAGAGGGATGATGAGGATGCAACCGTGGGCAAGGGTGCGCCCTGGCGACAGGGGCGCCTCAGGGGTTGTCAAGCGGGTTCCAAAGGGGAGGCCAAAGGGGAGGAGGCGCGTGTCAGGAGTCTGTACGCGCCACAGAGCTTGCATCAGTCACTGGCAATCAGGCGCACCCAGAGAAAGTCATGTGCGTGACTGAAATTATAATACCAGGGAAAGAATCGATCTAACCAGGGAGACGCCTCGCTCAGTAGTCGGCAGGGTGACGTCACTGGTGAGTCAGACCAAAGCCCGCTCCTCCTCTCCTCCTCTACCCCGGCAGCAGTCCTTATCCTGCCCCTCCACCTCGTCTGCCAGGGTGGGGAGGCTCTTCCTTCATCCACACACTCGCAGATCTCGCCCCTACACACCCAGAGGACCAATGCGGGGTTGCAACTTCCATGTCTGACGCCCAAAACAGAGACTTGCCCCATCCCACCCCACCTCGGAGTCAAAGCCAGTAAATAGTATTTATTTACTATTTATTGGCATTGCCTCTGAGCTATATCAACTGCGTCTCGTATTCTAGATAATATAATGCCGAGATCCCTGTCGATATGTTAGATTACAAAATTGTCATCAGCGTGAACTTACTTAATAAGGGGGTAATGGCAAATACTAAACAAAATATATAACAAACTACTTATAACCAAAGCCATCACGCAGATAACTTTTCCCATATACCCAGAGGCGGAAAATGAGAATAAGCAATAAAAAAAAATTCCTGCTGATAAGAGTCACTGTATCATGCTTGCGTGTTTCGGAAATGCCTTGCACGTGAGGCACAGCGTGGCACTGAACAGCCACCAGAGGCACGCACGTATGCACCCCCCCCCCCTCCCCATGTCACGCCCCTGCACGCTTGCTGCACGTGAGGTATCGGTGGTTAAATCAGGTCGGGTCACCGTTCACCAGTCAACATGGACACGGAAAAATATCTTTTGTTTACTGCTTTCTAAACTATAAACTACGGTCACACGGTACATGCTCTCTCTCTCTCTCTCTCTCTCTCTCTCTCTCTCTCTCTCTCTCTCTCTCTCTCTCTCTCTCTCTCTCTCTCTCGTGTGTGTGTGTGGGATACTAATTGAAAACTCATGGTCAAGAAAACAAAACACCATCAAAGAAAAAAAAAAAAAACCAACAAGTGAGAGAGAGAGGAGAGAGAGAGAGAGAGGAGAGAGAGAGAGAGAGAGAGAGAGAGAGAGAGAACGCAGTTTGTTTTGGAAGATGTGTTGCGTCTTTCAGCGAGACCGTCAACACTGCAACACTAACAACTGAATCATTGTTCATCAATAACTAAAAGGAGAAAAAAGTGAAAAAATATAATACATACGACCATTTAATCTATCCAATACCTCCACCTCCCCAACACTCCACTATATCATCACTATATATACCTATTCAATTTTCAGTAACAAGGCAAAATCTACTAAAAGTCTTTCCCTCAGTAACAAAATGAGGAAAATGAGAGATGGCCGTGATTTGGAAGAGAATTTTTTTTTTACTTCCGCTGTCACGAAATAACCGTAAATAACAGGAGATAAAGAACAGTCAGTGATATGGGAGGATAACGAGAGAGAGAGAGAGAGAGAGAGGAGAGAGAGAGAGAGAGAGAGAGAGAGAGAGAGAGAGAGAGAGAGAGAGAGAGGAGAGAGAGACATGAGAGAAGAACAGAAAGCGAGAAAGACGAGAGAGAGGGTGTAGATGGGGTGGTGTGTGACTTAGTACTTCGAGAATACGCAGAAAACGAAAAAGGAGATGTCAATTGGGAGAGAGAGAGAGAGAGAGAGAGAGAGAGAGAGAGAGAGAGAGAGAGAGAGAGAGGAAAACTCTTCACTCCACAGAATTGATCTCACTATTAATTAAAACTATCTGCCACCGAGTCCCTTCGATCTCGGCATACGATAGAGAGGGGGGAGTATACACAACAGGTTATCTCTCAACGCTGGCATAATGAATCTCGAGGGATAGGGTGGAGTAACACGCTAAGTCAAGGGGGGAGAGGAAGGGGGGAAGGGGGGCGTGGATGAGGGGTTGTGAGTGACTGGGTGCAAAGAGTGGGGGTGTGGTGGGTAGGAGGAGAAGAGGGGAGGGTTAGAGGTGGTGTGGTGTGGTGTGGTGTGGTGTGGTGTGTGGTGTGGTGAAAGGGAGGATGCATGAGAGGTGATATTATAGCACCATCGAGAGGTGATATTATAGCACCATCGAGAGGTGATATTATAGCACCATCGAGAGGTGATATTATAGCACCATCGAGAGGTGATATTATAGCACCATCGAGAGGTGATATTATAGCACCATCGAGAGGTGATATTATAGCACCACCGAGAGGTGATATTATAGCACCATCGAGAGGTGATATTATAGCACCATCGAGAGGTGATATTATAGCACCATCGAGAGGTGATATTATAGCACCATCGAAGAGGATCAAATGTGGTAAGAGTTCTCAGTGTCCTCGTCCACACACACACACACACACACACACACACACACACACACACACACACACACACAACTATGATGAAAATGCTTATCTGTTTCTTCCATTTTCAGCATGTCACGAGACCAAAACAAAATTATAATTTATCGCAGACGCAGAGCAAGTGTTGACGGTCTGCTGCTGGGGCCAGGAGGGAGAGAGAAGGGTGGGGGGGAATGAGGGAAGGAAGGAGGGGAGAAAGGAGGGAATATGCCCATAACGTGTTGTCAATGCGTCAACACTCAACTATGTGTGTGTGTGTGTGTGTGTGTGTGGTGTGTGTGGTGTGTGTGTGTGTGTGTGTGTGTGTGTGTGTGTGTGTGTGTGTGTGTGTGTGTGTGTGTGTGTGGCGCCATAGTCCCAGGAGGGCCAGCAAAGGGCGTGATGGTGCTAAGGGCAACAATGGCGACATGACATGGCTGGAATGCGTCTGTTGTTGATAGTAATGCTGCAATTACCACCACTGATGTTGTCTACCTACGCGGCGGCGACGACAACACAAAGGTCGTCTTGGAGGAATGCCCCGCCACACGCCCCCTCCGCCTTTATAACGGCTTAGTACGCCCAACAAAAGGTCGTGGGAATTTTCAGAGTCCCGTCAGCAGAGAGGGAGGCTTGAGGGGTTGGCTGGCGTCCATCTCTTCACGGAGATCCCATAACGTTGCAGGGCGTCGCCAGCCACCGCCCACACCGCTGCGACATAGCACGAAAAATTTATATGATAGTGAAATTTGAGTGTTTCACAATTTTCAGCATTTTTTTATTAGGCTGGCCATCAAGCTGTGTCTAGGCAACTGCATTGAGATTAAACTGTTTCAGAATGATCATTGTTATCGCCATCAAGAAGTGAGGACAAACACGTCTCACGGTAACATGTCTTTTAAACACGACAAAGGTTTTAACCACGGAAAAAATATACAAGGTACAGAAATGGACACGACAAATATGTTGTTATATAGGGGGCTTAACATCGCTTCTTGGCTGACCTCCAGTCCTCCACAGACTCTCAGAACATTGAATTGATCTCTGTCGCGAGCACTGGTTTGGGGACGTTCCCACGCATGGTGTAAGGTGCGCTATGGTGTTTCCCCTATGCATGACAGGCAAAGTTTAGATTGCTTTGGAGATGGAAGGCGTGGAGACATAACAAGGCCTTGAAGTAGAGGATAAACCCCACTGGGACTACACACACACTTGGCTGCGTCGTGAGGTATAGAGCAGGACCTTGCCCGCCCGACAGCTCCATCACACACGTTACTTGTTCCAACTCATACTAAACCTCCGCCCCTTTGGTTCTATATTTGAGTATGAGGGTTGCCATAAAGGGAAGGTGTTCATGGATGGCCAGCCTCCTCATAAAGGCGACCCCACATGTGACTGGTTGTAGACACACACACACACACACACACACACACACACACACACACACACACACACACACATACACTATTGCGTGTCCTAATCTGCTCGTCAGACAAGTAAATGAGTAGAGCAGGAATAACCATAACCATAGCTTATGAAAGAAACATGGAAGACTTGTGGTATAAAAAAAACAGGGTGGTGGAGGGATGGATGGAGCAGACCCAGCAGCCAGACAGCCCAGTGGCGAGTACGAATGTGATGGAAGACCAAAGACAGGGTGGACTAGATTTATGGAGGAGGATGGCGGATGAGTATTTGGTTTGCATGAGGTGCTTGTGTACGTCATCCTGTCTGCTGCAGTCCTCATGCTGGTATGTTCCCAGAGGCGCTGCTGCACTGACGCTACTGCTGGAGAGGCTGACCGAGGGATACCGAGCGACTGGCTGGCTTTGTCCACCATCAGTCAATGTTCACAGGTGGACTGTACAGGTAAAGTACCCCACACATATATATATATATATATATATATATATATATATATATATATATATATATATATATATATATATATATATATATAACCAATGCACTGAGCTAAGTGATTGATTTATATTATGGATCTATTACGTTATGTACAAACTTACACTACCCTGAGAAGAGGTCTCCTTGAAGCCTAAATATATCATGCTTGTTAAAAACGCAAATTGTCGACTTAATAAGATATTTAAACAGTAATGTACCCCAAATAAGTGTATACAGGTGTGGTCATAATCCTTATGTGCACCTTGACCGTGTGTGAACCCCAGTTACCACCCGATACAAAACACGTTGCTATAATTTCCGCAATCTCATAACTATAATCAGAATCCCGATCATCATGTTTCGTTGATTTGGTGACGTAAGCGTGCCGGGGCTGCATGGCAAGTGGCTCTCCTCCAAGCCACTTGATTCAAGAAAACTGTGTTGTGAAACGTATCATAAGAGAAGCGTAGCAGCGATTCCTGTTTGTCAGCCACATATGAACGGATAACTTATCTATTCCACAGTTGACAAAAAACCGCTTACCCTCAGCCAACACGGAAGCATGTAGGAATGCAAGGTAAAGACACCCTACGCTACAGTGCATGGGGCGCAGACTGTGATTACGATGTTCTCTTTATGACACGTGTAGCGGGGCTGCTGCTGCCTCTACACACCACAGAGCCGGAAAATGGTCTGGTGTTGTTCTAAAGACTATATTTGGAGGCAAAGCACTGAGGGTGAAGGAGCGAGGCGGGTGAGAGGGATCAACAAGGGTGCTCTGTGTCGGCCGCCCTCCTCCACCACCGCCCTACTCTTCTTGGGTCTCCTCCTTCCTCCTTCATTCCCTTCCTCGTTAGCACACGCGCGCTCTCACACACACACACTTAGCTAGTCATTTGCAGAGGCAATATGAATGATTTCCGGCAACGCCACTCCGTATATCCATCTCAGTATTCCCTTCCCTAATTTCTCTCATAACTTGATTTTACGACTGGTATTGGGTAATTTATGTGACTAAAAAGATATGAGAATCTGTATTTTGCGAATACTCAGCCAATAAAGTAAGGTTTTGGAGGCAGCACACGGCATCCCTGGCGTGCAGTTATGTCAGTGTTGCACATAATGTCTCGCCCTCACCGCAGGAAGGCAACGGGAGATACAATGAAGCGATGATTATCCATGAAAACTCATATAACCGAGTGTAGATAAAGATTAATAAGCTCTACATATTGGTCGATGTACGAGTAGGTAATGGTATTGCACGAACTACCACACGTAGATCTACCGGCCTCATGTGGCTTTCTTGTTCTTATATTCTTGTATTGTAAATTTTTGCTTCAGCTCACCGCCATTTTCTGAGCAGCTGTGGTGAGTGCGTGTGTTTCCCCGCCCGGATGTCTGCGGCGGTGGGTGTGCGCGGTCCAGTTATCTGGAGGCAATCATTCGTTAACAACACTGACTCTGACCCTTAGAAACCTAGAAAGAAAGCAATTTCCCTCACGATAAAGGTTAATGTGGGGTTAACGGAGGCCGCAGGATCTGTTGGAAGGCGTTCGTGTTCATCCCGGGGGTGAAAGGGGTTGGCAGGGGTGACGGAGCTGCGGCAGCAACTCCTAACCTCACAACCCTGCCAGTCACCATGGAGCCCCGCTTTCTCGGTGACTTCACCCTCGCTTATAGCTAGCTTCTCTTTGTGGGTGAGCGTGTCTTTAATCCCACCACATCCAGCTTGTCCGATCCTCCCAGCAGCGTCTCGGACACGTAGCGGATTGAGCAATGCTCCAAGGGGGGTCTAGTGGCGCCTTGTGGGGCATGCGGCGCGGGGCGGCTGTGACGCGGCGGTGTGCGGCAGGCCAGGGAGGAGGGCCCGGAGCTGGCTGCGGGGTGAAGGCAAGGCTGGAGGGTGTGTGTGTGGACATCCAACACACGAAATGATGACGATCGTCTGCTTGCACATAACGATGCACATAATGCATTCCGAAAAATTATGCAAGATTGATAAAATCGAATGAATAATAAAACGGATCACCTGAAGATCCGTCACCCCAGAATGTCCACCTGAAGATCCGTCACCCCAGGATTTTCCACCTGAAGATCCGTCACCCCAGCCCACAGTGAATGTAATTTATAAAATAAGGATAACAAATATATTCCTTTGTGTTATACATCTTCGAAAAATGCATCTTCTGAAATTCGAGAACAGGCAAAAAAAATATCCAATTCATATAGACTTAGTGGATTTATACTTCAGGCAGTCTTTTGTTTGGCATTTCCACAGAAAACCATCCTTCGATCTGGAGTATTTTGTCAAATTCATCCAGTTATCACAAGTATCACACTTAACTTCACGCTTTAAAAGTCTGTTTTGTTGAAGCCACCGAATAACCTTAGTGGAATCACCACACAAGTGGTAAGACGGTAGTTTGGAAGGTACTGCGTGCCAGGGTCCACTGACTCCTATGACAATTTTTTTGTAGCCCACTTACTTTTATATAGTCCTCCTACTTGACTGGAGGGTCCTGACTCCTCCCTTTTACCCATTTGACCTGACCTCATTTGGAAGTTGAAGTCAGGACAGGTCTTGACCCCACCTGAAGAACCGTCATCCCAGGTATTGCCACCTGAAGATCCGTCACCCTGCCAAACTCTGGGGTGACGGATCTTCAGGTGATCCAATAAAACCTTTAAAAATATATAACACAAACACCTTTGCCACGCCAAGGATAATGTGTGCAGCGGGGGCGGAGTGTGAGCAGCGGCGCGGTGCCGTCACAGCCACGGCTAAATCCCGCCATGTCCCCGCACGTCACTGTGTAGCCTATAAACCCTCATGATGCGTGAGAGACCTTCACGGTGCCGGTGCAGGCATAGCGAAGCACCTACTGGAATAAATACATAGGCAAGCAAGGCACACTACCCAGCCATGACACCTGGGGCTAACTGCGCAAATGAAGGCACGAAAAAAAACCACAGTAACTGAACAAAATACTAATAAGAAAAATAACAATAATAATGATAATCGAAATAGTTATATTAATGACTAACAATAATAAAAATTAAAAAAAAGGCAAAGTACGGTAGAGGGCTGGGTGCGCCTCATCGGGTTCGGGGCTGTGGGAGTGGCGGGGCAAGCCTTCTCGCCGCGCCCTGCCCTCATCACTATGTATAACCACCAAGGGATGCCAGCTGATCGAGCCTGTGTCAACATTTGCTGAGTTGTTAACAGAAGGCTTTTTAATTTATTTCCATGTTTTCCATTTTTTTGAGAAAGAAATTATCCACTCGAAGACCATTTGTCGAGCAACCGCCAGAACACATATTCATCAAGGCCACTGGCACGCACATCCGTGGAGCTTGGTTATTAATGGTGTGTTGTGCCCGTGAGGATCGAGAAGAACAATGACAACAACAAAATATAATAATAAATAAATAAAATAAACGTCAAAAACACCAATGACAATAAAGCTAAAAAGTGAAATAATAATAACATGAGAACAACAATGAAAAAAATGTATTAACTCCTTCAGTTTCACTTCTAAAACACCTAACTACACTTAAAAAAGTATTGTACGTAGATACCTAATATATACTTGACTATCTTTCCAAAACACTAACAAGACCATAATCACCATCTAACTTAACACTGTATCAGAAGCTTGTCAATTCAACAATGCCATCAATGTCAACGTCTTAGCGAGGATGAGCAACCGCAGCCTCTCATAGAAAGTGAAGAAGCGGTCAACGGGTTCGTCCAGCGGGCAACGGAAGGGGAGAAGGGGCAGGGTGGGCAGGAAGGGAGGCAGGGTATGGGGTGTAAAGGTGTAGGGATAGATATCAGGTGATGCAAGGAGAGGGATGAGCTGAGCAGGGGTGGAGGGAGGGACAGGTGAGATGAGGGAGTGGAGGTGGGAGGGTGTTTGAATTCTGGCTGGGATAGATTGGGTGGGGCGAGGAATGCATGGGTAGGGAAGAATGGGGTGTGTCGGGGAAGGGGAGAGGGAAGAATCCATGGGGTGTGTTAGGGAAGGGGGGGAGGGAGGGAAAATGGGGTGTGTTGGGGAAGGTGGCGGCTAGGGTAAAGTGTGTGTGTGTGTGTGTGTGTGTGTGTGTGTGTGTGTGTGTGTGTGTGTGTGTGTGTGTGGTGTGTGTGTGTGTGTGTGTGTGTGTGTGTGTGTGTGTGTGTGTGTGTGTGTGTGTGTGTGTGTGTGTGTGTGTGTGTGTGTGTGTGTGTGTGTGTGTGTGTGTGTGTGTGTGTGTGTGTGTGTGTGTGTGTGTGTGTGTGTGTGTGTGTGTGTGTGTGTGTGTGTGTGTGTGTGTGTGTGTTGAGGGGGATGCGGTGTAAGAACATGAGAAGTGCTATCTTAAGGGGGGAGGGGGCTACTGAACAGAACCCCGCTTGCTTGCTTGTTGGTTGTTGCATCATAATCATGGTTTCTGATTTCAACAAAAAAATAAACAGGCAACCCGGAGATGGGGACACCGTGACATTGAGGCTTCAAGAATACTAATATTTGTACCCCATTTTTATAGTAATATTCGGTATGACATCAGACGGGAAACAAAGGAATGATATGTAAAGCTGTGATATGCAACGCAGTTATAAGATTTGAAGCGACAAGAACATGCCCTTCTCTCTTTCTTTCTAACCTTACCTCTCACACACATAGACTTATAAAAACTGACAGATAGCAACATGACGCCACACATTTAGCAAGATCCTTTATTACAAATTCGAACAAAAACAAATTAAACGCGTGACAGGCGAGAATGATATCCGTCACACGGCGCTGCCCTACACAACTTCGCCCCGCCCTCTCCACTCTGCATACCGACAGGCCAGGCCAACCCAAGGGAGGCTAGACACACCGTAGAACCCATTGGCAGCATTGTTTTCTCTATTTTTTCCCCCTACAGGCGAGTGTCAGTGGCGCGTTAAAGCCAAGCACACGCAGCTCACACCGGAAATGATGTCTGAGCCTGTGAATAGAGTGAGGTCGGGGAGGACGACAGTGGTGAGGGGACGGAAGGCAGGTGGGGAGGGAGGGCAGGCGGCGTGAGGCACATCGTTCTAGGCAGCGGTGGCGGTGGCGGTGGCGGCAGCGGTGGCGACGGCGACGATGCGTGAGGAACATCGTGATTCGTGACAGTGGTTGCAGCAGCAGGAGCTGAGAGAGACAACCTGGAGGCTGGATGAGGCGAAGCTAAGCCGCGATGCAGACATACAGAAGGCAAGATGACTCATACTGATGATTTGAAGAAGATTGTCTCTCATCGCCCAATGGGAAAAGTGAGTCACGGCATCATTAGTGTAGCTCAGGCGCCTCACTGCATGACTGGCGGTGGTGTGGAGACTCTCTTAACTATAACAGACGAGACGAGCAAGTTGGTCTCCGGCAGGGAATAGCAGACAAAGGAACTAACGAGTCGCAATGATACGGAGCCTTCAAACTACATGACAACAGAAACTTTGAAGGACACTATACCCTGCAGAACTCCGAAATACTCCCGATTCTGAAGCCATTTGATATTCGATAACAATCAAACATTCAGAATTATTCCTACACATACACGTTACATAACTGACACCGGCACTGAGCTAGGGAGCCCAACCAACACATCCTGATACCTCTTGAGGCCTCACACTCCCCTCCCTCTCCTGCCACCACCAGTAACATCCTCTCCCTCATCTCCCTCGTCACAACACACCAGAAAGATCACACCATTACCTACACGACCATCATCACTACAGACGCACAAACATAAAGGAAAAAATAGGAAGTCTAGAGCGTGTGTACCATCCTTCCCTTCCTGCTCCACCCCTCATCCACTCACATCGTAAGCGCCACCTATCTATCCACCCTCGCTTCCCAACAACCGACAGCTTCTCACATCACCGCACTCACCACCCACTCTTGCCTCACCACAAACACTATCTTCACGCCCTCAACGCCCACCATTCACTGCCGCATCATGACATTTTCACATCTTCGTCAGCGTGCACGTCCACATTCATACACGAGGACGCTGCAATGACAGGAGGAAGCTGCGTCAATCAAGCCAGATGAGCTACACGTCCACCGACAAATGTTCATGATCTAGAAAAAATAACCTTTCGTATCTATACCGCATCTTTGTGGTATTCATTTGCACAAATATACGTTATTTTCATGGTGCATGCGTAGGATCATGAACAGCTGCGTCACGGTATAACAAATGCACAATTCTTTTTAGGTTTCGAGACACTAAACTTTACGAATGCAACTTTGCAATGTGTTTTTTTCGTGCACCGTAATGCTTTGGCGGAAGGCTGCATGTGAGGGTTCTGCATTATGAACACCAAACAAGCGCATCCAGTTTCTCGAGATTGCTAGTATGTGTGTACGTTATAATCTATCTTTTTCCTTTTTTTCCTAAGAAATATTATGTTGCAAGCACATTGTTCCGTTATCTGCATCCTTTTTTTTTTTGCCTTTACATAATAGCTAAAATCTGTAGAATTTTCTTCCTCTTCAAATTGGTTTCGATGAATTACGTATTAATGCAACGTTAATGCATTACGCTTATTACGCAATTAATGAATTACGTTAATGCATAACTAGGCATTATCATCATGCGTTTCAATGATTTAAGTGGACGCTTTATACCTCCGTGGATAAAAAACATGTACAGTGTTTTAGGAGATACACAAACGTACCTAGGTTTATGTCAGGCACAGAAGTGAGAAAATATGAATATTTTTACACCTTCACCAAACTTTGGCAAAAACAGGATGTGCCAATTATTGTTCTGAGCACCTGTAGCTTGAAGAGAAGCGCCACACACGGCTGTGGTGTGGCGGACAGCTAGTGAAGTCCTGTCTGTACCGCCGAGGGAATAGCAATGCAGTAATATGAATCATAAGCAATTTCATGTTACAAGGGCAAGGCTTCGATCATTTGGAAGTGTTTTGCCTTCTTCATATAAAAAAAAAAACGATTCTTTTTTATTCTTACTTCCTCCACAGAAGGAAACAGTTAGGTCGGAATGTGTCAAAAAAAGCAAAACATATTCCATTATCGTCGCTTAAGAAATATTGCGGCGCGATAAACCTCGTAATAATGTTTTTGTACATCATTTATTGCCCTCCATAAAAAACAGTTTCTCATGTCATCCTCAAAGAAGATGATTGGGATGTGAAATTAACTGAATGTCTTGTATCACAGCGTTATTCCAAGGCAGCTGAGCGTCGCCACGTAGCATTGAAGGCGGTTCAGTGGCAAGAAATACGAGACCAGCCTTAATAACTTCTCGGTAGGTAACAAAACAGTCTCATTCTAAACCTCTCTCTCTTTCTCTCTCCACACTCATATCGGTTCTCGTTCGTCACACAGTCCTCACAAACAACCCTTAACCAAGATTAATAGACATACTATTAAAAGTCTATAGATCTTGCCCTTAACATTCTGAGGTGAGAAAACGTGCCCAATATCAAGGCACAGCACATAACAACAAAATAAATCTCAAGGTATGAATAAAAAAAAATAAAGTGTTGAAATTCTTCCTTGTAAGTTAATTTCTATTGTGAGCGTTTCCTCACAACCCCCTTTTTTTCCTTCGATATTAGATTACACGTCACGTTCGCAGGTGTTGAGGTTGCAGCTGGCGCGACGCTAACACCTCAGCTGCAGCCGGCGAGCAGAGGCATCAGTGAGGTGTGAGGCAGCGGAATCAGCAGCGGCGTCACGTGCAGCAGGGAAGGGTCGAGGTCACACCCCCAGACGCTGACGGGGGGAGATAAGAGAGGAATCTGCACGGAAGGAACGCGGCGGGTGGAATAGGTTGACACGAAGGCGGCAGACTAAAGGTGTAAATACAGACTAAAGGAGTAATACCAGACATCTATATATAGTGTATTACATGATGAGCGAGTCTCCAAACAAACAACTTCAGGTAACATCAAATTCCCCAGGGGTCTGTTTTGGGACCATTACTATTTTTATTTAGCTTTGACGACTGACATTGACGACCTAAGACAGTTGGATTAGCAGTGATTTAGTAGTTTGATACTAAGATAGGTAGGATTATTAGATTCTATTTTGATGTAATCGACTTGCAGGGGGATTTAGATAAGTTAAACGAGTGGGTATCTTCAGGGACCTTCATAACCCTACATCAATTATATTATTTGTCTCCATAACAGCTATAGGGATCCTGTCGCCACAACGCGGAGAGAAAGCTAAGCCAGTCCCTCGACGATGGTAACCGGTAACGTTTTGGCCGTTAGGTTAGGTTAAGTTAAGTTAGGTTAGATTTTGTTAGGTCAGGTTAGGTGAGGTTTTTTTAGAGACCTAGGATTAGTGTGACGGTTACTTTTTGCCCGTGGCCAAAAGGTCCTACATTCCTCGAAGATACATTCAAGCGTCTCCTTAGCAATGTCGCCGGTGCTTCGACTCTGGTTAGCTGGGGAGGAAGTGTCGACGGCCTATAAATCAAGCAGAAAGGACCGAAGGGAACGATACAAAACAAAACACCTCTTATCATACTAACACGGAGCTAGATTTCCTGAGTGCATTGAACGACCAAGAATGAATGAGGATGCCAAACATGATATGATATTAATAATACACTTCCTGAGATAGAAAAATACCTTGTGGTACACGTTTTGCTGCTCAATGATTTATTTCCTGAGTGACAAATGGAGAGTTGGAGGCGGCGGAGGGAATGACGTGGGGGCGGCGCTTTCAGGAGGGCACGCGGCCAAGATAAATCCCAGCAATTAAGAGTAAATGGCTGGCGTTCCTCACAAGCTGGGTTCGAGGTGACTGACTCTCTTACTCAAAAACATTAATTTCTCACGTTTGGAGGTAACATAACGGTGCCGGCAAACTCACCTTGCGCTACTTACGAAAAAGATAAGAAGAAAATTTTTTCCAAGTCTGCAATGGTTTAGGCGTCCAGCTTGGCAAGACTGATGATGGTTTCTCTGAAGTAACAGGAAAACACAACAATCGCTATATCTTACACAAGTTAAGGTCAATGAGATTTATAACGCCCTTGAGACCTCGAACGTGCATTGTTTTCATCTCAACTTTCCTGACTCACGTCTCTCGACCGTTATCAAGCGTCACAGCACTGAGTTAGCGCGTGGTGGCACAGCCATATAGTGCTATGGTCAGGGTATATGTATTGGTGACACGGTGGTTGGGGACAGACACAACCACACCCTCTGTATGAGTGATAGTCAAGACAAAGGAGCCATGGGGGGTTGAGACTTGAGAAGGGCGATAGGAGACTGCAGGTGGCACTCAAGGGTGAAGGTTGGCCTGTCTTGGCACTCTGAGGGTTCCTGTTTGTCTTTGGAGGGACGCAGGATGCCGCCGCCACAGTTTATCATTTTATCACTAGACCAACAGACGCTCGGAGATACCTATGAAGGGGCGTGAGGGAGAGGGGACGGTCGCCGCTCACTGCCTTGTAGGAGCCGATAAATTTATGAAGGCATTTCCTCACACTGGCTGCAGGCGACCAGCAAATTGTTTCCGAGAGCTCCTCCGGTTAAACTTTAAACGCTAATTTAGACAACTGCTATACACGCCCCTAACGTAATATGCAAGCAGTGGAAGAGTTTTGCGGTTTTTAAAGAGTTTTCCGACTTAGGAGAAAGAGAGATGTGCAATCCGCGGTGAGGGAAGCCTGTGGTTCAGTGCCCCTGGTGAGCACTGAGCAAGAGTCCCTCGTCCTCTTTAACCAGGCGGTCTACCACTCACTCTTTCAAGGTCACCCAGATCAACCACTTTCTAAAGGTGACCACCTTCCCCACCAAGGCGATGACGGCTTGTTTCTTTTTCCATTTTCTTCAAACATTATGCCTCAGTTTTATTATGAATGAATCATGAAGTAGTACACAGTTGCACATTCTACCGAAGTTTTACAGACGATCCACGGAGTTTTACATTACCGAGTTCTTGATGTATCCATGTGCAAGACAGGCTTAGACCATCACTTATTGTTTCAATCAACCTTATATATATGAAGAGATAGAAGAACTTATTGCTGCCATCAAGTATTATTTTTTTTCCCATGGAGGGTAATAAGTACACATTCGCTAGACAAATAAAGAGGGTTGAGGTGATGCAACTCAGGGTTAGGGATAAGGTTCATCAGACTCTCGGTGCTTTGGTTGGCTTGGCAAGGACGTGGGTGTCGAGGCTGTGTGTCTGTAACCTCGATCACGGGCACCTACACATAAAACACAACTCAGTACCAACCACATGAGGCACAGGGGGGGGGGGGGGGGGGGGGGGGGGAGGGGGAGGAGGAGGAGGAGGAGAGAGAGAGAGAGAGAGAGGAGAGAGAGAGAGAGAGAGAGAGAGAGAGAGAGAGAGAGAGAGAGAGAGAGGGGGGGGTGAAATCAGCTGCAGCTCCAACACCAGCAACAACAACAACGACTACAGCAGGAGCAGTGGCGGGATGATCCCCGCTCCCAGCTTGACAGTCTGGGGCACCGGAGGTTGAGTCGGTGCCCTCACAGTGTTGCACAAGGCCCAGGTGCAACACTCTTCCCACCTTGCAGGACTTTGGGTCCCGTGGAGGTCTGTGCGCGCTACGAGGACGGTGGTGTCAGGTGATCTCCTCGAGGCCCCGAGGACCCACACCGTGATGGGACAGCGAGCCTTTACTTGGGCCACGGCGACACTGTGGAACGCCTTCACGGTTGAGGTGGATGTCGTGGCCATGAACACCCAGCAGGTGAAGGTGGCGGCCCACAGATGGTGCCGCTTACATCCACCTTAGTGACCGTAAGGCATGATACAGTGCCGTGTCATTAGTGACACACAGTGACACACACATAGTGACACACATTGACACTTAGTAGACACAGTGACATACAGTGTACGTATCAATAGTGCGCCTGACAAGTGCCTGTGACGGAAAGTGACCCTCAGCCTGTAACACTGTGTACTTACTTACTACTTAGTTATTAACATACAAGGCATAGCTTTCGGATAGATGTCCCCGGGACAGGGGACATCTTTAGCTTCTGCCACTTAATGCCTTCATCAACCTCCTTACCAATTGTAGCCCCATGTCAACCATGATGTAAGTTGTTTAAATAAAAAAATAAAAGAGAGAGAGAGAGAGAGAGAGAGAGAGAGAGAGAGAGAGAGAGAGAGAGAGAGAGAGAGAGAGAGAGAGAGAGAGAGAGAGAGAGAGAGAGAGAGAGAGAGATCCTCCCAATGTTCTTGTGGTGACTCCCTTGGTTTACGGTACTACTCTTAAGCCTCGAGGGAAGAAGGGCTTGTGTGGGAGGGGGATGAGAAAGGCATAGAGACAGTAGGGAGGTGCCAGGTAGTACATAGAGCCACGCCCTCATGTTCACCGGCTCTATATATCCTGTGTATGTAACCTGTCGAGTGACGCCAATGAGGCAGTGACAGATATCCAGTACAGACACACAGACACACGCAGCGATAACACCTTGTATACAGCGTCATTTTCAGGCTGATAAATGGTTATGAGGATAGAATGTAGTGGAAAAAATAATAATATCATTCGTGCTAGACAAGGGAGGAGCATTACGCACACAGGTAGCGCGCACACACACACACGCGCACACACACACACACACACACACACAAGAATCACCGCACGTTAGGCACCGCTACATACTTACGCCCTTAGGAATCTGATCAAGTGGCAGCCTCGCCCTCTCACTTACCTGTAGGTGAAAGGAGAGAAAATAAGGTGAGTAAAAACAACGTATACCATATATGCTTAGTGTCTCGATCATTATTTATATAAGGGTGAATAAATAAAATGGGATATGGATAATTTCAGGAATGTATCACTATGATTATGCTGAAGGTGAAGGGAGCAATGGAGGGCCGGTAAGGGGAGGGGGGCAGGGGGTGGCAGGGTAAGGCACACGGGGTACAGGTAACAGGGGCGGTCGCTTAGATACTGTTCCCCCCCGGTCACCAAGACACCTGCCAATACAACACAACCTGTAGCTTTCCTCAAAACGATTCAGCGTTATACCATTCACTAACGATCATTGCCTATAATACTATTTTCCAATGTAATGGAACGTTAAAAATGTGTGGTGTGTGTGTCGGCGTTGGGTTAAGAGTGAACAGGTGTAGCACCGCTGGGTCCTCTGACCGGCGGCCGGACCATCGAGAACGTGGAGGAGTGTGTTCGGACTGTTCGGCGGTCGCCCTGCCTGGCTGCCCGCGGTACTGGCATGTCTGAGTACACTGAGGACGAAAGCGATAAGCAGAGGCAATATCCTCGCAGCTTAGCTTATTTTCTCATTTTCTCATTTCTTTCAATGTAATTTTTTATTTTTTTATTTTAATTTTAATTTTTCTCGACGATCCATCGAGAGAGCCACGGCCCACAGACGACCTATGACCTCTGTGCATATGCACACCAGACACACCAGCCTCCACCAACGGTCCTGCGGCAGTCACTGGCTGCCTGCGTCTGACCTTCCCAAGGTCAGCCTTCCCTGTCCTGTGCCTCACTGATTCTATCTAACACCCATGTCTGCTTTTGTGTTCTAACCGAAATTCCTATATATTTCCTTTCATATGTCTGCATGGTTGTAGCTCATATTCAAGTAACAGTGTATCATATACGGATGTTAAAGGATTTTACTTCGCCTGCAGCATATTGCACTTAGATCTTTCATGTATTGGGAAGACACCATGTTAGACACACATACAAGGCTCGCAACACCTGCCGTCACACGTCAACATAATAAGCATGACTACTAACTTAAACACCCACAATCACTCACGACAAGCATAACCAAGGCACCACTTTACTGTGCACCAGGTAAAAACTAAGCTACTTTGGGTTCACATTGTGATCAAATTAAACCAAAAGAAAATCAAATGACAAGTGACATTCAGGCAGACGGCGGGGCAGGTGTGAGGGAAGGACTGGGATGGGAGGAACATGAATCGTAGACACAGGAACACTCAGGTGCGCCAGACGATGGAAACTCTTGACAGCGTTAGGCCTTGTGGCGCGGCGCCTTGGTTACCCAGACACACATGAGGAGACAATACCTTTTACCTTACCGATACCTTTTATTACCACATACGACGAGGCCCTAGCTTGGTACACAACGATAGGGCATTTACTTCCAACATTACAGAGATCCTTAAGAAAACTGTTTCTTTGCGTGTTATAGACAAAAGAAAGGAGAGAGCACTATAATGTTGTAATGGCAGTCAGGCGAGGCTTGTGTCGGGGCGAAGGGAGGTTGGGAGGGAAGGAGGGAGGCTGAGGCGGCCGTTACCACAAGGAGCCAGCCAGCCAGCCTCAGCCCAGACAGCCCGACGCTGCCGCCCACCAGGCAAGGTCACAACCAGGGTCCACAACAAGCAATACCCAAGCGATGAAAAGCCGGCAGAGACAAGTTGTTGTTTGTTACCAAGGACGCCGAGACAGTGGAGAGAGGGAGGGAAAGAGAAGGAAAAAAAAAAAGGAGGAGGGGGGGCCGGCCGGACACCACAAAACATTACTCTTGCCCCACCACCAGAACACGACTCCCCACTCCCACACCTCCTCAGGAACAACCTTATAAACATCCCTGAGACCCTTGCCAGCCCACGCCAGGCCTGGGGACACACGGCGAACAACTCCTTAATTAATGTACATGGTGTGTTTAGCCTTTCTTGAAAACTAAACTGTAAAATAGCACGTCTATTTAATGACTGTTTGTGGTGTCGCAAGCAAAACACTCGACCAGTAAAAGTACCATTACCCACTAATGACTTAACTGTAAATATAACACTGGCACGCTCGCGAACACACACACACACACACACACACACACACACACACACACACACACACATACACATACACACGCACACATACACACAAATAAACAAACATCACCATTTCCTGCAGCGTCACATCAATGTCGTCGCCAATAGAGACGAAATCCCATCCTTTACGTCACGCCCTCAATACTTTTTTTTCCGTCAAAGCATGCCGTTATAATAATGTTCAAAACACAAGGTCAGACTACTTTTTTTTTTCTTTGTCCTCCATGCAGTGAGAGTACTCGAGCAAGGCGATACTTACTCCCTCCCTCCCGCCCTTCCTTCCCCGACTCCCTTATTACTCTCACTTTCCTGTCGCGCCGCTGCCACCATTACCGCGCCTGAGTCACGCCTGAGTGAGTCATAAGGCGCGAGGACCGTCTTCGGAAGGGGGAGGGAAAGGAAAGGGGGAAGAGGCTCATGAGGGTTCCGAGACTCATGACACACACACACACACACAAGGATGCAGGAAACATAATAAACAAGATGGTGTTGCAAGCACTAGAGGGGGGCGGAGAGGAGGGATGGAGAAGAGATGCTGGGGGCGGAGGAGTGGGGGAAGAGGGGCGTGATGGAAGTGACAGTAAACCCGGAACCCCATGAAGCGGGGGCCGTGGGTTGGGGGATGGGGGTCGTGACGCAGCAGCAGCACAACGCCTGAGGAACAATGCACATTGTCATTGCACAATGCGAGGATAATCTGCAGCGAGCAACAAACAGACAGTCCGGAGGCAGGGGATTAAAACATGAAATTTCTATGAAGAGTCGGAGGGTGACGTGATGCATGGCTCGGTGCCTTACTTGTGCCTCCTGATGTCATGCTTGAATGTGTGTCACGCCGCCCCTGCCACCCACTCCACCACCACGCTCCTCCCTGCCACCCACCCACCCACCCACTCCCCAACCACCACGCCCCCGCCATCCATTCCACCACCACCACCCCACCCCTGCCACCCACCCACCCACTACGCCCCTCCCTGCCTGCTAAAGGGGAGCCATGACAACCCACACAAACTGACCTGCACCAAGCTGGGGTCAGAGGTCAAAGGTTATCATAGAATTAATTAACTTTAAGGTCCAGACAGTTTCTTATTCTCTCTTTTCTTCACTAAAAATAGGGACAAAAAATAACATGACTAGGGGGGAAAAAACGGAGAAGGGGTGTTGATATCTAGGGTGATGGGGATGTGAAGGGGTGAAGGGGTGCTGATGGTCGACATACCCCCTACACCTCACATAGAATGCCATAAATGGTTATAATTACTACCTCACTAAAAAATCACCTCTTACGTCCTCTTCTACGTTTTCCGGGTAAGGAGCGAAGGTGACTCCTCTTCCCCCACCTTCACCCCCTCAACACCTTTACCACCACCACCATCCACCAAGTACACAATCCGCAGTGGATTGAACGGAGCTGGGGCCTGATTGACTGCTGCCTCCCAAGAAAGCGCCAGGCAAGGCTGCCGCACCACCCCTTGAACCTCCACACTGTGTTCACACCATTACAAAACACACATAACATGACCTATCTATCAAGCACTAAACCTACCCCCACAAACTAGTAGTAGTTAGCCATAGATTACAGCTTTCAACTTTCCTCACAAATTCCATGCAGTTTTTCTATATTGCATGGTATCACTTCTTTTCCGGCCAGCTTCGGCTGGAGGGATGGGTGGGTGGGGAGGAGCCTTCTACTTCCTATCCTTTCTCTCTTATTATCTAGTTAGTGTAGTGTAGTTAAAGCAAACAGTCTTGTAAGGACCTATCGGTCTGTTCCTGTTTGTGTTTCCTTTGTATTCCTTTGTATCCCTTAACGTCCCTGACTCTGCGTCGCACTTTATTACACATCCTTTCCTTTTTGGTCCCTCCCTTTACATGTCCCGAGAGCTACATGATGCAACGTGCTGGCAGAGGGTGCAGAAGGAAACTTGCCGCGACGGACACTTGGCTAGAAAGGCACTGGTGGAAACGATGGGCCGCTTAGAGTATTGAGTCACCTCACTAAATCAGACAAAAAGAAAGCACAATTAACTCTGGGGAGGTAATGGTGGATACGCTGGACCGTTTACTAAGGGTATTCACAATTAACTCTGGGGAGGTACTGGTGGAAACGATGAGCCGTTTTCTAAGGGTATTGAGTCACCTTGCTAAATCAGACAAAACGAAACCACAATCAACTCGTTTCAATCCAAAATATTTAAACTCTAATAAAACTGTAAAGGATATAATGAGTCTCGGCTCTTTAAATATAGTGCAGCGTAATCTGTTTATTTTTTCCCCGTATAAGACCAATTCAACCATGACCTCAACGGCACCGTCTTCATTTTAGGGAGTGTTCGTGGGGCGCGGCGTTGTTGTGGTGACGTGCCTGCCTCGACCCCCGCCGCGGATACCTAGGGCACCTCCCTCTACCGGCCAGCCTCCCCTCTCCTCGCCCACCCTGGAGGCTAATTTTATCTCACTGAATAAACCAAAGCAGGGGACGAGAGGTGCACATTGGAGCCCTTCCTCCCTCGCGCGGCCCTGGGTCTGCAACGAAACTTGCGCCCCCGCCAACCCAGCACCAAGGAAGATGAGATGAGATAAACGTAATTGCATCTGACGGATAATCTCTAGTAATTATATGAAGGAATGTTACCACTACCACTCAGCTCAGGTGTGTGGGGGCAACATTTCATACCTGATAATTTGATCTAATATTTATCTGGTGAATAAATGTAAAATTACACTATTTTCGACAATCTGAGTACGGTACATCAATTCGTTAAAAATATCTCCATAGTAAAATCTCTCTCTCTCTCTCTCTCTCTCTCTCTCGTTATCGTGTCCTGAATTTTTATTCTGGATTTAATATTCTGAGTCCCTCCCTTCTCGATATGGCACGCAATATCGTACATTCCACACCTAAATGTTCCTTTTTTCACGTGTACATCCGTTAATAGGGGACTGGGGAAATACCTATCTTTCATACTCCTACAATATACATGAAAGGCCTGTGTGTGTGTGTGTGTGTGTGTGTGTGTGTGTGTGTGTGTGTGTGTGTGTGTGTGTGTGTGTGTGTGTGTGTGTGTGTGTGCGTGCGTGCGTGCGTGTGTGTGTGTGTGTGTGTGTGTGTTAATATCTGGTGCGTCTAAAACATACGGGCAATAAGCTGAGCGGGCAACGATGGCCTTTTAAATTCATTCGCCGAGGAGGAAAGTTTGGCAGCAAGAATTTCCTTTTACCATGCAGAGGAAAGGATCCCCACCCTCGACCGAACCCTCTTGTACCCTAAGCCAGGTGGAGCAACAAAAACTTTCCGCTGGTCCATGCAAGTAAACGAAAACTGCAGCATTAAGACGAAGAAAAGTTTCACGCAGATTACATTTTGCCGCATTTTTTTGGAAAGGGGGAACAGACGTAAAGGAATGAGAGGGGAGAGAAAGGTAAAATCACACAGAAATTGAGAGCGAAACAAAAGGTGAACAAAAAAACCTACTCTATACATCAAGACAATAGAGTAGTAATTGAAACGAAGCCTGTCTAACACTAAGTTACACCAACCTCTGAAAAACACGCTCCTCTACTGGCAGCTTTCTTACGACCCAATTGCATGGTGTAAGAAATTTGGCAAGGACTTTAAAACAGGTCGCAGCGTGCCTTCCCTAAGTATAGCTGTGTGGGTCTCAGGTAGCTGCCCTAGTAAAAGTACTCTATAGCACACTACCTCTATGCTATATACCTTCCTCCCACACGCAAAGCTCCCTCCACGCCCAATGGTTATGTTGCCTCTGGGACAAAACCCTTTCTTGTTTTGCATTTAGAATATTGCATTAAAATTTCAAGGCGATAACAGTTAAACGTCCCATTTTCTCTGGGAATTACACATGTTATTTATATGTTATGCGAGAAAAAACACATTGAACCATCTCTTCCACCCTTGACAATAACAATTATCAAAGGCAATAATAATAATAGATGCATACATATAACCACCACTTAACAGTAACATACGTAGTTTGGAAGTAATGGTCGATAACTATCTCAAATGTATTGCTGCTAAAATGAGGATATAGATAACATGTATTTGTGATTATTCCATCTCATCAGCCAATCCTAAACAGTATTACCCCCCCCTCCATCCTCCACCTGTCTCATCTTCCACTCTCTCCCACCATGCCCACCCCACCAATGAACTCAAGCCCCTATTCTCCACCTCATCTTCTACAATCTCCCACCACCCCTCCACCTTAACACCCTCAACATATGCACTCACCCCAACATTCTCCACCTCATCTTCCACTCTCTCCCACATCCCCCACCCACCTTAACACACTACCAGGCCCCCCCATCTCATCGCTCATCCACATTTCACACCCCCTCCCTCCCTGTCCTACCCACCCACACCTTCATCTACTTACTCACGCAACCCTCTCGCCTCTCTACACGATCACTACACCGACCACCACCTTCACTACCCCTCAAAGGCCCCTCACTCACTTCACCTAGGATCCATATTCACACAACTACATTAATCCAATTTCCATCTACTTTGCACCACTTTCATCCACCCACATTCTTCCAACTTCCATCCACTTACATTCATCCAACTTCCATCCACTTCACACGAATATCATCCACCTACATTCATCCAACGTCTATCCACTTCGCACCACATTCATCCACCTACATTGATCCAACTTTCACCCACTTCACACCACTTTCATCCACTTACATTCATCCAACTTCCATCCACTTCACACGACTATCATCCACCTACATTCATCCAACTTCCATCCACTTCACACGACTATCGTCCACCCGCTTTCCACCTCGATCATCCACCCGGTTCACTCCACTGTAATGTTTCCCAGTAGTTGGTCGTAAAGATTTGACGGACGCGCAGGTAATAGTAAGCAATTTGAACGCAATACACGAGCGGCAGTAAATTGCCTGACTGGAAAAAACCCCGTAATAATCCGATGTAGCACAAAATCTAGTCTGTCATAAAAAAAATTATGAACTATTTTCATTTTCCGTGTCAAGTGATTCTGTGTCCGTGTCTTCGTACGACTTTGTTAGCTGTTTATTAGAAGGGATTATCATCAATTATGAGCCTTAACATAAGCAACAACACCACTGAGACCCCAGGTGAGGGACATAAATGAGCTGAGCTGAGGGTTGCCGACTGTCAAAACAAGCAGTGGATTTGACAGGACCCAGGAGGATGGTTGGGCCGCGACCCGCCTACCTATGTCGAGGCAGCCCATGGAACACGTGTTGGCACTGTTATCTTGCGTCCATTAACAACAGCACGATCCATATAAGGCAATGGAAGAACACAAGTGAGTGACAGAATGATTTGTCAACTTCAGGTAAATTTTCAAGGATCTTAAAGCGGCAGTAAGATTGCAATGGTTAACAAATATAGGAATAGGAAAATAGTATTAGATTCACAGCTAGCATGATTGTCAACGGCACACAAACTAAAAGAAAAGAAAAGAAAAGGAAGATAAAACTAAAAAAAAAATTATAAAACGAAAAATAAATAATTGTCTAAGCATAAAAAATAACAAGGTTCTCGTGGGCACTGTTTTTGTCTACAGTCAGAGCCTTTCTCTTCCCTGCAGCAAGTACTCACCTCAGGTTTGGTGTGAAGGACGGGCGGCCAGCTAGGGCGGGGAGGCTCTGGAGGCACTACGAGGGCCAGAGAGTGACTGACCGGCCGGCGCTTGGAGGCTTCGAAGGGTCGTTTTACGTGAACTAGTCGCGCACACCTCACGGGTTTCAACGTTCACTTGCCGCCACAACGATTTAAAACCCTATAGATTGTTCTGTAAAAAATGAAGTTGCCACGTTTACTCTAACGACCGGGTGGAGTAAAGGATTATAAACTACTTCAGACCGGTGGAAGCGAGTAACGATGCCGGCGCATGCGTGTATGCCCCCCCCCCCCCCCCCCCGCCTTCAGGGCACAATAAGTCCCGGGACGACCTCGGGTGATTACATCAGCATCTGGCCGCCGGGTGGAGACGGGGAGGGGGAGGGAGGGAAGCAGGGTGGTGTGGGGAGTCGGAAAGGGCGAGGCAACTTCCCTTGGGCTCCTCCGTGCTCCCCCTCCCTTAGCCACACCCACAACCACACGGCAGTCACCACGTCGTCTTTTCAGAGAATTTCTTGTGTAAACATCCACCGGCTCAAATATCTTCAGCCTATCTGAAGCCTGAACACATTCTCCCTGACAGCGACTACGAATCAGCCACTCTCACTCATCCATCCCGCCACTCACGTCATCCCTCGAGGGCATCCGCTGCCTCTTTCCTCTCTCTCAGCCCGTCACTCACCCTTCTACACCGTCCCAGACTTTCTACATACCAGTACGTACGTGTACTGTACCACTCAATAATCTACCTCCAACCCACAGTGCTCCAACCCACCCTCCCGCATGACCACGTGGATATGGCTCACGGACCACCGGCACACCCACCACCACGTTCACTGTCACGTCATGCAGTGTCGGGCATCCCTTGCTGCCTGATATACATGGTGTGACAACTCTCATAAAGAAAACTTATGTTACCTAGTCTTGTGATTGCGAGCCTTTTTTAGACAACGGCTGACATTTACAACTAACCGAGCCACTTTCTCTTTATTTCCTGTTGCCCTATACAGCTCTGCGCCAGACATGACGGGAAGCTGTGATGACTGCGGCCGCATGTGAGTCATGCCGCCTGAGTCACACCTCGTCCCCTCAGTCACGCCCAGATCCCTCCCCACCACGTCACTCACATCTCACCAACACTCACATCACATTTCTCAAGGGTTTCTCCTCAATAATTTTTCACGACACGAAATCCAATTATATTCTAGTTAGTTAGCCACAATAACATCAAACCGTGTAAAGTTTGTAGCCGAGAACCTGCAACTCCAAAAAGAATTTTTACGGGAACCACAGCGGGCGGCGGGGCCTCGCGGCACAACACAACAGCACAGCCTCACTGAAGCAGCTCACCAAGAGTTTCAGAACAACTTTGCGATGTGAACCCGTGAAGAGCGTAGGTCGTTGACAGAGGAGGAGCGAGGAGAGTAACGTTGCGGTGGGCGCCACATCACTGACTGGCGCGCAGCAGACCCGCGGGCGGCGTCGCGGCTGTGGATGAGGCAAGGAGCAGCCAGCGGCGGGATCAGCTTGGCCGGCCAGCCACGGCTCCTCAAACCATACTCATTCCTGCACCTCAAATCTTTACATCATTATTAGATTACAGTCACGTCCACCACATGTACCACAAGAGTCACGCTATCGCACCATGATACACGCATCGCCGAGCTGAGGCTCACATCAATGGCCATGACATCTGACGAAGACGGATGAAACTACCGTGCATTCCATAATGAATTGGTTCCTCTTATGCACTGCATTACATAACAATATTTGTGGAATGGTCTGCTCGCACAGGTTTGGCTAGCCCTCATTCAGCCCCTTGGCCAACACTCGCCCCATTGTTCTATGTATTTTGCAGCTCAAATCAACACTTCTCTTCCTTCTCTCCCCCAATTTCCCGGCTTTTACACGTGAGCGCGTTTCTGCCTCGCCCACACCTGCCTGCGGCGGTCATCCCCGTCTACGCTCCCTTCTGCCGTCCCTCAACCTTAACTCTATTAGGAAAAAAGAAAAGAAAAGAGAGAACGCAGCCAAACAGAGCACATTGGAGGACAGATCTTCCAAGAAAGCAGAGGATTCTCACGAAGGGTCATAACGGTTGGCGAAATTTTCACCCTAATGAGTGTGACTTAGGTCGAAGGTCACGCCGGCGGAAGGTAGGTATGGTACTCTGGGTATGTCTACACCCCGCCGCTTCAAAGTTACAAACAGTCATTCCCTGCCGATAAGCATCACACACCGCCATGAACAGACGGCAATGTAGTCACCGGCCAGACCGCACGCGCACATGGCGGCTTGGTCGTTACACATGAGTTTTTCCCGCGTTGCATCATGGGACCGAGAGGAAGAGGAGTGAGGGAATGCGCGTAAGGACGACAACGCTACTTCCTCCTGCTGGTCCCTCGCTCTTGTGCGCGACTCTCAGCTTCTCGCCGGTTGCCAAAGGAAACAATCGGAATGCAGGAGGCTACCGCTCACGCCTGGCAGCTTATTAACACACAGACGGCATGAAACATTTCGTAAAACTTTGCTTTCCATGCACAAGATAACCTGCATTGGCTTATCAGATGCTGGGAGGTGAGAGTTGCAGACAGAAACACAAAATTTGGCAACTGTGTGTGGATGACTAAGAGCGGGAACCCAACACGGGCGGGGGAGGGAGGGTAGGGGTGAGGACTGGGTGGGGTAGCTTGGCTTTTATCCTGATCAACACCGGTGTTCTCAACTTCTCATTCCGCTGCTCCATGAGAAACCTTCCGAACATTTCAGGAAAGCCAGGAAGTCTACATCACCGTAGTCAACGCCATGAGCACCATCTGACGAAGAGTTCAAGGCCACTCACTTAAACATGCCCACTAGACAAGACGTGTAAACACTGAGGCAGCTGAGTGAACACAACACCAACCTGCACATCAACCTTGCACAGCGCGGCGCCATGAGTTATCAGCCTGATGATGATAGTCGCGTGAGTCAGGGGAAGGGAACGCCGCCGCCGCCTCTACCATTACTGCAATTATTACTACCATCATCACTGCCATCACTACCTCACTAACAGTATCCACAGCACGCACTTATTTTCTTATTTCTTCTGCTGCTACTGCCACCACTAACTACCATTACCACTGCCATCACTACCTCTATAACATTATCCACAACACGCACACTTATTTTCTTATTTCTTCTTCTGCTACTGCCACTACTACTATTCAGAAAAAAAACTGCCGCAGCACTATCACTACTACGGCATCTAAAGCATCAGCAATGTTCACTATTACATCATCGTCAGCAAGATCACCCTTCAACTTTCCAGACTAAACATTGGCACCATTAACCGTTTCCTTCCTCACCCCTTTCACCTCCAACCACTGCTTCTCCTTCAAGCCAATAACACTATCTACACCACCAATAATGTTCAATAGAATCACTACCACCACCATCACTCCCACCCATCCTTTGTGGTTCGTCACTGACTGCCACTTCGGTGAAGGTTATGACCATCTCACACTTTACGAGACTACTGTAACTGTAACTATTTCCCACGAACAACATCACGATTTATGTGGTTTTCTAACATGTTTTAATCCCACGAGAGTGCGTGCGTGCGTGAGTGAGTGTGTGTGTAGGCGCCTTGTTAGACAGGATGCCGCACTTTCATGGACTGGGAATCATCTTGGGGGAGAAACTACACACAGAATACAATGATAGCACCAGCGAGGGGCGTGGTCCATCACCTGGTGCTGTGGGCCGTATCTGTCTGGTCCCTAGTCCCTACGGAAGCCGGGACTAGCCCCTCCAAGGCCCTACTCGCCTCCTCC
>JACEEZ010024480.1:789349-821849 GCA_016584305.1 Chionoecetes opilio
TTTGATATTTCGAGTCAAAATTCATTTAAAACACACACAACCACCACACACACAAGAGAGAGTTTATACTTAGATTTAGGAAGAATAGATTATGATTTAGGAAGAAAGTATTTGTTATTGTATTTGTATTTTTAGATTTAGGAAGAAAATTTTGTATTTGTATTTGTATTTTTGGAATCCCAAACGAAAGTATTTGTATTTGTATTTCAATTGTAAAAAGTCAGTATTTGATCCAACCCTGCTTCACACCTGCTGCTCTCACCTCCCTTTTCAGCCTACCTGCTATTTCTTATTCACTCCACCCCTATACCTGGCCATGTGTGTAGGCCACCCCTATACCTGGCCATGTGTGTAGGCTCTGATGTGAGGTTAACCCCTTCACGCCCAAATCTTTCCTTTGCCGAGAGAAAATAGTCTGTTGTTAGCCGTGATATTACAAAAAGTAACTCAAAATACCAAATTAGCTAGTGGACAAGGATACTAAACAGGTCATATCTAAAGAATTTTGCTTATTATTAATTAAAATAGTCAAATGATGGCCATATTACAATGGAAATTAAGTTCTGGGCCTCAAAGGGTTAACCTGTATAGGGAACGTATGCTCATGAATATAATAGTATAGTGAATTTCATGGTGTCACGGATATAGCGTTTAATGTTCTTATTAATCAGCGTATCTCATTTTTTATGCTATTTTGTATTAATATGTCAATTGTGCTTTTAAATGATGATACTATGATACTTTTATCATGATGTTTAGATGGCATTCTCTCTCTCTCTCTCTCTCTCTCTCTCTCTCTCTCTCTCTCTCTCTCTCTCTCTCTCTCTCTCTCTCTCTCTCTCTCCCCCTCACATCCATGGATCCCTGTATAAACCACTCTCAGTCAATCTCGTAATCCAAGGCGGCATAAAGAATAGAGAAGCCATTCAGGCCGACAGTGAGTGGGTTGTGAGTTGCTAAACAGTCACCTAGTTTTGTCACGATCGTGGAGGGATCAAGGAAGAGAGAAAGTCGTTCATTGCCCTCATAACCGCTTGGATGGTGAAGCTCTATTACCACTTGCTTACTTGTCTCTTACCCATCACTTAACGACACACACACACGACTGGTTTACAAATAGGGTGGAAGATTGGAAAAGACTCAGTTATCAAGTCATTGGTGCAGAGACAGTAGACTAATTAAACACAGTTGACTAATTAAAAGACTAAACAAATTAAAGACAGTAGACTAATCAAACGACTAAACAAAATATATGGGTAGTGATGAGAGGTGTATGTAGGTAATGTAGGTGTATTTAAAGAACTGCTCCATGTAAGAATCAGAATCAGAATATAAAAAGAGAAAGCAGGAGATGGGGAAGTGGGGACAGGGAGAAGAATAGATGTAAGTCTATACCGGGTTCTTTTATGATAGTTTCCTTATGTTCCTATAACTATTGCATCAACCTATACATACACTTTCCTTCAACACTTATGATTCATTGTTTATAGTCTTCATTTACCCAAGACTCGGTAATATGGGGACTGGCAACTAAGCAGGGTTTTTGTTACTTTTTTTCTTTTGCCCTTGACCAGTCCTTTGTGATGATTTTTTTTTTTTTTAATGGCAATAACCCCTCAACACACACTCACAAAAAATGTTGCTATACTCACCACACTTGATGAGGAAAGAAACTCGTGCCACACTTACCTGGAAGAAAGAGAATACATTAATTAGTACAATGTTACACACTGAGTATCACACCTTTATCACCTACAACACTACAAGTACTACTACTACTACTTCTACTACTGATTCTACTACTACTACTGATTCTACTGTAAACTACTACTACTACTACTATTATTACTACTACTACTACTACTACTGATTCTACTACAACTATTGCTGCTATTACTACTACTACATCAAATTAACAATCACGGTGTATTATGCAACTGTTTTACTCGCATTTTATTTTTCTCCCCAAGTCAGAGTATCTAAGTTCCTATAAGAAGGGAAGAAGGAAGAAAGGAAAGAAAGGAAGAAATATAAGGAATTACAGGAAGAGAAGGAGGAGGAGGAGGACGCAACCCGAGACAAACCAGGAAGAAATAAAAAATAGTAACACATTTCGTAACAAAGAATCTCAACCGTGAGCTTCAACACTATAATCCAAGGCCTCGATTCCTTAAGTGTGAACCCAAAAAACCCCTTGAAGTAAAACATGAAGTGGCAGTGATGATAATGATGATGATGATTAAGCACAAAACCATGATATTTACTTAAGGGTGAAAAAAAATCAACTTTAGTGTGGATATAAGATTGCATGGTGTAATATGAGGTCGTTTAGAGAATATGAGAAGAGGAGTTATTTATATATTTTGATATGAAGAGGATGATGAGTCAGCGTGATATAAGCTGTGGGTTCATAGGGATTTAAAGTTACGAAGACGGTAGGAGAGCAGGTGATGTAAGAAAGTTATAGAGGTTAAAGATGGTGGTGGAGAAAGAGAAGAGGAAGAAGAAAAAAAGAAGAAATAGAATAAAGAGGAAGAAGAAAAAGAAGGATAAAGAGGAAGAAGTAAAAAGTAGGATAAAGAGGAAGAAGTAAAAAGAAGGACAAAGTGGAAGAAGAAAAAGTAGGATAAAGAGGAAGAAGACAAAGAATACTGAGGAAGACGAAAAAGAAAAAAAGAATAAAGAAGAAAAAAAGGATGAGGAAGAAGGATAAAGCGGATGAAGAAAAGGGATACATAGGAAGACGAAAAAGAAAAAGAAAATAAATTGAAAAAGAAAAAAGGATAAAGAAGAAGAAGAAGAAGAGGAAAGAGCATCTTGGAAATGTGGTTGCTGGGGACCTTTCTGTTGGTGGTCAGACCTTCGTGACCTTCAACGGACCCAACAAAGGCACCAGCATTCCAAAGTACATCAGAAAATATGAACATAAATAAAAGTGTGATAACATTATATAATTCTGACATCAACATAAGTCTGGGCAAAGAGAGTAAATAGAGAAGAAAAAAAACCCAATAGTTGGATATCGTCATTCAAATAAGAGAATTATGACACTAATTAACCTAACCTAATCAACCCAACCTAACCTAACCTAAGATAATATGAGGAAGAAAAACACTATCTATATTAATAAAAGCGAAAGTGTGTGTGTGTGTGTGTGTGTGTGTGTGTGTGTGTGTGTGTGTGTGTGTGTGTGTGTGTGTGTGTGTGTGTGTGTGTGTCCGCTCTAGATTCCGCCCCCCGTGGCGGAATCCCATCATATGGCACAGTTTTAGAACCAGGTGACCAGGGGAAGGTTTTAAGCCCACTTATGGGTTGATTCAATCACTTTTTTTTTTTTTTTTAGCAGCCTATTAGCGAGAATTGTGAAAAAAAAAGTGGGTTGCGAGAATTGAGGAAACCTTGATGTAGGGTGATGGGTAATGGGTGGGGTGATGGGTAATGGGTGTGGGGTGATGGGTGAGTGAGTGGGTGGGGGGTGATGGGTGATGGGTGAGGGAATAGGTGGGGGGTGATGGGTAATGGGTGAGTGAATGGGTGTGTGGTGATGGGTAATGGGTGAGTGAATGGGTGGGGGGTGATGGGTAGTGGATGAGTGAATGGGTGGGGGGTGATGGGTAATGGGTGAGTGAATGGGTTGGGGGTGATGTGAATGGGTTGGCGTTAATACATACATTTCTACATCCATGATTTCAGGAAAGTTAGAAGGGGCTATCTGGAGAGTCTGTGTTTGGTGGGCCTTCGGCCCACTAACATACAGGTGGTGGCCTACCAATAGCCCTCCGCAGGAGCTAGCCAAAAAGTCCGCCCGGAGGGCGGCTTTGCGGCTAGTACCCTCATAAAACCTGATGCAAGCAATGGTTACTTTCTATTTTCCTACCACCACCCTCACCACCACATACCTCCTTACTACTTCAGTCACTACACTTTCCCTCACAATCTCCTCAGATCCTCCAATGAAAGAGAAGTGTAGTGAAAATGAAAAGTGATGCGAGCTGTGGTTATTTATCCTACCACCACCACCACCTCCTTACTACTTCAGTCACTACACTTTCCCTCACAATCTCCTCAGATCCTCCAATGAAAGAGAAGTGTAGTGAAAATGAAAAGTGAAATGTGAGGTGAAATGTGAAAAAGTTAAAAATAGTGGAATGAAAAAAAGTGTAGTGAAGATTAGTTATACGATGAAGTTTCAAATAGCGACGCAAACACAGCAGTAGAAACAGCAGGATAGGAACAGAAGGATATAACAGGGAGTGAATGCCTCGCTAAAACACCACACAGGCACCGGGCACATACAGAAAGACGCAGGGTACACACACAGCACTCGTATACCTACTTGAATGGTGACTGTACAGAAAAACAACATGCTAAATGACTGTAATTTCTTAACACTACACCACCATGTCATACTACTACTACTACTAGTATACTATAGACTCTCTCTCTCTCTCTCTCTCTCTCTCTCCTCTCTCTCTCTCTCTCTCTACGATAGTGCCTCTAAATGAATTAAGCTAAACATTAATATTTCTTCTTTCTATTACTTTATAGTTTAATAATTTTTGTGTGGCTTTTCTCTTGAATTTGGTGGAACTCTCTCTCTCTCTTTCGAGGTATGTCCTGCCCTATCCTGTCCGCCACTCCCCAACACCTGCCACTCCCTCCTTCCCCCTTCCCCCCTCCCTCGGGTGACGTCACCATCAGGAGGAAATATCCCTTCGCCCCTCTCCGCCCCGACAGCACATTCCTCTTACTCTGAACGATGAAACAGCATTACCTACCATGAGGGCGGAGGCTGCTTTCATGCATTCATTCTTTCTATCTATTTAAATTATGAGGGCAGAGGCTGTTTTTTCTCTTCTTTTTTCTATTAGCTAGGATGAAGGCACAGGCTGTTTTCATGTATTCATTTTTCTATCTATTTATATACGTGTTTAATTTTGCTATGCGTGGAACTGTGCCAAAATATGCACAGCACTACACTCTTCAAATATTCGTAAATAGATAATGTTAGAAAAAAATGCCTTGACGTTGTTTAGACTTGTGTTTTCTCTTGTTGTCTAGAAATAGACACAATTTGTCCCTGTTATGTAGCGGAATGTTTTTATTTATTTATTTTTTAGCTTCCATATGTGACAATGATGTATGATTCATAAAAAATTATAAATAATGTTTATGATGACATGGGAAAAGTATGTAGGTATAAAGTCATGTCATATATGTCGTATTATATATTGTATTATGTCATATTATAGTCATGAGGATGGTGGGGGAGTGAGGTTGTACGTATACCGTGCTGAGGATAGAGTAGGTGAGTGAATGAGTGTGAGTAAGTGAATGAATAAAGAAAGGGTGGAGGGAGGGAAAGGGGGAGAAATTCCAACGGTGCGTGCGTGCGTGCGTGCGTGCGTGTGTGCGTGTGTGTGTGTGTGTGTGTGTGTGTGTGTGTGTGTGTGTGTGTGTGTGTGTGGGTGTGTGTGTGTGTGTGCGTGGTGGTGTGTGGTGGTGGTGGTGTGTGGTGCGTGGTGGTGGTGTGTGTGTGTGTGTGTGTGTGTGTGTGTGTGTGCGTGCGTGCGCGTGCGTGCGCGTGCGTGCGTGTGCAGTTCAGGGGTCAGGGTTGTACTATTATGATGAATGGACAAGCCAACCGACCCCTCACTCCTGGTACAGTATACAAAGCACTGTATGAAGTATAGCGGATTAGCATATCACGTGTATAAACATGTGTGTGCATATGGAGCCCTTTGCTACACTGTATTTCCATTGTTTTTCACAGTACTGTTACGCTTTGGTTGGGTCTTCCACAGTATGCGGTTATCATTATAGACATTCCATTTACGGAAATAGCTAAACTATAAGATTGAGGGCCATGATAATAATAATAATAATAATAATAATAATAATAACAGCAATAGTAACAATAATCGTGGTAATAAAGTCATATATCATTTTAACGGCAATTTTTGTTTATGTTATTACACTGCTGGTTAGCCCTCGCCTGACTCGTGTGTGTGGTGTGTGTGTGTGTGTGTGGGTGTGTGTGTGTGTGTGTGTGTGTGTGTGTGTGTGTGTGTGTGTGTGTGTGTGTGTGTGTGTTCAAAACTCGCACACGGATATGATTCTGGCACTGACCATAATATCAAAATGTTGAAAGTTTATTAATTACCTATATTACAGAAAAGTACTTTGGAATAGTTTATACATACAAAAAAGTTACGAAAACAAAATTAATATTTATCCACATTTCAGGGAACTACTTCCATGAAATGTGGGTTCATATTAATTCAAAAACTTACACTATCAATTAAAGGTTACTAATCTTTAATAGTGTAAGTTGCTGTGACTACGATTGATGACTTTATACGTACTTAATATACAGAAAAAAAAGGAAAAAGTAAACGATATAGACAAAGAAAAGGAAAATAGAGTAGAAAAATGACATTGCATATGAAGTAGTTCTGCTCCCTTCACCCTTCCAGAGAAACACGCGTCACCGAAAGAAAAAAAATAATAAACGTTTTGAACAAAGAAAAGGAAAATTTAGAGAAAAAAAAAAACACATTTGAATATGAGGTAGTTCTTCTCCCTTCACCCGGCCAGAAAAACAAGTCTCCGTCAAAAAAATAAAATAATAATAATAATATATATTTTTTTTTTTAGCATTTTAGACAAAGAAAAGGAAAAGTGAGAGAAAAATAGTTCAATATAAGGTACTTCAGTTCCCTCCATTCACCCGGCCAGAGGAACAAGTCTCAAAAAAAAGAAGAGAGAAGTAAATAGACAAAGAAAAGGAAAAATGATAGAAAAAACAACAACATTGAGTAATAAGGTATAGAGTTCTTCCTTCAACCGGCCAGAGGAACAAGAGTCTCGGTGAAAAAAAAGAAAGAAAAAAAGAAAAGAGAGAGAGCGAGCGAGAAGTAAACGTTTTAAACAAAGAAAAGAAGAAGAAAGGAAAATAAGGGTTAAATATAAGGTAGTTCTGTTTCCTTCAGCCAGCCAGAGAGAGGCACACGCGTCTCTGTCACTGTCTCTGTGCTGGCCTGTGCGTGGGGCGTGCTGGCGGGGCGACACAGGGGATGCAGGGCTCAGGACATGAACCCCACACACGCCTCGCCTCTTTACGGGGAGCAACCACCGTCACCAGGAGATACTGCTACCACCATCACCACCACCACTACTACTACTACTACTACTACTACTACTATTACCATTACTACTACTACTACTACTACTACATTACTACTACTACTACTACTACTACTACTACTACTACTACTACTACTACTACTACCATTACTACTACTACTGCTACCAGAGCTGGGCAGTATTTAAATACATTTGTATTTAAATACGTATTTAAATACATTTGTGTATTTAGAAATGTATTTATAAATACATTGGTTGTCATGTATTTAAATACAGTATTTAAATACTTTTATGAGTATTTAAATTCATTGTATTTAAATACTCATAATATGAAAATGTAAATACTTTTTCATCAGTTAATGTGGCCATAAACCCGCCCAACTATCTGGCAACCCTGATGTTACAGTGAACCAGTGTTTCCACTTTCAAGGAAATTTCCTTATTTTTAGGAAATTTAGGCCTGAGAAGGAAATTTCTAAGGAAACCCAAAATCTAAGGAAATCCTAAGGAAATCCATTTTTTTTCGGACTTGTTATAATTTGTGTGTATTTAAAATGTATTTACAAATGTATTTAAATACAATTGATGTATTTAGTATTTAGTATTTAAATACATTCGTAAAATGTCTTTATTATTTAGTATTTAAATACATTTCTCCCATGTATTTAGTATTTAGTATTTAAATACATTCAATGTATTTAGTGCCCAGCTCTGACTACTACTACTATCACCAGGAGAGGAGAGCCTTGGGAACGACCACCTGACCCAAGCCTTACCCCTCTCGCAGGCCACTCAAGCGTAATGTAAAATGAATGTTGAGAATAGTGCCACAACACCTTCTGTTTTAACTTTGCTGTGAGGTGGGTTTCTATTTTTGTATTTTTGTATTTAAACAGTATAAGTATTATTACCTACTGTTTTTACTTTGCTGAGTTTTTTTCATTATTTTTTTTAAACAGTATCAAAATATAATTATAAGTAGAATACACCAGTTACATTAAGGCAGTAAAGTGTACAATATGTTGGTTGTGTGGGAGGAAGGAGGGGGAGGGGAGTGGGAGGGGAGTGGGAGGGGAGTGGGAAGGTGTGTGGGAGGTTAGGGGGGGGGGTATGAGAGGCATTGGCACTTACATACACATATACACACACACACACACACACACACGGAAAAGCCACTATCTAATTAATTAAGTGGCATGACGTGTTCTCTTTATGTTCCCTAAAACACCATCATCATCACCATCACCATCACCCATCACCATTACCACCGTGAACACCACCATCCCCTCCTGCACCTTTCTCCACCATTAACGGATTCCCGTTTTACTCGTTTTTCCTCTATTTCTGTTTTCTCCTCACTGCCCAGCGCGTTACCTCAGCCATACACCCATTATGTAACACTATAAAACTGGCTAAACCCTGGAGTGGAGTATGCTAGAGAATCCTAAGCGTCTATACACTGAAGGTTAGGTTGAATAAACATATAGTTGTGGACTTGCTATACTTAGGTTCTTGTTATGTATACAACTTTTTTTCTCTCTAATAGTTGGATGGCGTAAATTTTATCATTATTCTCATTATTTTTCTTTAAACCTCATTTTTTACGATGAAAGAGGCAACTGCACCCAAGATAGAAAGGTTTTCATATAATTTTATTTCAGAAAGTGGCTTTGTGGGATAAAAACGAAAAAAAAAAAAGATTTAAAATTAACGTAAGCTTAGCAGCGTGGGCACTATATATCAACATACAAGTTCAAATAAGGCGTTGAACATATACTTCATACCTACACCTACCTACATTGCTATGAGACAAACAAATAATTCAACCAATATGTTTACGCAGGACTATATAATTTATCTAGTCTGCTCTCAAGGTTACTCGTGTGGGCAGCTAACTCCATAGGCGTAAGTAGGCTATGTAAATGAGAAGGAAGGAATAAAAAAAATCAAGGACACACACACACACACGGACACATACACACACACACACACACACACACAGGTACGTACACACACCTCCTCCCTCCCTTCCGTTGTAATCTCCGTTAATATGTCAGGTTAGGCCACCCGACCCCCCGTACAAACAGGTTTAGGTTACACTTAATACTTATGTTGCAAACTCTTCTCCTTTCCTTCCTCCCTTCCTTGCACCTGTTCTCTTCTACAGCCACGTCTACCTCCCCCCTCCTACACACACACACACACACACACACACACACACACACACACACACACACACACAGTCACACACACACACACACACACACACACACACACACACACACACACACACACACACACAGTCACACACACACACACTTTTACACTCATAATACCCCCGCAGTGATGGATACTAACAAGGCTAAGGGAATAAATCTCTTTTCCTTGGCCTTGGATACTACGACACATGCAATTTTACGCCGCAGAAAAAAACTTCGCATATTTCTCCTTTACGTGGCATACAAGACATAAATGCAAACATACATAGTATTTTTAGTCTTATAAAGTTGAAATATCGAAAAAAGGGGTAAGACTGCCTTAAGTATTCCGTATGTAGCATCAACTTTCCTATATAGAGGGTGAGAATGTGATGTCGAGTGAAAATATGATAATAAAGCTCATTGAACCTTCCTCCTCCTTCCCTTTCTCTCCGTTGTCACTTGCAGAGCTCGATATGACCCTCTCTCCTCGACCTTAACACCTTCTGCCGTCGCTAAGGGCCTCCTTCCGGCTCTCTCCCACCCCGACCATGACCCTCAGACACGACCCTGGATTCTCTTACTCCCCCGCCTCACACACGGCACAACGCCACTCATGCTGCTTCACACACACATACAGACATACAGACAACAGACACACAGACACACACATACTCTCTCTCTCTCTCTCTCTCTCTCTCTCTCTCTCTCTCTCTCTCTCTCTCTCTCTCTCTCTCTCTCTCTCTCTCTCTCTCTCTCTCTCTCTCTCTCTTCAACTTCGTCAGGTGAAAGTCGCCAGTCAAACACTAGGGCAGGATTTCGTTTAACTGTTTCTCTGACACTTTCTATATAGTTCAGGTCATTGAGGCTGTTGGGTTTCACTGAGGGTATTGACTGCCACGCTTGATTCATCTTTGTTTTTAATGATTCTGTAATAGGTTTCTGTATAACTCTTGCATCATGTGTGTGGGGGAGAAGGGGTTGAGGTATTGATTTCCTAAGCTAGTGAATCACACACCACACACACACACACACACACACACACACCACACACACACACACACACACACGTCTTGAGTCATCCCCATGTTCCATTAAACGTGACTGATAACATGACTTACGAAATGACGAAATATATAAAGGATTAACTATAAAAAAGAAATCCCTTTTCTTTGGTCATGTGCGTTGGATGATCACAGTCTGAAGGCAAATCTCATTTCCTTACGAGGACAAAAATATTGGTAAAGGGAAAGTATTGTAAACAAATTAAGACCGCGTGTGTGTGTGTGTGTGTGTGTGTGTGTGTGTGTGTGTGTGTGTGTGTGTGTGTGTGTGTGTGTGTGTGTGTGTGTGTGTGTGTGTGTGTGTGTGTGTGTGTGTGTGCCGTGTGTGTATGTGTGTGTGTGTGTGTGTGTGTGTGTGTGTGTGTGTGTGTGTGTGTGTGTGTGTGTGTGTGTGTGTGTGTGTGTGTGTGTGTGCGCGTGTTCTGGTGTGGGTATTGGATTGTGGATACATGATGGAGGAGAGTGAGAGAGAGAGAGAGAGAGAGAGAGAGAGAGAGAGAGAGAGAGAGAGAGAGAGAGAGAGAGAGAGAGGAGAGAGAGAGAGAGGAGAGAGAGAGAGAGAGAGAGAGAGAGAGAGAGAGTATCCAATGCCTCAATGTGGTGTGGAATCTGATCCATGGTAACTAACAGGGAAACGAACAACGAACGACCTGAGGTTCCGTATGACCGCACCGGGGGAAGAGGGGGGGGGGGGGCGGACGAGGGTTGTATGTACTACGTATGTATGTACCCCTGTATGGGACGGGAAGGGGGGGAGGGGGCTGTATGGGACGGGGGAGGGTGGGAGGTTATTGGTCTGTCATATCCGTCATTGGGGCCATAAAGGGGGCCATGGGAATATAGGATCCCATGTATTCCTTCAGGTGATAAAGAGATAGGATAGGTGATGAAGGAAATAGGATGGGAATAGGTGATGGGATAGGAGTTTAGAGATATCAGTAAAGGGCTTAAGGCTGGACGTTTTTTTTCCTGTACAACTGAATCCCAAAAACTAAAAAAAAAACTATCCTATTTTTTTTGTACTACATCTGAATCCCAAAATACTGAAAAGCCTATCCAAATTAGATTTTTTTCAATTTTTTTTTCCTGTACAACTGAACCCCAAAAGAACTAAAAAAAGGCCTATCCTATTTTTTTTTTTACTCTTAAAATCCCCCCCAAAATTAAAAAGTCTATCCAAATTATTTTTTCTCGATTTTTTTTTTCCTGTACAACTGAACACCAAAGAACTAAAAAAAGGCCTATCCTATTTTTTTTTGTACTCTAAAATCCAAAAAACTAAAAGGCCTATCCAAATTAGATTTTTCGAAATTTATGTTATGGCACGAGTTAAAATATGGGTAAAATGGTTTTGCCATATTATTATTTTTTTTTTTTTGGTTGTCAGAGTGTTTATGGTAAAAAAAAAAAGGAACCTCGTCCCAGTCTCGTTCAATCCCGGCGGGCAAGGCAACACCACGCTCCCCTTGTTTACGTGCGATGAACCGGCGATCAGCTCTGGGCTCTGGTCATGTTGCGCCGGGCACCACCACCACCCCCACCCTCTTTGTGTTGCCTCGACCCCGTGTGTGTGTGTGTGTGTGTGTGTGTGTGTGTGTGTGTGTGTGTGTGTATGTGTGTGTGTATGTGTGTGTGTGTGTGTGTGTGTGTGTATGTGTGTGTGTGTGTGTGTGTGTGTGTGTGTGTGTGTGTGTGTGTGTGTGTGTGTGTGCGTGCGTGTGTGTGTGTGTGTGTGTGTGTGTGTGTGTGTTAGTAGTAGTAGTAGTAGTAGTAGTAGTAGTAGTAGTAGTAGTAGTAGTAGTAGTAGTAGTAGTAGTAGTAGTAGTAAAAGTAGTAATAGTAGTAGTAGTAGTAGTAGTAGTAGTAGTAGTAGTAGTAGTAGTAGTAGTAATAATAGTAGTAATAGTAAAAGTAGTAGTAGTAGTAATATAGTGACGCCAACAACAATATAATTTGCAGTAACAATGCAAATTTTATGATGAAATGAATGTAAATGAGTAAAAATCAAAATAATTAACAAAGGAAAAAAAGATGCGGTCATTATGTAATACTTAAATATGCGCATATAAAAGTAAAATCCCCAATTTCATTCAAGAAAAAGACATGTTATTACGTTATTATGTATCATACCTTAATTAAAAACACAAACAGCAATATCACCTGGCTTCATCGTCATGTCTCATAAATTCTTGAAAATATGAATAATAGCAACTATCTATATAGCAATTCCGCAATTATCTAATCAGTAATAGACTAATTTACATATGCTAATCACTGCTCCCCACATCCGAAATAAAGTTTTAATACCCTAACTGTTTCAAATTGATCTTCTAAGTCTAACTCAAAGCCCTATCCACTCCTACGCTGATGATTCTACCCTGCATTTTTCAACGTCGTTTATTAGACGTCCAATTCAACAGGAACTAAGTGATTCACGGAGAGATGCCACCGAGCGCCTAACTTCTGATCTTTCTATAATTTCTGATTGGGGCAAAGCAAGCCTTGTTTTGTTCAATGCCTCAAAAAAAACAATTTCTTCACCTATCTACTCGACAAAACCTACCAGATAACTATCTCTTCTTCTTCAATGACACTCAACTGTCTCCTTCTTCTACAATGAACATTCTAGGACTATCCTTTACTAAAAATCTGAACTGGAAATCTCACATCTCATCTCTTGCTAAAACAGCTTCTAAGAAGTTAGGTGTGCTGTGGCGTCTGCGTCCTTTTTTTTCTCCCTCCCAATTGCTTGCTCTCTACAGGGGCCTTATCCGCCCATGTATGGAGTATGTCTCACATGTTTGGGGAGGATCCACTCAGCTCTCCTAAACAGGGTTGAGTCAAAAGCTTTTCGTCTCATCAACTCCTCTCCTCTGACTGACTGTCTTCAATCTTTAAATCACCGCCGCAATTTTGCTTCTCTTGCTCTCTTCTACCGTTATTTTCATGCTCACTGCTCTTCTGAACTTGCTAACTGCATGCCTCCCCCACTCCCGTGGACCTGCTCCACAAGACTTTCTACTCATTCTCATCCCTATTCTGTCCATCTTCCTAATGCAAGAGTTAATCAGTATCTTTACTCTTTCATCCCTTTCACTGGTAAACTCTGGAACTCTCTTCCTGTTTCTATTTTTCCACTTTCCTATGGCTTAAATCTTTTCAAAAGAAGAGTAACAAGACACCTCCCGAACTAAATTGGCCTACCCCTGTTTTTATTTTATTCTCTTACTGTCTTCTTTATAGGGACTGGCAACTAAGCGGGCTTTGTGTTACCCATTTTTGTTGTGCCCTTGGCCAGTTCCGTGTGATGTAAAAAAAATAAAAAAATAAAAATATATAATCTTTAGTATTAATTAAATACGTACACGTAATTTAACAACAAGCATCACTACCCCGGATTGTTTGGCATCACCTTGTCTGAGGAGCCGCCGGCATAGGGATGTTATTTCGAGGATATGAGTGCCGTGGAGGGGGCAAGGGGGGGGGGGGGGAGTTGGTGCTAAACGAGTGGATGTGCCAGTGTGTGTGTGTGTGTGTGTGTGGAGGGGGGTGAGGGGGTCCTGCTTGTGTGTGTGGGGGGGAGAGGGTACGGTACTGCTTGTGTGGGGGGGGGGGGGGTGAGGGGGTCCTGCTTGTGTGTGCGTGGGGGGTGACGGGGTATTGATTGTGTATGGGGGGAAAGGGTAAGGGGGTGATGGGGTACTGCTTGTATGTGTGGGGGGTGAGGGGGTACTGCTTGTGTTGGGTGGGTGGGAGTGGGTGAGGGGATACTGCTTGTGTTGGGGGGTGAGGGGATACTGTTTGTGTTGGGGGGGTGAGGGGATACTGTTTGTGTTGGGGGGTGAGGGGATACTGCTTGTGTTGGGGGGTGAGGGGATACGGCTTGTGTTGGGGGGTGAGGGGATACTGCTTGTGTTGGGGGGTGAGGGGATACTGCTTGTGTTGGGGGGTGAGGGGATACTGCTTGTGTTGGGTGGGTGGGGGTGGGTGAGGGGATACTGCTTGTGTTGGGGGGTGAGGGGATACTGTTTGTGTTGGGGGGGTGAGCGGATACTGCTTGTGTTGGGGGGTGAGGGGATACTGCTTGTGTTGGGGGGGTGAGGGGATACTGCTTGTGTTGGGGGGAAGGGTGAGGGGGTACTGCTTGTGTGTGTGTGTGAGGGGAGGAGAACAGGAGGCGAGGTGGTGCAGAGTGGTTGCAAGCAGGGGAGGCGCACGGAGGTCTCAGCCTTGATTGGACCATTAAGGTTCAGGTGACGGCCACTGAGGGTTGAGAGGACTGAGAGGGGGGTGAGCTGAAGGCCTGGAGGTGGTGGTGTCCTGCCTCAACCCGTCCACCCGTATTCGCAATTTCCAGTAGTAAGGGTTGAGGTAGGGTGAGGGAGGAGGACAGGGATACGATAACACACGTGAACGGGTATTAATAGTAGTGGTGTAGTAGTAGTAGTAGTAGTAGTAGTAGTAGTAGTAGTAGTAGTAGTAGTAGTAGTAGTAGTAGTAGTAGTAGTAGTCAGAGGTGGGCATCGCAATTTTTTTTCCAATTCCGCAATCGCAATTCCGCAATCGCAATTCCGCAATTTTTTTCAGATAGGCCTTTTTGCAATCGCAATTCCGCAAACTAATTTTGACACCTACAATTAAAACAAAACACCTACAATTAAAACAAACAAAAATTCTAGACTCCTAAACATCTCTATAATCTTAAACACCTACAATTAAAACAAAAAATGTCTCTAGACTCTTTATTCGTGTTTAATACTTCTGTATTCCTATTCTGTTTCTGTCTATACTTGTTATTTGTCCTTCACAATTAAGTCTTTGTCTCTTTTAGTGTTTTTCTTTACTTTTACACCTCACAGTCTACTGGCTAGTAATCACTAATCTAAGTAATCTACTAATCTTTCTCTTCTTCCTCCTCCTCCTCCTCCCACTTCTTCTGGTTCAGCATGTGGAGGTTGGCAACTAATCACACACACGGCCAGCGTACACGCTCTCAATCCCAAGTTCCAGCACGCACTGACTGAGTGACTGTGCTACACTTGGCAAGTTGGCAGTTGGCAGTGTCGTCTGCACAATATTTGGTGGGAACTTAGGTTCACGCGGGCACTTGCCACTTTGAAGGTGGTGACCGTCACAATTATTGCGATTGCGTTTCAAAATTTTGGCGGTCCGCAACCCGCAATTCTGAATTTTTTTCAGGCATCCGTAATTGCGCAATTCCGCAACCGAATTACCCATTCCGCAAGTTATTGCGATTGCGTTTCAAAATTTTGGCGGTCCGCAATTCGCAATTCCGCAATTTTTTCAGGCATCCGTAATTGCGCAATTCCGCAACCGAATTACCATTCCGCAAGTTGCGGAATTGCGGACTAAAATTGCGGAATGCCCACCTTTGGTAGTAGTAGTAGTAGTAGTAGTAGTAGTAGTAGTAGTAGTAGTAGTAGTAGTAGTAACAGCAACAACTACAAGAAGCCAGGGTAAGGGAGGAGAAACAGGAATACGATAACACACGTGAGCGGGTATTAAGGGCGATGGAGGTGCGGGGTTGTGAAATAATGTAAGGCCTCATGCAGGGATCTGACTCTGCTACCTCTATATCTGCCGGGTTTTATCCCTACGTTACTCTTACAAGTGCCTTAATTATCCACATTTGGTAATAAACAAAACAATAATGACACCAATTAGGTCGGGGTCTCAAACATACTCTGCCAAATTTCCATCCTTATCTGACGCTTTGTTAAGATGTCATTGCCGAAAAACAGTGTGACAACCCCTGAAACGCATAGTACTGTTGTAGGCAGGTCAACGCCGGTAACTGTGTAGAGCGAGTCCTTTGCCAAATGAAGCAGCGGGAGAGGTATGATGATTGGGGATTTGACGGTGTGTTGTTATGGTTCCGCGCTGTCCAGGGTATCGCGAGGTAGTGGTGTTGGTCATCACGTTATTGCTGAGTGGCCCTTCTAGTGCTTGGAGCAGAGGGTGTGCTTTTCATTTTGCTGATGACATCCATTTGGTAGCATTAGCTGGTTTTTTCCCGGTGTGTAGTTACGAGGAGGTAGTTACGTAGATTTAAAAAAAAAAAATAGGGAAAAACTGGTTCACAAATAGGGTGGTAAATGATTGGAATGGACTCAGTCGTCAGGTAGTTAGTGCGGAGTCAATAGGGAGCTTTAAAAGGAGGCTAGACAATTTCATGGATGGGGATGAAAGGCGGATGTAGGTAGTGTTAAGTAACAGGAACTACCACGTGTAGGTCTCGCGGCCTCTTGCTCTTGTAGCTTCCTTATTTTTTTATGTTCTTATAATTATACAAAAACGTTTGAGTAAATATGTTGGGCAAGTCTACATATAAACACTCATACAGCTATAGGACATTTAACTTACATGACCAGACCAAGGTTTGTAACAATGGATTCAAGTCAGATCAATACAAACTTAAGCAAGACAGGCACACGCTGGTTCATAAACAACATAATAGATGATTGGATCGTGTTTGGCAGCCATCCAGGAAGCCCGAATACGATATGAGGTTAGATCGACGTATTTATGGATGCCAGGATGGGTGCGATGTGGTATTAGATAAACACGCGCTGCAGAGGGAAGGCTGACTGGACCTTTGTATAGACTCTGTATGGCCTTGAGACAGACTCCATCTAGAATTCCAGATGATGTAATGATGGTGGCCGAGCAATCTACATACTATTACACAAGTTATCCTGCCTATAAGTAAAGTTGAGAAATATATGACAGGCGCTGCAACGCTTCTTTGCTTTATGATGTAATGTTGATTTTTAAATTCTGAATCATAATATTTACCTAACTTTTTTTCTTCTTATTTAACTCCCTTAAAGTAATCGTCCAGACCCAATTTTTTTTGCCTAATTATGTTGAATGTACATTCAAAACACCTAATCCACCAAAAATAATTGATTTCCAGGCCTTATTTCCGTAAAAACACGACTTTTGTAAAAAGCGCGCGATTTTTTTTTCCCTCCAACAGGGCTACGCATGTTATTGATGACGTCACAAGAGGAACGCTCCAATGAAAACAACACTCGTCTGCCTCTGTGAGACCTGTCGGCAAATGTTATGATGAACGATTGTACTTCGGTGTCAGACAGTGAATCTGTCGCTGTGATAGATCTAGAGTACGATGCTCAATCTGAGACCGAACTAAATGACGCTGCTCGCGTATATGAGGAAAACGAACATCAGATTGTGATGGGAGTCCAACCCTATATATTTGAGCCAGAGTACGAGGTGGATGAACAGGTGTTAGCGGAGCCTGCTGAGGTTCAACACTACTACACACACAAACACTTATACACACACACACAAACACTACTACACACACACAAACACTACTACACACACACACACAAACACTACTACAGACACACACAAACACTACTACACACACACACAAACACTACTACACACACACACAAACACTACTACACACACACACAAACACTACTACACACACACAAACACTACTACACACACACACAAAACACTACTACACACACACACACAAACACTACTACACACACACACAAACACTACTACACACACACACAAACACTACTACACACACACACACAAACACTACTACACACACACAAACACTACTACACACACACACAAACACTACTACACACACACACACGCACAAACACTACTACTACACACACACAAACACTACTACACACATACACACTACTACACACACACACAAACACTACCACACACACACACAGCAGCGCGGGAAGAGGAGCCTTCCTTCTGTTACGTCACCGAGCCGTGGCGCATCGTCTGCCAGTTGCCAGCAGCGTTTTCGAAGCTCGGGGAATTTACAGATTTTGATTGCGGATTATTAAAAAACGGCTGACTGGATGCAAAAAGTGACAACATATTGTTGATACACTCGATAATGGCTATGCTCTAACTACATCAAATCCGGAATGATGAAATGGTCTGGACGATTACTTTAAGATGTGACTATTGCGGTTTCTTATCTCGTCTTTTTTTTCATCAAATACTAAATATAATCAGGAAATCAGTCATCAAGAATTACATAAGCAGGAATTTTTTTCATACTGTTAAGACACATGTGATATCAAATAACACGCGCAGATGAAGCCTTAACGATTTGTGATGTGGGTGATGGCAGTGGGCCTGAGGGTAGGGATTGGGGATTGGGGATTGGGTGCCTGTGTGATGGGGTAACATGCTATTTTCCAATCAGCAGGGAATCATTTACTCACTGAGGGAAGCACTGATATTGTAAGCGTGAGTAGTGACCACCTAAGGTACAAATTCATGATAAGTCGATGCGAGGAGGAGGAGGAGGAGGAGGAGGAGGAGGAGGAGGAGGAGGAGGAGGAGGAGGAGGAGGAGGAGGAGGAGGAGGAGGAGGATCGTGAGGGGAATGCAGTCCAATATAGGGAGGAGCTGACATATGGTGAAAGACTGAGTGTTCGTTTTCTCCTATTTTTCCTATGTGGATGATATGGAGGAGGAGGAAGAGGAAGATAAAGAGAAAAGAGGAGAAGAAGAAGAGCAAGAGGAGGAAAAAGAAAAAGAGGAAAAATAGTAGAAGGAAAAAAAAGGGCGTAGAAAAAAGTGAGTGAGTGAGTAGAGTGAGTGTTCATTTTCTCATATGTTTCCTCGGTAGATGAGGAGGAGGAGGAGGAGGAGGAGGAGGAGGAGGAGGAGGAAAAAGAAGCGAAAGAGCAGGAGAAGGAAAATAAGGAGAAGAGTGTTGAAGTGGAGGAGTGTTTGTTTATCTTCCTGCTAATATTGGTTCGTTTAAAACCGCTGACGTTACCAGGAAAAACCCCCACCTAGCTATTAATAATTTCCGCAATCGATCTGTTTTCGGCAGGATGAGGTTGTGGGTGGATGCAGTGAACACATCTATACCTTGATTCGTGTTGTTGTTACCCAGGAGTCGTCAGAAGGGGCGGGAGGGAATGTGGCTGGCTGGTGGTTTTATGGAGAGGAAGTATTGCTATTGCTATTACACCTGGTTAAATGGTGCCAATGTAACTTTTCTCTCTTTTTTCACTGTTATTTATTCCGCTCATGGATAACGAACGTGGGACCTGAAGTAACGCACCGCTAAGTCCGTCACTGATTTACAAGTTTATTGAAGAAAAGGGGGGGGGGGGGGGGAGATTACAGAGAAAGGGGGGGAGGGGATGTACAAGAATAAAAGAACACAGAAATACAGAAAAAGGTTGAAAAGCGTCACTGGTTTGTAGCATTTGGCAAGGTTCTTGGTTTGGTATCGAGAATGGGGCGTGTCTGGGGGAGGTTGAATTTTTGATGAGTTCCAGACTTCTTTGTTGTGTCCCACGAGAGGAAGGAGATGGGAAGTGCAAGTATTGTTTCAGTGAGGCTGGTGTTCATGATTCCTATGCTCATATCTCGTGATGTTACTAACTAAGAGCAAAGTTATTGTTATTTGATGTGAAGGTCCGTGAATAAGGCAAACTCCAAAGATCATCAATCATATGTAGGATACGTTTACCTGCATTTCCTTTGTAATAAGTAATAGTATGGTTGAGAACGATGATACAGAAGGCGGTGGTGGAACAAAGTCTGTGTTGCTCTTACCACCAGTCTTCAATTCATGGCGGTAGGCAACATTAATCGATACGTCAAAAAACTTGCTCTTTCATGTTTCTAGTGTGTCAGTGATCACATGGGACTACATTCACAGTTCGGTTGTAGTACACATGAATAAAACTAGTTCAATAGAAATACTAAAGCTACACCACCAATCTGCTACACACACACACACACACACACACACACACACACACACACACACACACACACACACACACACACACATACACACACACACACACACACACCCCACACACACACAGACAGTGGCGCCGAGGGGATGAGACAGTGGTTACATCTCGTCCCCTCTGACTGACCCCCAACACGGCTGCCCACCACCCGTGTCCACGCAGTCCCCTCCCTGACGCCTCCCCCCTTCTGTCACCGAGCCAAGGAACCCCCAACAGGACCCATCCCTCCACCAACACTCCTATCCTACTCCACTCCTATCCCTACTCCCTACCACTCCTATCCCTACTCCCTGCCACTCCCTATGTCCCTCTGCGCGGCATAAGGGCGACTCTGACCCTCTAAGGCACTAAAGGAAGATTAATTTCCTCGAGGGAGTTTCGTGACTGTGGAAATGTTTGGTCGATTTAATCAGGATAAAATTTTTGCCATTTCTTTGCAAAGTGTGAACCATAATTATTTATAGATGCATAATTAATGTGAAGAGCGTGCGTGGCTTTCATTATGCAGATCAGCCTGGGATTCGCTCGCTGACACGCACACACACGCACACACACACACACACACACACACACACACACACACACACACACACACACACACACACACACACTCACACTCACACTCACACCCACACCCACACACACAGACCCACACACACACACACACACACACGAAAGGATAAAAAGAAAGAAAGAAAAAGTTGCCTTCACCGCACTACAGTTAGCTCAGCCAGTCGAGTCACAGCCACCGATAGTTTTATCTAAAAAAACTTCGTGGCCGTTCAATTGTGTGTAAATAAAAATGTTGAGGCAATTTACAACTTCACGTATCAAAGAGCCACCGCATACTCTCTCTCTCTCTCTCTCATGGCACACTCCTCACGCCATCCTGTAGCCTACTGCTATCATGGATTTTGGAAGTATTATATTATACGAATAAATGAAACACCGAGGTCATGTGTGCCAGCTTAATACGCTACAGGAATATATGAAAACTTAGTGCCGTGCAAAACAAGTAATAAATTAAATAAATGTGGTTAAATGCAAACCTAATAGCTACACAACACTGCATGAAGGAGGCAACACTGTGCGCAGACAAACACTGAAACTCCCTCCAATGCAAGCACTACCGGGTAAGGGCATATGATACTAAATGAGAAATAAATATAAACGAGGGAAACTCTATCGGAGGGAAAAATGACCCGTATAAATATGAACAGAAAGAGGAGCTGCAGACACAGCGCAGTGAGGGCGACGTGCAGAACCAAGGACCCTCAAGCTTGCAGTACAACGTTGCCTGCTCTCTCATTCCGCCGCTCCTACACTCACGCTATCCCGCTGCCAGAGCTAACCTGACCTCTCTGATGACATAACACGCTTCCGGTAGAGCATAGCAGTGTTTACTACAAGGTCTGCAATACTACGCCTGCCTGAACATTATGCATGACCGAGGACTGACGTTCCAGCACCGCGGCGCCAGATAATCACTCTGCATCGGCACAGCATCAGCGGGTCCCTGAGTCCGGCGGGGGCGGTAGGGGGCGAGGGGGGTGAAGGTGCAGGTCGATATGTCTGGGCGGCGTCGGGATGCACCCAGCTGCGGGGGCACATCGACCTACCGCCACGCCTTGCGATCTCGGACTACAATTTCCCCATGGCATGCACTGACATGATTCATCAGTGTGTGTGTTCTTGCCTCTAAAAAATGTCATTCCCCCCACAGTGCCGTGAAGACCCGCTCAACAATGGACTACGACTATACGTACTATTTTTGATCATTAACATACAGACGTGTGTGTATATATATATATATACTCGTATATATATATATATATATATATATATATATATATATATATATATATATATATATATATATATATATATATATATATATATATATATATATTATATTATATATTATATATTATATTATAATATTATATATATATATATATATATACTTGATATTCTTAGGTTGATACATGTTGATTTTTCAGGGTGGCAAAGACACTCGTCATTCTTGGGGTTCTTTATGTGCGTGCAACGTTTCGCCAATGGCACTTGGCATCATCAGGCTAGGCATGGTGAGATTGTAGCTCTGTATACACAGACTGTCACGGGAGCTACAATCTCACCATGCCTAGCCTGATGATGCCAAGTGCCATTGGCGAAACTTTGCACGCACATAAAGAACCCCAAGAATGACGAGTGTCTTTGCCACCCTGAAAAATCAATACATATATATATATATATATATATATATATATATATATATATATATATATATATATATATATATATATATATATTATGTATATACATATATTATATATCTATAATAATATAAGCGAAAGTGTCTGTCTGTCTGTCTGTTTGTGTGTGTGTGGTATAGGTTCCGCCCCCGTGGCGCAAACACCTCATATGGCACATTTTTGGAATCAGGTTGACCAGGGGAAGGTCATAAGCCCACTTATGAGATGATCCGATCACTTTTTTTTTTTTTTTTTTTTTTAGCAGCCTATTAGCGAGAATTGTGAAAACAAAAGTGGGTTGCGAGAATTGAGGAAGCCTTGATGTAGGGTGATGGGTAATGGGTGAGTGAATGGGTGGGGTGATGGATAATGGGTATGGGGTGATGGGTGAGTGAATGGGTGGGGGGGTGATGGGTGATGGGTGAGGGAATAGGTGGGGGGTGATGGGTAATGGGTGAGTGAATGGGTGTGTGGTGATGGGTAATGGGTGAGTGAATGGGTGGGAGGTGATGGGTAATGGGTGAGTGAATGGGTGGGGGGTGATGGGTAATGGGTGAGTGAATGGGTGTGTGGTGATGGGTAGGGTGAGTGAATGGGTGGGGGGTGAGTGAATGGGTGGGGGGTGATGGGTAATGGGTGAGTGAATGGGTGGGGGGTGATGGGTAATGGGTGAGTGAATGGGTGGGGGGTGATGGGTAATGGGTGAGTGAATGGGTGGGGGGTGATGGGTAATGGGTGAGTGAATGGGTGGGGGGAATACATACATTTCTACATCCATGATTTCAGGAAAGTTAGAAGGGGCTATCTGGAGAGTCCATGTTTGGTGGGCCGAAGGCCCACCAAACACAGGTGGTGGGCCGAAGAAGGCCCACCAATAGCCCTCCGCAGGAGCTAGCCAAAAAGTCCGCCCGGAGGGCGGCTTTGCGGCTAGTATATTAATAAAAGCGAAAGTGTGTGTGTCTGTGTGGTATAGGTTCCGCCCCCCGTGGCGGAATCCCATCATATACCACATTTTTGGAACCAGGTTGACCAGGGGAAGGTCATAAGCCCACTTATGAGATGATCCGATCACTTTTTTTTTCTTGTTTTAGCAGCCTATTAGCGATAATTGTGAAAAAAAGTGTGTTGCGAGAATTGAGGAAGCCTTGATGTAGGGTGATGGGTAATGGGTGAGTGAATGGGTGGGGTGATGGGTAATGGGTGTGGGGTGATGGGTGAGTGAATGGGTGGGGGGTGATGGGTGAGGGAATGGGTGGGGTGATGGGTAATGGGTGAGTTAATGGGTGGGGGGTGATGGATAATGGGTGAGTGAATGGGTGTGTAGTGATGGGTAATGGGTGAGTAAATGGGTGGGGGGTGATGGGTAATGGGTGAGTGAATGGGTGTGGTGATGGATAATGGGTGAGTGAATGGGTGTGTGGTGATGGATAATGGGTGAGTGAATGGGTGGGGCGTGATGGGTAATGGGTAAGTGAATGGGTGGGGGGTGATGGGTAATGGGTGAGTGAATGGGTGTGTGGTGATGGGTAATGGGTGAGTGAATGGGTGGGGGGTGATGGGTAATGGGTGAGTGAATGGGTGGGGGGTGATGGGTAATGGGTGAGTGAATGGGTGTGTGGTGATGGGTAATGGTTGAGTGAATGGGTGGGGGGTGATGGGTAATGGGTGAGTGAATGGGTGTGTGGTGATGGATAATGGGTGAGTGAATGGGTGTGTGGTGATGGATAATGGGTGAGTGAATGGGTGGGGGGTGATGGGTAATGGGTGAGTGAATGGGTGTGTGGTGATGGATAATGGGTGAGTGAATGGGTGGGGGGTGATGGGTAATGGGTGAGTGAATGGGTGTGTGGTGATGGATAATGGGTGAGTGAATGGGTGGGGGGTGATGGGTAATGGGTGAGTGAATGGGTGTGTGGTGATGGATAATGGGTAAGTGAATGGGTGGGGGGTGATGGGTAATGGGTGAGTGAATGGGTGGGGGGTGATGGGTAATGGGTGAGTGAATGGGTTGGGGGTAATGTGAATGGGTTGGCGTTAATACATACATTTCTACATCCATGATTTCAGGAAAGTTAGAAGGGGCTATCTGGAGAGTCTGTGTTTGGTGGGCCTTCGGCCCACCAAACACAGGTGGTGGGCCAAAGGCCCACCAATAGCCCTCCGCAGGAGCTAGCCAAAAAGTCCGCCCGGAGGGCGGCTTTGCGGCTAGTACTATATATATATAAAGAGAGAGAGAGAGAGAGAGAGAGAGAGAGAGAGAGAGAGAGAGAGAGAGAGAGAGAGAGAGAGAGAGAGAGAGAGAGAGAGAGAGAGAGAGAGAGAGAGAGAGAGAGAGAGAGAGAGAGAGAGAGAGAGAGAGAGAGAGAGAGAGAGAGAGGAGAGAGAGAGAGAGAGAGAGAGAGAGAGAGAGAGAGAGGAGAGAGAGAGAGAAGAGAGGAGAGAGAGAGAGAGAGGAGAGGAGAGAGAGAGGAGAGAGAGAGAGAGAGAGGAAGAGAGAGAGAGAGAGAGAGAGAGAGAGAGAGAGGAGCAGAAGAGAATCAGAGACAATGATCATGAATATCACGAGACGTCATCGTGAAGAGGCCGCGGATAGAGAGACATCATAAAAATACATGAAGCAAGGTACTGATGAATAAGACGTAGAAGACTTGAGCAGGTGAGAGTGATGTCATGGTAAAATAATCTCATAATCCCAAATTCCATTAATTTGTTCAAGGTCTGTGTATAAACTCATTAATGCAAGACTAATAAATAAAAGACTTTAAGGGTCATTGATGTCATGGTAACAATACTCTAGTAAGCCTCCCACATTCATTATTATGTCTGTTTCAACGGTCTGTTATACACTCATGAATGCCAAGATAATAAATTAAACACTGACTTTCAACGTCATTAAGTGTAATGGTACTGCCATATCTGTCTTGAAATAAGCTGCTCCCATGTTTGAAGAAAAATAAGTTACTGCAGTCGAGTGTCACACTGCAGTTTTTCCCTTTCATTAATGCAATTTCAGCTCCAATAGCCATACATATGTTTGCGTATAAGCACCTAAAGCACATTATTTATATTGCCATCAAAGCTTGCCAAAATATAGGCTACATAATTCAAGTGACTTCCACATACGACTTTTGATCAAATGTTTGAGCATCAAGGCATTTTTATGGGACATTTTTTTTCTTCATACCCATATCAGTTTTGGGATAATATTGAAGGGGTTACATCTGATCAGGCAAAGTAAGGACAATTTATGAACGCAAAATTCTTACAATGAAAAATTATTCAATGATGGGGAGATCATGATACGTATTTTGATAATCTTAATGCTTCTCTCTTTACTCCTCAGCAATATATCTAGTTTAGTCCGATTCTCTGTGGCCCCTGTTCCTGGAAATCACCTTAAAGGGGTGGGCTGACAGAAAGGTTTTCCCTTGTACACACTTGTCAATGCATCTCCCTTCGCATTCCAGTCCTCTCACTCTTTCTTTCTTTCGCATACACCAAAATTCCTTCCCCCAGTTTCACACTTTTTCTCAAACTAATAGTATATTTTCAACTCTTATATGTAAAGTTTCAATCATCTTACTTACTCTCACCCATTCCTTCAAGGTGCCCTTAAATCTCAGTTATGTATCTCATCATCACTATCACATCACAACTCATATTTTCCCCAAAACACACACTCACACAACTTCATTACTAATCGCACCAAAAATAAAAGTCTAACTGAATTAGAATTCATTTTGCTAAAAGTGGAATAACGGAATTTGCTTTTTCCAATACATTGAGCTTTCCCGTAAATCTAGTTCCATTAAATCGAGCTTCTACTTTAATTATCATCTGTGAATTTTGAAATACAATTGAAAAGTCCAACATTGATGTCATTTATTTATATCATGAGCAACACTGGTCTGAGAACAGAGAACCCTGTAGGGCATCATTGGTGATTTATGCTTAATAAGTTTTCGATCCCATTGTACAAATTACCAGCAATACCAAGCTGCTTGACTTTGAACATTAATTAACTGAATATGAGGAGCTTTATCAAATGCCTTACAAAAGAGCCAACTGGGATGCCTTCCAAATGAGACGGAACAACACTTTGAAACACTAAGCCGCACACACATCACAAACATCAACACTGCTGTTCACAAATTCAATACAATTATACGAAACGCAGACAAAAGGCATATCCTAGAGGCTACAAAAAACACACATTCAACTTGAAATTCAAGGCCTCATTAGACAACATGACGATCTCAAACATATTTCCCAAAAACTTCTCACACAAGACAATGCAAAACAAATACAAGCACTTAACACACAAATAAAAAATAAAAATTGTAGAACAACAAACACTAAATTGGCACAGATTTGTCAACACACTTGATCACAGAACAAACACCAGTAAACTCTACGAAACGTTGAACAGCATCACACTCTCTAACAGCAACACCACACAAGCACACACCGCCATCACCACAACAGACACCATATCCACAAATAAACAACAAGCAAGCACTTCTTCAAAAACTTCTCTCACGTCAGCCACCTGAACCCACACCCTGACGATCGACAACTCATCCGACGTAAAAGACAATTCCCCACTGACCCCGACAATGCAGCCTTCACAAATCACCAGACAAGTCACATCATCCACAACCTCAAGCAATCACCTGCCTGTGGCCAAGATAACATAAGCAACATAGAGAGAGAGTAGGTGGTGAGGCCTTGGGGAGAGCTGTTGGAGTGGAAGTGCCAGGTCGCCATCCACCGGGCAAGCCAAGGAAGACATGGAGGCAGTGTGTTGAAAAGAATCTGGCATTGTTGGGCATTGAGGAGATTGAGGTAATGGATAGAGATAGTTGGAAGCATATAATCGGCCGTCTAACCTCATAAAACATCATGGGAAAATCTGCCGTTCAACAGAAAGATGATGAACACCTTTGACACCTTGGACCACATGGTGTTCAGGCACTCACCAACATAGCAAAATACAGCAACTCATACAACACAATACCCAAAATTTGGAAGCACGTTACCATCATCATCATCTCCAAACCCCAACAAAGATTCCAAACTACCTTCCTCACACTGCCCCATCACACTACTCTGCACTCCTTCTAAAGGCACATATGACCAAGATACTTAGATCTAAAAACCTAGAGCAAAGAGGTGTTTGTGAGAAGCACAAGATATGTCGAGGATAAAGAGAGGCAAAAATAGCCAATGAGCCTGTGTCCCATGGAAGTATGTAAAACTGTTACTCGAGGGCATGTATACATTACAAGTGGAAAACAAATGTAATACCATGTAAATATTTTTGCATCTTGCTGTAGTTTAAACTTTTCCTGGTTTGTACATTTTTCAAAACTTCAATATTTTCACAATGACATGAGTTCATTATTACAGTGGAAACTGAAACATTTTTGTATCAATTCTAAAGCAGAGTATTGCAGTATGAAGTGGGCAATACACAGCAAACGGTGCATTTGTTTCTATTATATCTATTTATAATATGTCTAAAGCTGTGCCTTTCTGGTGTAGTGGCTAGCACGCATAGCTACGAATCTGCAGGCCCTAGTTCGAATCCATGCGCAGCATAACGTATGCCCCCATCTTTACTTTACTTTAAAGCTGTGGGATACCTATCATATTTTCTTATATTGAATGCACTTGGCCATCAGTGAATAATCATGTGCCAAGAGTGTAACAAGTACGTATGGCTCAAGTGTAACAAGTATGTATGGCTCAATGTGTATCCAACGACAGTCATGAGTAACCAACTGTTTGAGATAAAGTGTAGTTGCTTCCTTGCCACTCACAAAAGAGGTTCTACCTTACTTTTATATTGCTGTGGGATAAAACCACAACTAGCTTTTTTTGTACCTCAAATAATATGTTTTTACAGCTAAAGTAAGCAACATAGCCATTATATCTTTGATCAGCAATGATGCTAACCAGCAGAAATATAATGTAGCTATATATTTTCAAAATCAAATTCAGGAGCAGTCTTGGTGTAGCATGAGGATGACACCAATATCAAGACTAAGGCTTTCTTGCAATCATAATCTATGCTGCCTCAAGTGGATTAACATCAAACACTGGCCTGGACAGCAAACATAAGCCTTTGATTCCCCAGGGTCTCTCCCCAGCATGGCACAGGAAATAGGATTCTAATGTACAAGTGGTGATGGACAAAGAGGTAGCAATAATGGCCCTTATGGTAAGCTGTCATTCTTAAAGATATGCAAATACACTCTAAAGCTATGTTCTCATGGAGTCTGAAGGATTTGATGCAGATGTTATACATGTATGAATACACAGTCGTCAAATTGTAAGGTTTTTGGTTGCAGTAGTAGTATTAAGTACAGTATAATAGATACTATAAACACTATATCATTAACTAATAGTATGCTGTACCGTGTTTTAGTGAGTTTGAGTGTGCTGTGGGGCCAGGGACATACACAGGTTTTTCAACCCTCAGTTAATCCAAACTTTTGGATAATCCAGACGGGGCCCCCTCATTGGTCCGATTTATAGAGGGTTTACTGTATTAACACTACAGTGCACATGGCGTAATCCTTCAATTTCTTGGGTAGCTATAACATTATAATCCTTAATAACATTAGCATTGGCCTTCTTTGCTTGGTGCCCTGTTATCCCTGTTATCCCTGTACTGAAGTTTTAATGAAAAATAAAGATAAACTTGTTTTTATAAATAATATCTTTGATAGCCAACTATTGTTTCACTTGATCATCTGCTCTACTCTATTTCTCTAAACTGTAGTTTCCTTGAGCATATATATTGCATTAATGCAATAACTATAGCTTCATACTACAAAAATAAATTGTTACTGTATAACCAAGACAAAACATTTAGTCCTTCCCTGAGTAGCCATGAGCCTTCAGGCAGGGTGCTATACTGTAACTGTAAGTTGTGAAGTGCTTTGATAGTGCTAATACACAGATGTCTTAACATCCCATGTCACTGCAGTCTACATAGTTTAGACTGCCTTAGTTTTTAACAGGCCATATTAGCCATAATAACGTATGATTACCTTACACCTCTACACAAACCTACTCTCCGGCAGGAAACATTCACCTTTCTTCAGTAAGCCAAGAATACCATCAGCTGGCTGTCACCCATCTCAGTAGCATTAAAACAGTGAATTGATGTCATATCCAAGCTTATTCAAACTCCTGAATAATCTTTGTTACATGATTAACCAAACAAATTACATAGGGACAAGTTCTGAAGTGTAGTGATGATAGCATGGGTGACAGATGAAAGACACATCACGGCTATGAAGATAAAGTAGGAGTGAGGTAATGAGAGGCAATAAGTAGGTAGTAGTAATGGCTGCAGCCGAGGGACTTACCATCATTGCGGGTGAGGTAGGCGTACACCAGGTTGACGGCCGCCTCGGGGGAGAGAGTGTCCCACAGACCGTCACAGGCCAGGATCAGGAAGTCCTCGTCCCCCTCGATCTCCAAAGACTTGATGTCACACTCAGAGGAAACGAACGGTTTGTACTCGCGGTCACCTGTGGAGGTAAGTTGTGTTTAGTTTTTCGGTAGCTATTTGTGCAAGATCACATGCATATACTCTAACACAACACAACAACTCTAGACTATAATACATTAGGAGGACTCTATGACAAATTATATCGACAAAAATATGATGCAAGGAAAGAAACTGATCTACCGTGTCTCTTCAAAATATGTTTGGGCTTTATCTAACAGTGGATTGTAGATTATAAGATTAAAATGACAGTAAAAATAGCGAAGGATGCACACCCCTAAACTGCAAAATAAATACTGATACTTGTTGTTGTTGTTGTTTTAGGGCTGCGAGGATCCCTTGGGGAACACTATGAGCCCAATACTGATACTTGGTAAGTCTTTCTTTTAGCTAAGTTTGTCCTTTTGTGTTATAGAAAATGTACCTCGCCCGGCTAAATGCAACGCTGTAAGGGAGACTTCTACATTTTGAACTGTCACATCTCGCTCCTTTCTTTTTTGTAGTTTTCTTCTGGATTTTATATACCCTAGCCCCCCCCCCCCCCCCCTTCTCTGCCTTAAATAAACAATAAACTATAAATAGCCTTCCCCGTTCTTCATATGACTCAGTCGCAAACATGATTTTTTTTTAATATCTTTTTATATACATAGCCTACCTACGAAATACTAATACATGCCTGAATAATTATCACAGACTGTTATTATTCAAGCCTCAACAGACTTAGGCAGAGATGTATTAACTTAGTCAACGTTAAGCCACAGAAAATAACATAAAATCAGTGTACCAAAAAGCCTCATCCTACTGTCATCCCAATGAAAAAAACCTTCGCTAGTTTCAACACATTAATTTTACGGATGATTAATTAAGGGCTGAAGGAGAATGGTTCATTGTGGGTGTGGCTCAATTACTCTAATACTCTCTCTCTCTCTCTCTCTCTCTCTCTCTCTCTCTCTCTCTCTCTCTCTCTCTCTCTCTCTCTCTCTCTCTCTCTCTCTCAGAAAAAATATATAAATGAACAGAAACTAAAATATATGTGATAATTAACATATATATAAAAAAATACATAGAGAGAGAGAGAGAGAGAGAGAGAGAGAGAGAGAGAGAGAGAGAGAGAGAGAGAGAGAGAGAGAGAGAGAGAGAGAGAGAGAGAGAGGAGAGAGAGAGAGAGAGAGAGAGAGAGAGAGAGAGAGAGAGAGAGAGAGAGAGAGAGAGAGAGAGTGAAGGGGGGTGGAGGCAGATGTACGAGGGAAATCGAGGGGATGGGAGGATCGGTTACAGCGTGAGAGAAAAGTGGTCGGGCAGGTGTGGGCGAATCGAAACCAGGGCGATGAAGGGGGAAGTATTAGAGGTGTGAGGGTGGACGATACGAATGGGGAGAGGAGGAGGAGGAGGAGGAGGAGGAGGAGGAGGAGGAGGAGGAGGAGGAGGAGGAGGAGGAGGAGGAGGAGGAGGAGGAGGAGGAGGAGGAGGAGGAGGAGGAGGAGGAGGAGGAGGAGGAGGAGGAGGGAGGGCCTATGAAGGGGGAGAGTAGGGGCAGGTAATTGTAGGGGACAGGTGGGGGTTGATACACATGTTGGGGAGGACCTATGAGGGAAGAGGGGGGGGAAGATAGGTGGTACAGGTAATTGTAGGGGACAGGACGGGAGGATACGCATGTTGGGGGAGGACATGTGAGCAGAGCAGTTGTGGAGAGGATAAGGAACAAGTGGTGTGTAGGATAGCAACAATGAGTCCTGTAGGGGAAAATAAAGAGGGGAAAGAAAGAGGAGCAAGAGTTGATTAGGATAACAATATTGAGTCTTGAAGGATGGAAGGATAACAGTGCTTGTGAAGGAGTACTGACCGATGGCCCGCGACACGGCCAGCTGACCCAGGACGCGCCACGTGCCCTGGATGTTGAGCACGCAGCCACCCATCTCCTCCACACGTTCCCGCTCCACCTGCAACAAGGGAAGGCTTAGTAAGGACAGTCTGCTAGACAAGACGCAGGGCGTCTGACAAAATTGTCAGCATTGTCCTGGGCGTCGCATGTCATGTGTCCTGACACATGACATGCGACGCCCAGGACAATGCTGACAATTTTCCTCAGAGAAATATATTATTTCTGAGATAGATTTTTTTGGAATGCTTTGAACATAATTTTTTCCTGTCTGCGTATTGATTGCATTTACCAATTGAGTATGAAACTACAACTGAGACATGATATTTTTTCCCCTCATATATCCTTAAAGACCAAACAGTTTTCTTTAAAATGAAACAATATCTGCTGTACTTCAAGGTGATATTTTATTTTAACTATGTTTTTGCTTGTCTTTATGCAAAATGTAGGTATACAAATTATTGCATGCATGCATTGGAGGGATATTTCTTATTTGTTTTTTAAAGCTGTCAAATAAAGAAAATATAAAGGAATGAAGTTGCACTTATACTAAGTGCGTGTGTGTGTGTGTGTGTGTGTGGTGTGTGTGTGTGTGTGTGTGTGTGTGTG
>JACEEZ010024480.1:826849-841849 GCA_016584305.1 Chionoecetes opilio
TATATATATATATATTTGTTGTACTGTACAAAAAGCCACACTACTGTAACCAAAAGTTGAATGTGGATGTTACTTTTGTTTATAAAATGCCAGAGATATTAACCAAAGTTTAATATGCATTATGATTAATTATCAAACAAAATGTATAATTCTCTTGTTTAACCGCCTAAGTAATTATTACTACAACAAAAATCCCATTGAGTCCGATTGACTTTCCATTGGGAAGTCAAGTAGCAAGGATGACCATGAAAAATTTGGCCGAGTTATTTGGACAAATATCCTGTAGTAGTTAGATTTAATCACGTAGAACATCAAATTAATAAAAAAAAAGAATCGATTTAAATCAAATAAATCTGATTTCAATCAAATAAATCGGATTTTTAGATTTCTTTTTTAAATAAAAAAAATCAACAACCCTGGTTTCCAGTCAAAGCGAACCTCAAAATGTGGATATTGTATTTTTTTTTTTTACATATAACAACAAAGACATTTATTCGAAGTGGATAATGTAATATGTATGATCGTAACTTAGATTTCTTCACTTCATATGCTGTTTTTCAACCTACTTTCCTGATATTTCAACAAATAAATAACAACATAACAGGTAATAATGACGTAACCTTGAACTAAACAAAGCACGTTATAGAAAAGTGAACGACAAACCTTTAAACAGACAAATAAGGCTGCGGCCCCATTGAGGAGAGGCTTGGCTACGGGATGGTTACGTGAGGGAGGCGAGGTGGGGCGCCGCAAAGGTTTACTGACCTCGCACCGGGGCACAGCGTGAAGGAGGGCGGAGGAGACCATTGTAATGGTAGGTAAGGAGGGGTAAGGAGTAGGTAAAGGAGGCTGAGGAGGTAAAGGAGTAGGTAAAGGAGGCTGAGGAGGTAAAGGAGTGTAACAAGGCTAGAGCGAACGACTTCTCAACAAGTAGATTTAAAAAGAAATAGGGAGAAACTGGTTCACAAATAAGGTGATAACTGATTGGAACGAACTCAGTCATCAGATAGTTAGTGCAGAGCCAATATAGGGAGCTTTAGAAGGAGGCTAGACAATTTCATGGATGGGAATGAAAGGTGGATGTAGGTAGTGTTAAGTAATAGGAACTACCACGTGTAGGTCTCGCGGCCTCTTGTAGCTTCCTTATTTTCTTATATTATTATGATCTAAGTCTGCATCACCACAATATAGTATACACAACGAAGTATATTTCTGCCGCATGTCTTTGTGAAGGGATGTAAACGTTTCTGCCGAAGGGGTCATAAATGGGCGGGGTGTTTTACTGCTCTCACGCATCACGACAAGGGGAGGGCGATAATGCAATAAGGGTGTGAGCATTATGAGCGGGGCGAGGCATCCTAAACACCGTAACATATCTCGTAACTATGAGGCGGAACAAGGAATGTAGGAACAAAGTAGAATTGCGTGGTAGTACATAATTTATAAACCACAACTTTAGCACATTAGTCACATATTCACCCCGAGTTCGATGCCTGTTTCCCGAGGGCGTCATTACCACCACACATTACCGAGAGCTGTACTAACCTCACCGTCATTGTAACATATAATGAGACTTAAGTAATACACCGGCTGCCCATCACATCATAAAAGATTAATGCTGGGAAACAGGTGACCCCCAGGCAGGTAAAGGTGGGTCATGTCAAATCCCTGCGGCGCCTTCGTCAGGTCAGCTGCTGTTTCTATCACAAGGCCCTTTATACTTAACTGACCTAGTCTGTTTTCCTTCCACTCCTCGCAGGAATAATCATGAACATAATCACAACACCGCAACATTCTATCACGTATGACTCTTTTGCCAGAAGCATGACAGAATAAATGAGTTCGAGGTGTTTTGATTAACTTTCTCAATTTAATGATGAGTAATGTAAAAAAAATTGCAAGAAATACTCAATACTCTAATGACGTTTTCGTAAACACACACGAATCAATAGGTTGACAAAATAAGTAACGGCAATGCAGCTACACGTATTAGTAACAATCAACACAACACGCAATGAATCAGTAGTAGTAGTAGTAGTAGTAGTAGTAGTAGTAGTAGTAGTAGTAATAGTAATAGTAGTAGTAGTAGTAGTAGTAGTAGTAGTAGTAGTAGTAGTAGTAGTAATAGTAATAGTAATAGTAGTAGTAGTAGTAGTAGTAGTAGTAGTTATAGTAATAGTAATAGTAGTAGTAGTAGTAGTAGTAGTAGTAATAGTAATAGTAGTAGTAGTAGTAATAGTAGTAGTAGTAGTAGTAGTAGTAGTAGTAGTAGTAGTAGTAGTAATAGTAATAGTAATAGTAATAGTAGTAGTAGTAGTAGTAGTAGTAGTAGTAGTAGTAAAAATAATAATAATAATAATAGCACGCACAAACCATAACGAAGTAGTAGTAGCAGTTGTAGCGATAAGAACAAGAACAACAACCGTAGTAAAAGAAAAATCCACCATGGGGCGGCGGTGAAAGACGTCAGGAGTGCGGTGAGGAAGGTCCAGGTGTGAGGTTGCCATCCATGACATCATAATTATATGAGCATCTAAAGACTAGCTAGCTCAAAAGGCCCAGAGTGCAAGGCAATGCTGCTTCTTCATGCCTCCGACGCCTTCAAGAACACCAACCGCAAGCCACTTTTATACAACCCCCAAAGGTCAGACCTCCCATATTTGCCAAGACCTTGCTCATCCCTTCATTGGCAGTCACGCAGGAAAGCACCCTGGTGACCTATAGAGAAGATTGAGTCGTCAGAAGTCATCAAGCAAGAGAATCCAATAGCTAATCAATCAATCAATCATTGGGGGCATACGCCGGGGGGCGCGTCGCCTCGCCCACCCTACGACGCCACTCCCGGGGGTCACCACGCGCGAGTTCCCATGCAGGCTCCTTTCCCATACCAAGCAGCTCTCGACAAGAAACATCAACTTGCCCCAGCCACGAGCCTTGTGGGCGCCCCCTTGGCCTCCTCCACGCCGGATTGTCTCTTACAGATACAACCCGATGGGAAGGATCGGTTTCAGGGTAGCGTGCCACATGCCCATATAGTCGAAGTTGGCGCTGACGGACTATGCAGGTAATAGGCCTCGATTCAGTCTCACGGTGCAATCGCTGATTTGACACGTAATCATCCCAGCGATACCCCATGATTCTGCGAAGACACTTATTACCAAAGGCATTGATTCGTCTCTTCAAGTCACTATTTAGTGTCCATGTCTCACAACCATAGAGTAAGACAGGGATCACAAGCGACTTGAAGATCCGGATCTTTGTCCATCTGCACAGGTACCGACAACGCCAAATACTCCCGATGAGCGAGTCCATAACACCGTGGGCTATGCCAATCCGTCGTAAGACTTCTTGACGTGACCCGCCGTCATTATGGACTGCGCTACCAAGGTATGTAAGACTTTCCAAGATCTCAATGTCCTCGCCACACGCATGAACAGACTACTGCTTCATCTAGTAAGTCTCCAAACACCTGGACCTTGGTCTTGAGCCAGGAGACCTCAAGTCCCAAAGGCTTTGCCTCCTCGTGCAGCGCCTCGAGAGCCATCACCAGGACCTCCAGCGACTCAGCAAAGATTACTGCATCATCGGCAAAAACAAGATCAGTGATCTTGGTGTTGCCGACGGATGCTCCACAATCACTTTGATCTACAACCTTGTCCAATACCCAGTCCATACAAGCGTTGAAAAGTGATGGGGCAAGGACGCACCCTTGCCTCACTCCTGTATTCACAGGAAAGAAGCTGGATACACCTGCCCCACACTTCACAGCACTCGCAGTCCCAGAATACAGACCAATAGTCCTCGCAGGAATCCCTCGAAGTCGCAGAAGATCCCAGAGTGACTCACGATGCACTGAGTCAAACGCCTTCTTGAGATCAACATAGGCTGCAAGCATCCCCTGTCGAAACTCACGTCGGCGTTCCACCAGGACAATAGCTAAGGCCATGTATATATACCCTAGCTAGCTGGGACTAATGCGACTGTTGGATGTTATTCTTTGAAAAACACTAAGTCGTAATAGAGGATGTATGCAGATGACTTCACTAGGGCAGGAAACACGTCTAACCACAGGAAATTGTGGCGCCTTGTGGTATACAGCGCCGTTGAGAAAACGTTGAGAAAAGGATTCCAAACGCCACAAAGACGTCGTTATTGTATATAAGTCGAGTTGTATGAGCAAGCATAAGCAAGCATAAGAGTCGTTCCCAGGCAATGAGGTAAAAGTAAATATAGAGGGTGAAAGGCATCTTGGCCCATTGAGTGGAACAGTAAAAGAAGACATTGTGAGGCGCATAATCGAAAGTTCGGCGAAGGAAGTAAGAAGCTTGAGAGACATGACAAACAGATAACTACAGACTACTTGCATAGCGTTCACTTATGGCTTTAAACACGAGCAGAACTTATTTAGGTATATACTTTTTTGTGTGTGGCTGAAAATTTATTTTTCTTCTTTTTCTTTTTCGTAATGCTTCGTAATGTCTACGAATCAGCGAGGACGAAGGCTCGGAGAACTGAGATAATGGCAGGAAGTTGTCAGAGGCGGCAATTAAGGGAGGCACGGTAACTCACCTACCCTTACCTTTTTCCTTCCTTCTTAGATGACCCAACACACACACACACCACACACACACACACACACTTTCACCAATAACATTCATCCCCTCACTAACTTCCTTCCGTTACACTCCCTCACTACCACAATGACTCATAATACTCACTCCCTCCCTCCACTCACACATAATAATCTACCTAATCCCCCCCCCCCCCCCCCCCGCCGTCTCCAAGGATCTTTCTCCTTTAAGATTCTCCACCGCCTCCCCCTCCTTCTTCGTCTTCCGTTCGATATGACCTCCACACATCCGCCAACATAACAATCTTCACTCATATCATACAAAATTAAATATAATACTGTGTTAGGCGTCGCAAATTACACATATTTACACTTCAAGGTATCACTTACTACACACACACACACAGTCACATGCATACACACACACACACACACACACCACACACACACCACACACACACAACACACAAGCAAAAAAAGTGCCTGTGGTCAGTAGCCAGGAATATAATTGGACAGATGGGAAGTTTACAATAGAGAAAAAAATGCAGGAGTGTTTACATGTAGTACACATCAGTAACAAGACGTGATTCACCGACAAGATTTGGCTGCAGGGGAAAGAAATAACCGCGAGGGAGATGAAAGGAAAGTACTCGTAATGATGATGGGTAAGGAAAGGGAGAGGGACAACCTGAACTACATAAATGATGGGTAGCAATGTCAACTTTTCTGATTTTTTTCTTCCCAAGCCATGTCATGATTGATTACGAAATTCGACTTCTCTCTCTCTCTCTCTCTCTCTCTCTCTCTCTCTCTCTCTCTCTCTCTCTCTCTCTCTCTCTCTCTCTCTAATGACTTCATTGTCTGCACATGTGGAAAATATGGATTAAGCAAATTAGTGTTCATTCTTGGTAGAGTGAATTCTGAGATTACAATTTCGTTCTTTTATTGTTTCTCATCTCTTTTACTTAATGATTCATCTATTAATATATTTACTTTCACAACAATGTACGCGTATACCACTAAGTCTTGTTTGGGTACATATGGATGAACTAGCATGTTTTGGAGTAGGAATATAAAACTTTCTATTGGTAAAAGCACGTATTTCCTCCCTTTAAGCTTAATGTTACCTTTCTTCCTTCCTTCCTTCCTCCCTTCCTTCTCTTCCCTCCCGCTTCAGGTGTTTCGCTTATCTAAAACCGCAATCACAGGTAGGGGGAGGTGGATAACATTTTGGCGATTTTTTTAACCACTCGATGACAAGTAGTTTAGAAAATGATAAAAAGAAGAATAAAAAGGTTGAGTGTTATTTGTATGCGAGGATCTCACGTCTACCATTTCCGTACGCTGACAGTGCTTCCGAAAACTCGTGTGTGTGTGTGTGTGTCTGTGTGTGTGTGTGTGTGTGTGTGTGTCTGTGTGTGTCTGTGTCTGTGTCTGTGTCTGTGTGTGTGTGTGTGTGTGTGTGTGTGTGTGGTGTGTGTGTGTGTGTGTGTGTGTGTCTGTGTGTCCTCCCGCAAATACAAATTGAAAAGACTAAAAAAAAAAAAACAGGGAAAGTTTCGCAATTTGTGGTTTAAGTCAATCTTCTCAAGAGTGGTTTCTAAAATGACTTAACTTTCCCTCGGTAGCCATAGCAGCGTGTCCGTCAGGGTGTGTGTGTGCGTGTGTGTGTGTGTGTGTGTGTGTGTGTGTGTGTGTGTGTGTGTGTGTGTGTGTGTGTGTGTGTGTGTGTGTGTGTGTGTGTGTGTGTGTGTGTGTGTGTTGTTTCACCGCCCCCCTCTCCTTCCTTCCCTTTAGCGGTCGAGGCAAGGTCACCTCTCTCACCCTCAAGAGGAGATGAACCTCGTCAGACAGCTTTTATCGGCAGCCTTGTTTAGCCCGAATACTGCTGCTTAATGATCCCACGTTACGTTTGGTATGTGCAATAAATGTATGTTTTTTTATGTACTGAATAAATCAATACATATCCAGACAAATACAGATGGGTTTATCGATAGATAGACAGATGGATAAGACTAGATAGACAGGCAGATTGACAAAAAGACGGATAAGAAAATAGATAGAAACATGTATAGGTAATGAAATATACAATAGCAATATTTTTTATACTATCAACTACCTTATGTATAGATGTACTCATTTATTCATTCACAGACTTATTGATTAATTTGTGTGTGTGCGTTCATTTTTCTGTATGTGTGCTGCAACTGCATTTTAGTTATCTGTCTATAATATCTATTCATTCTATGCTATGTCTATAATATCTATTCATTCTATTCTATATATGTATAATATATATTCATTCTATTCTATATATTTATAATATCTATTCATTCTATTCTATATATGTATAATATCTATTCATTCTATTCTATATATGTATAATATCTATTCCTTCTATTCTATATATGTATAATATCTATTCATTATATTCTATATATGTCTATAATATCTATTCATTCTATTCTATATATGTATAATATCTATTCATTCTATTCTATATATGTATAATATCTATTCATTCTATTCTATATATGTCTATAATATCTATTCATTATAATATTCTAAACATTCAGCTATTAATCTATTCTCAAAGGTGTCGTGGTGGCGCGTCCCTCCTCGCTGGTGACAACACGCACACACCACCACGAGTGTCATCCTCACACTGACACTTGATCCCCACGCGCTCCTACTTCAGCGGAGGCGTTACTCTCACGTTAGGTGTTAGCGCTGGTGTGGCAATTTTTCAGGTTTTTTAGGGGGCATTTGCAGGTTCTTTTTCCCGTTTTTTTGGGGGGTATTTTCAGGTATTTTTATCACTTTTGTGTGTGTGTGTGTGGGGGGGGGTACATATTTTCAGTTATTTTATTTTATTTTTGAGGGGGATATTTTCATTGGGGGGGGGGGGGGGGGGGGGGGGGGATTTTCAAGTATTTTTTTGGTATATGCGCGGTGCAAGTGTATTATAGTTGTGTCTTTGTCTATATATAAAACATATATTCATCTATTCATCTATTATTATTAATGGTGCCATGTGGGTAAACGCTAGTAGGCTTGCTTGAGTCAAGGGATAATCTTCTGTAGCTCTGTTAATAAGGATACATATATTCATGGCCTCACACCACTGCCTCCTAATTAGTTTCTTAATATCTCAAAGGCTAAGTTATAAAGTCTCGGTTTCTTCCATCTTCGTCCAAGTCTATTGTTTAAGAGGAGATAAACCATCATTCATGCTGCTTCATTAACCGGTCAGGAGGCGCAGGTTTCACAGCTATCAGGTTCATATTCCAGTTTTTACTACAGTCAAGTTTATATTAAATGATGATGGAGGCAGTAATTAATCTTCTGTGTGTACGTTTTCCCACACGGTATCCCTGGAGAAGTGGTCAGTTGTGTTAATATTCTTAGGTTTACGATATGCATGTGCAGGTTTTGTGCTTCCGTCAAAACTAAATTACTGACAAAGAATTAGTGGGAAAAAACCGCACTAACGCACTAAAATAATGACAATAGACTGGCGGGTAATAATTCACAGTAATATTATTTTTTGTGTAAATACGAATAAATAATGCAAGCTGATGAAAACTATACCAAAGTAAAAAAAAAAACATATTGGAATGAAAGATGTTAGATAATAATAAAATAAAAACTTAGATACTGTAATATCTGGCAAATACAAACACACACACACACACACACACACACACACACACACACACACACACACACACACACACACACACACACACACACAAACGTGACGGCTAAAAAAAAGAGCAAAGACAAAACGTTGGTTCCTGCACAAAACGAATGATTGCCACTGAACCTTGGCGCAGCAACACAATACACTTAACAAGAGGAAATTTGCACAAATGACAATGTTGACTTTGATCTACAACTCGAAAACAACTTCCTTCGACCTTCAAAGAAAATATTATGGCAAAAACAGATAAACATCATATTTCAGCAGTCACTCGGACACCTATACAAGGCCTGTCTGCGTCAGTAACCTCACACACCCAGCGAGACATCTCAATACACATATATCACTATACTAAAAAAAAATTAGAAAAAAAATCGGTCCGCTTTCGTGTCCTCAACAGCAAGGTTTGTGGAGTCGCCAGTCAGCCAACCAATCCAAACATTGTCCTAACAAGTGCTGTGATGTTAACGTACACTATAGTCAATTTTTTTTATTATGGTCAAAATGCACTAAGGAAGCCACGCCCCCTGCCTTCTACCTTTTTCTACGGGGCAGCTGATTGGTGCATTCCTCGTATCATCACAACCAATCACAATATCTTCACTACTTAACAGCGCGTGACCACTGGACACAGCAATCTTCACTACAGAGGGTTTTTATTTTGTCACCCTCTGTAGTGAAGATTGCTCTGTCCAGTGGTCACGCCGCTGTTAAGTAGTGAAGATATTGTGATTGGTAGTGATGATACGAGGAATGCACCAATCAGCTGCCCCGTAGAATAGAAGGGGAGGCAGGGGGCGTGGCTTCCTTAGTGCATTTTGACCATAATAAAAAAAATAGACTATAGTTGTAATGTTTGATGTCAGGCATACTTATTTTCAAATTTTCTTAAACAGTCGTGCCTCCAGGAATGACCTTTGACTAGCCATACCTGTAGTGCCTAGTCGCCTGGTTTCCACATTCAAAAGAGAACATCTTAAATGTCTGCAAGAATCACATTTGTGATTCTTGCAGACATTTAAGAATATGACGCAAATCTCCAACGTAATTTTGAAAGAATTCTAAATATTCTTGAGCATCAATTATTGAGACCACTCACTTGCATGAATGCACTCTAAGGTCTCAACAAAAAAATCCATCTTAATACCTTGTGACGGACCTCATCTTTGGTTATATCACATACTTATACATCGGTCTACCTCGCGGTGTCCACCATAATACATGCAGCAGGGGAGTATACAATTAATTACATGCATGTGGAGTGTACTTGTGTTTATGAGTCATCGCACAACTACAGGTCAATGGCCGACTTTTGAGCAACACTTAATACGTTCATTATGGATATCGTGGTCGAGAGAGAGAGAGAGAGAGAGAGAGAGAGAGAGAGAGAGAGAGAGAGAGAGAGAGAGAGAGAGAGAGAGAGAGAGAGAGAGAGAGAGAGAGAGAGAGAGAGAGAGAGAGAGAGAGAGAGAGAGAGAGAGAGAGAGAAGAGAGAGAGGAGAGAGAGAGAGAGAGAGAGAGAGAGAGAGAGAGAGAGAGAGAGAGAGAGAGAGAGAGAGAGAGAAAAAAAAAACAAAAAAACTGTCCCCTCAGCTTCGACCCAGAGCCAGGGTTCCTTCGTCGTGGCTTCAGCAGTGTTCCCATCAGAGCCTCGCACAATCCGGCCGGAGTGAAAGCTGGTCGCTGCCGGCCTGGTAGGGTGCCGGGTAGCAGGATACCTGGGGGCGGTATTGTGGTTTCGGGGCTACCATCGCCTGGGAACCTTAATTAGTAATCGCATCACGGCAATCAGAGGTGCTACGAGGATATGGCAGGAAGATAATGGAAGGAAATAACGAGGAATTCTATAAAATGTTTCGACAAGTCATTCTTTCCCACTGCAAGTCAGAGCTTCGCAACACCCATAACAGAGCTTGATACAAATGTTGAGAGGTCAAACACCCCGTCAGGCATGGGTGTTCTGTGTTCTACGCTGTTATGACAATGTGAGAACTTTACGGCACATGGATGGTGATGAAGGTAAAAGTGTCTCCCACAGGGCCACGTGTCAAGGGGTGAGCAGGGGAGCATGAGGCGTGAGGGTAATGACAGCTCTGGGTTTGTAGGTTACAATTACCCGCCACCGGAGCAAGCACGTGAAGCAAAACAGGGTAAGGTCTCCTCTGTATGCACAATAAGCAGCCACGCCTCGCTCAATACCAAACGTTCATGTGATAATAACAGAGAACACAACGTCTGCACATATGTGGCCGCAGCTCTTTGTACAGGTAGCAGTGGGGGTGGGTCGGGGCAGCAGTGGGGGTGGGTTGGGGCATCGGGGTGGGTGCAGGAGTGGGTCAGCAGGTGCCCCCCTTACCCCAGTGGCCCAGACTCCCTCTTGCAGGGCAGCACCACAACACAACACAACGCGGCGCGGCGGCCACATGGGGAAGGATGTATCACAGCGGTTTGTTTAGTTTGAGTCTTTCCATAACCAACGGTACTTTAGTTACGGGGATATCAAATCACACAGAGAACGCAGTGAATTACATAATTTTAATTTGCGTGTGTGCCCTGCAGTGGGTGGTATGCCTCAAGGGGCTGCTCTCTGAACCCCCGTGCCGGCACACAGAGGCTGGCAGGGAAAGGTTAAGCTTGGTTCTGTCAGATTTACTACACCGCGGCAAGCCAAGGCAGCCTCGCGCCCGTCATTCATAGACACACCAGGATACAGCTATGCCTTCTTTATTTATAGTCTTATTTGGCCATCCATTTAGCTTCTTATTTGTTTCTTATTTACTTATTAATACAATTACTGTAATCATCATTATCATCAATATAACTTTTTACCACCACCATTACTAATCGTATTATTACTACAACTATCATCATAAAATCCTCAGTTGTATAATCATCATTACAACTTATCCTCAATATTGTATCATTATGACCATCAACAATATTATCGATACCTGTACTACAATCATTATCACTATCACTATCATTCCCATCACAATCATAATTTCATCAATATCTATATAATTTTTCGCAAATTCACAAAATCTAAATAATCACTATTATCATATTATTATTATAATTATTTTCATTATTGTCATTATCATCATTATCATTACTAATATCATTATCATCATTCGTATATTCACAAAGTTCAATCCAACAACTCGACAACTTTCCTCATTCAGCCACAGCCGTAGCTTTCACAGGATCTTGTTCTGACACTTTGGGCGAGACAGGGAAGGGGAGAGGCAAGGCGCAAAAGCGTCGCGGCGGTGCACAGGGTCAGAGATGCTCATCTCCGTGCCTCAACCTCACCGCATCCATCGTCTGTGTCTTATATTTAAATTTTGCTCGCTATCCCAGTTCTGCAATTGTGACGATCGTTGTCTCTATATCAGACGAATAAAAACTATAACAGTTGTTTGGTCTGCAGTGCGAGATGTGATGGCTGACGGAGCTTCAGTCGGCAGTCAGCCAAAGGCAAAGGGACTCTCTCTCTCTAAGAAACTTTAGCGAAGCTCGGCAAAGACATTTTGCTACGCACTGATTTCCCCTCTAAAAGACCTCTGGAAGGTTTGCTGCAGAAAGACTCTGAGCCGCCCCTCCAACACTTGGCACAGAACATCCACAGTACCCTCCAGCCTCCCGTCCACCTGTGCCTGTACTCTGATCACAGGGCCTCCGTGCTCCCAGAGTCCCAGTGTTTGTGCAAGAGCGTTTTCGTGACATTCACCGCTCTGGTTCAGTCCAGCCTATACCGTTCCAGGCTGGACTGATGCTCGCTAAAATACATCGAGACTGGCCCCATCCCATTCGTCGTTCCTATTGGCTGGGGGATCGAGTGGGCGGTCCTCCGGGCAGAAATGCAATATAGTGTTGTTGACGGTACATTCATTTCCCAAGATGTTTCAGCAAATTGCGAATATTGTAATTTTTCGTGAAATTACTTTAGTCTTATGGTCGGCCATCATGGTGTTTCATGTCTTATCAGCAGCACGAGAAGCTCCTGGTCGTCTTCCCCGCTGACTGTAGTGCGCATGCGCCAGTTCTCCCCACACTGGTCCAAGGTGGTCCTGCTCTCTGGGCTGGACCGGACTGGACTGGGCTAAACCGTTCCAGACTGCCTCGCAAAAACAGTGGCCGCCCGGGACTAGCCCAGTCCAGACCGGGCCAGAGCGGCCGCGGAAACGTGCTAATAGCGTGCGGGGGACGGCGCGGCCCTCACAACAGAAAACAATCGCGGCACAGCTTATCGTAACATCTTGTCCCGCCATCAGCAGCTCGCACCTACGCAACACCAGAAGGCCGAAAGTAATGCAGTAAAAAAGACGACATTAAAGGCATCATTATGCACTAAAGGTCTCCGTGTCGCTTCGCAAACTTGCCTCTGCCTCATTCTTGTCAAGACGACTGTGCCGAGGTACCAAGGCTGCTTCAAACCAGCGCCACTACACTTCTTCATCTAATCCCGCACAATAAATGTAAGCGGAACATACTCACGATAAAGGCGAATATCCCGCAATCTAAAGTGTCAAACTAAATACATTAGTAATGATTACTTCTTTCCACTCATGCGCGGCTGACTATCCTTAACACATCGACAGGTGGGGGATCGAGAGGTGAGGGAACAGAGCGAGGCGTCAGATCGTGAGGCACCTAATAGTAATAACACACTCCACCGGCGTGTGTCGGGTGCTCGCCGTCCATCACTCAGCGCCGCACACACCCCGCCCGCAGCCCCACCTGTCTGACGGGCTGACTTCCGGTACGCTAGGCGGGGTGGGGCACAGCAAGTACATAAATTTGTTGTAGCTATTAGATAAGTGAGGCAAGGCACACCAACACACAAACACACGTTTTGTACAGGTACAACTTTTGGATCTAATGTTATAATTTAGCTTCGCCGGGGCACCACTTGCCAGAGATCTACAGTTCCGACACGCTGATGACTGAACATTTAGACGATATGAAATAAAATCCATACTACTGGCGAGACTCAAGCAATGCTTAACAGACATTCCCCCCCTTCCCTTCATGCAGTGCGGGGGATGGTGGTGGTGCGTCAAAATAAACCATGAAAAGGTTTGGTTGACAGCCACAGGAAAAACTTGCCTTCCTGTCAACAACTGAGGCATCATGAGTGTTCCTTACATGTTCTGTCTCAAGATTGCATTACATCCTCTAATGGCCTGCCAGCATTTCGCCTCATTATTCCTTGTCACGAATGTGTAATTATCTGCATCGTGGCTCCCAAGCACATAATTTCTGGTCTGCGGAGTGTGACTCCTGCTCATACTTGGAATTTGATTACACAGCCGAGTGATCACGCCCACAGATATGTCGACACGAGTCTGTTGGGTTTTGCAAGACGCCAGCGGTGGGCCCTCAGGCGGGGCGCGGGGCGCCCTAACCACCGCGTGCAGCGGCGGCATCTGTTCATACCTTATATGGCGTTGTATTATGACATAATCTGTCCCGTAATTTGCATGACGCCTGCGTGTGAGTAATGAGAGTGCCGGGCGCGCCATCCGTCACAAGCACGCCCGCGCGTTATGCTAGTATTACCTCAAGTGACTGCCAAAGGGAAAATTCTGAAATTCATGTTCGAGGTCGTGCGATACACGGCAGTCAACACGAGCCCTCCGGCAGCAGGCAATAAGGCATTCTCCCATGCACGCTCCCCTGGCAAGTCCAAATCATTAGAAAACGGACGTATATTTCTGTAAATTTACAACAAAAGCAAACTGGCAGAAGGTGCAAGGCCTGGCGGCGCCTCTCAGCCCGGGGGTTCCCGCAGTGCCGGGGGCGGCGCGCCACCACACAGCCTTGACACTGCAGGCACACACAGGAACATTTTGTTGCCACATCATGCACTCGCTGTTAAAGGGAAATTCATTGATGCCCTCAAGACAGCGGAAGCAGCTCATAAAAATATGAAAAAAACACTACCAGTGACTTCTAGTATTTTCCTGACACCTTAACGCGCGGTGTTTTTCAAGTGTCTTGTGGCGCAACACTCCAAGGCGAAACTGGTGTGGTTCCAGACAATCATTTAGCGATAATGCGTAATATTTTGATAATTTCCATGACTACAATTAAGATCAATTTAGATCAAACATAAATTTACACAAAAATATAGATAACTTTCTTCCCTCACAATTATTCACTAAGTCAATAGTGACATGCAAACAACCTAAAATTTTCTCCTTTACACACACACACACACACACACACACACACACACACACACACACACACACACACACACACACACACACACACACACACACACACACACACACACACACACACACACACACACACACACCGATACACCGCGCGATGGTCAGGTTGATAGCGTTCTGGTCTCTCACTCTGTGGGTAGGCGGTTCGAATCCTCGTGCTCCCGGGGATTTTTCACTTGACAAATTCGGGCGGTTACTGTCCCCCTTGAGCAAGGGGTTGGGGGTGTGTGGTGTGTGAGGTCCCAGCATTACCCAAAGATCGGTAATAATGAGCTCCAAGCTCGCACTGAGAGGGTGAAACTGGCGATCGCGAGCCAGCTCGCGTGGACAAGACCATGGGTGAATGACACACACACACACACACACACACAAAAGAAGAAAAAATCAAACAAAGATACGGTAAAAATAATCGCCATAATAACAATGATGATAATTAGAGTAGTACCACCATCATAGTAGTAATTTCTTCATCATAGTTGTATTGT
>JACEEZ010024480.1:846849-864349 GCA_016584305.1 Chionoecetes opilio
GCTCTCTCTCTCTCTCTCTCTCTCTCTCTCTCTCTCTCGTACTGACCTATACATTCATACATAAACACACCCAAATATATGAGTTACTGTATATGAGTCAAATATACTTAAAGTTAATGTCAAGATTTATTATCCACGTTTCACTATGATGGATTTTTAGATCATATTATATATAGATGGAGGGTAAGCCCCGTTGCAGGATATATTGAACCCTCAAAACACGTCCTTCCTTCCCCTTCCCATCCCTCCCACACACCCTTCCTCCCCTCCTCTTCCTCTTCCCCTTCCCCTTCCCTTCCCTCCCTCCCTCCCCCTCCTCAGTCCCTCCCATGCACCAGCCTCAATAAAAGGGACAAAGCAGGTTAACTCGTCTCCTGCTGTTCTACTTATTCACTTACTTTCTTTTCGTGTTACTAAAGTTCATTCGTAAAGCTAATGAATGGATGAATGACGGTAATTACCCAACTACAGTGTTTTCATCCATTCTTGAGATGCAAAGCGAAAAATGCGCTCTAATTTTTGCACATAAAAGTATCAAGAAATCTCCCGAAGTGAATTAGCTAACTCTTGGATCTCTCACTATTTACCTTCAAGAGGACTGATAATATTAAGCTTTCTCTTGGTTCTGCCTTTATTTTCTAACATATTCTTTCAAACTTTATTTTCTAACATTCTAATATCTAACTACAACGTTACAAAAAAATACTATATACGGAACAACCAATAGAGGGAATGAAATGTGGTCACAGCCTCTCCTGCTTCCTTTTTTAATAACAAGCCACCAATATACCAACACTTCCAATATACAACACGCATAACATATCCTAAATAAAAAAAAAAAAAAAAACTACTGTGCGTGTATGTTGCGAAATAAGATCCTTCTCTGGCCGGACTTTCCACCACGCCTTCCCCCCCTAAGAAAAAAAAAGAAGAAAAAAAAAAAAAATCCTTGCCTCGTCATTGTAGCACTGTAGGGAAAACCTGTCATCACGCATACCTGAGCATAATATTTACATACACACCGCACGCCTCCACGCCTCCTACCCTCGAGCCTCGCGTGACAGCACTAAAGCCACGTGGGTATAAACGGAGGATGCTCGTGCCCTCGCCACCCCCCACGCCCACGCCCGTCCCGTCAGCGGTTCCCATGCCAAGGTATCTCAGTAGGACAACACATTACCTGCTGCCACGTGGATGTACAATACCGTTCTTGCTCTGTGTTTACGTGTATGTGTATATTAATCTCAAGAACCGTTCTGTATAAGTTAGGAAATTATGCATTGTTACAGGGATGATTATATAGTAGTAGTAGTAGTAGTAGTAATAATGACAGTTGTGGTGGTATAGTTGTTAACATAATAACAACTAATGCAACACTATATATACTGATTTCTAGAGTCTATAAGAGTACAAAGCACGTCGTGACAGTCTTCGGCTTCGCTTTTCTGCACCACAATAGCACAACCTTCTTTACCGCCGATGAGTTGATGAGTCTGCATTTGGCGCCTCGCTTTCCCAGGTCAATCAGAGCCGAACCATTCTTCACCTATCAACAGAGACCCTCAAGGCGTGACCCCAACACCGCAGCGACTCTCTCACAGGCTACCACTACACCCCTCTACCCCTTGCACTAACTTCCCTCCATCCCCCTTTTCCTCTTCCCCTAGCACTAACTTCCCTCCCCTTTTGCACTAACTTCCCTCCATCCCCCTCTCTCTCTCCCCATTGCACTAACTTCCCTCCCCTTTTGCACTAACTTCCCTCTATCCCCCTTACCCTAACTTCCCTCCCTCCATCCCCCTTGCACTAACTTCCCTCCATCCCCCTTGTACTAACTTCCCTCCACCCCTTCACCCTTCAGTTTCCGGTAGGATGGTCTCGTCTCCACAGAAAGTTATTGTTCCCCAAAAATAATACAACTACCCACCCTTCTCCTCACTTCCCTTCGCTGTGACGTTCTCCAGATGTTCCTCAATTTCCGTGCGAGTGAGTGAAGCTGTTCCATCGTTCCACTCATAGTTGTTCCATTTTCAGAAGCAACGCAAGAGAGCCCCGCCCCGCCCCAAAACACATGAGCAGGCAAGCATGAAAAATGTCAAAATACAGGCAGAAAAACCCTCCCTAATGACTTCCCCTTCGAAAACTTTCACTTCCATAACGATTTTTTTTAGTCATTTTAGTGCATTTTCTTACATCACATTCTCGTCACTCTTTCCCGGACCTGTTTCACCCCTTTGGCTGTCTAGAGGCTGGATGGTAACCACATGAAGAGCTGACAAACAATAATTATGTTTGTCAATACTGTCAATATAAAACGTTTTTGAATATCATGACAACGTATTCTGCGCAGCGTTAGTTCCGGCGTCCCGAGGAAGTTTGTATCCTTGATCAATTGACTACTATCAGTTACATAATAGTCAGTTAGTATAATATATAGCATAGTAATAGTCAGTACAATAGTCAGATAATAGTCCGTTGATCTAGTTTGTGTGTATCCCCTGAAGCTGCCCGAAGTACCCTGACGAAGGTGGTGGTTCAGGTCGGTCTAGTTCCTTCCGCCTACAACGGTTTCAGTGCCAGTCTCCCTGCAGAGCGTGTAGCGAAGCTTTAAGAGGGCGAGTTCAGGTGTGTCAAGATATGGTAAGGCATCACAGTTACTCGTGTTGATAGTCAGGTGAGGGCGTGTGAGGGCGTTGTACAGGCTGGGAAAATGGTATGCATCCTCACGCCTATGTTACGCATCTTGACTACGTGTGTGTGTATTCATCTAGTTGTATTTATCTAGTTGTATTTTACAGGGTCTGAGCAACGCTCGTATGGCCCCGTCTTCATATCAACATTTTATTTTATCATTCATCCTTAGTGTTTAGTGTTGGCCGAAGCCAGAAGCCACCACCCCGGGAGGGGGTCACAAACCCCCGGCTAACACCCGGTACCCATTCACTGCTGGGTGGACAGGGGCTCGGGTTTCAAGAAGACCGCCCGTCTGTCTTCGCTCCGCCCGGGGATCGAACCCGGGACTTCTCGGTTGTGAGCCGAGCGTGCTAACCCTTACACTACTGAGTCCCCCCCCCCCCCCCGGTGTGTGTGTGTGTGTGTGTGTGTGTGTGTGTGTGTGTGTAGAAGAGAGAGAGAGAGAGAGAGAGAGAGAGAGAGAGAGAGAGAGAGGAGAGAGAGAGAGAGAGAGAGAGAGAGAGAGAGAGAGAAGAGAGAGAGAGAGAGAGAGAGAGAGAGAAGAGAGAGAGAGAGAGAGCGGGGGGAAGGTGTGCAGAACCAAGCGAAAGCGATTAAAAACAGCCCCTTGGTTTTCTAGGTTTTTTTTCCTTACGTTTGAGCCTTTTTTTTACACAAACTGGGAAATGTGTTAGGGTTAAAATCCAGGATATATAAAAAATGGTCGTAAATTGACGCTTCAAAGAGAAAACGAGTAGAGAAAATCACAATGTTATATATTTTGGGGTGAAAATCTTCCATGTATTTAAATCCCACAGATATGTTAACTGAATCCACAATTAAATGCAAAAAACTGTACTGTAAAAGAACGAAAAAAACAACCTAACCAAACATAACAGCAAAATAAGATTGCACAGATAAGACAATTGAGAACAAACTTTCAAAACCTTACAAAGCCCCTACAACCTAACTTTCCTGCCTTAAATCAACCCACGACCTGCATATCAAGACCCGTGGGCGAGGGCGTTCAGTTATACACCTACCACACGCCCTTAACCCCTTCACGCCCAGATCTTTCCTTTGCTATATAAAATCATCTGCTGTTAGCCATAAAATAACGAAAAGTTACTTAATATACCAAATTAGTGTGGACAAGGATACTAAGCAGGTCAAATCTATCAAAATATTGCTTATATTCATTGAAATTGTCTAATGGTATCCAAATTACAATGAAAATTACGTTATGGGCCTCAAGCGGTAAGCACCAATACCGCCACGTCTCCACCCAGCAACCCCCTTAAATCTTCCCCTCCAAACCACACCTTCCCCCTCCAACCCTCCACCTCAAACCTTCCAGCTAAACCACTAAACCCTCCCCAACCCTCCACCATCAGTCCTCGCTACGCACCAACACCCTTCTCTCTATTGTCACACCCTCGCCACATTATGTCTCACCTTATCCCCCTACCTCCTCCTCGCCAACGCCCCTATATTCCTGGCGTTAAGGTAAGTGTAATGGTAGACAACCTTCATGATACGTACTGTGCTTTGTTGATCTAAAAGATATTGGGTAAGAAAAGTCGATATTGGTAAGATAGCCATACGCAAAGCTGTGCAAAATGAATGACGAGAGAGAGAGAGAGAGAGAGAGAGAGAGAGAGAGAGAGAGAGAGAGGAGAGAGGAGAGAGAGAGAGAGAGAGAGAGAGAGAGGGGGGGGGGGGGTAGAAAAAAAAGAGAAACATTACAAGACAACAAGCCACACAAGTAATGATATTAGATTAATAATATTAGAGTGGTTTGTTCAAGCTTAGAAATGTACAAGTACGTAATAATCTTTAGTTATGTGTGTGTTAAAATTTAGAGAGAGAGAGAGAGAGAGAGAGAGAGAGAGAGAGAGAGAGAGAAGGAAACATGTGGTTATGTACACAACACGAAGAAACTGATCTATTTTTGAGGGAAGGGGGCGCTTAGCTTTAGTTTTTGTTTGTCTCCATATACTCAGTCGTTTCTGATATCTATTAAATCTCTATTAGAATATAGAACTAATACCAAAAATTTCCATCTCTTTCGTTCCCAAAACCCACGACTCATGCAATGGTGACGCCGCCGCAAAGGTCGTCACAGATCGAAGAGCCACGTAACTTCCGCCACGGGATGAATGTCTCAGCAGAGGGAGTGACCTTCAGGCTCCGAGGGTTGAGGGTGAAGCCTGACGGGGAGGGATGTGGGTCACACTTCTGGCTGATGCCTGTCCCCCGCCCCCAGCCAGCCAGCCACCACCTCGCCTCTGCTCCTCACACCCTCCAACAATGCAGTCACACACACTCAGGTAAACATCAACAATGATACTCTTAGCCTCTACTTTTTGTAGAGTTTGGTCCGAATCTATTCGTAACTTTTCGAGAAATCCTGTACACTAACAAACAGACAGACAGACAGACAGATCGGGGTGAAAACCGAGTTTGGTCCAAATCTATTCGTAACTTTTCGAGAAATCCTGTACACTAACAAACAGACAGACAGACAGATCGGGGTGAAAACATAACCCCTCCAACTTCGTTGGCGGAGGTAATAATGATACTCTTAGCCTCTACTTTTCCCCTTTGACCAAATTTCAAGTCATCGTTAAGTCTCTCCCGCACGGTGCAAACAAACGTGCCGGGTGGTGTTGCATGACGCACACCACCACCTTCCCGCATGTCAACATCACCGCCGCGTCGTGAGGGGCATGAACAAACATCACCCCAGGTCACTCACTGCCTTCACATCACCAACACCAACACCAACATTTACAACTCAATACTCAATACTCCCGCTTCTTCTTTTTTGTCTTTATCTCTTTCTCTCTCTCTGCTTCACTTTTAATGGCAAAAAGCTGTTTAGGGAATGAAGAAGGTAAGTAATTTTCAGTTTCTAGTAAGACGAAAGTTTGATGAGATGACTTAAGAAGTTTTTATTTTCTACAAAGAAAGGCAAAAATGAGAAATGGACAAGATACTTATTTGAGTATATTATTTTGTATCTTATTTAGGAGCCGGATCAGAGCTTTAGAAAAATAAATTCATAGATGTTTAAGTCTCTTGTTTGTATATATGGTCCTCCTTAGGTATCTCTCAAACACTTAACTACCAGTGATGTAAACCACTGGATATGCAGAATCCAAACAGTCCATCTTTACCCATTGATATTTGTAGCAAAATTTTGTCTTTGAGTTTTGAATGCCAGAAATTAAATCTGGATCGTTCATAAGGCGATTCAGTCTTTACGTTCCGGGGAGCTGTGGGAGATGTCTGTGTGACTGCCTGCTATCGGCATCAACCCGCAAACTAAATTACAGGCAGCGTCCATCACAACTGAATCACAGGCACCGTCTATCAGAAGTGCAGTACAAAAAGCGATATACGAGGTAGAGATGGAGGTGGTTAATATTTATGGTCCACCTTGCCATGAGCATTGATGTGATTTAAAGACTGAGGCAAGACAGTGATGGCAGGTGTGGGGATGGAGGGGCGGCAGAGGCGATTGTGTAGTTCCGGGGTGGAGTGGGAGGGTCGCTGGGCTGGCAGAGCGGGTCTTGGTGGTATGGGAGGGCATGGGAGGGGGCTGGGCATGGGGGGGCTGGGTATGGAGGGGAGGGGGATGGGCATGGGGCCACTGACACACTTCTGGGGTCGCGAAAGTTAGGTTGGTGGCCTGGAGCGGGAGGTTTGTAGTGACAGCAGTACTGCCAGCATTGCCCACTTTGGACCTCGCTGCCTCTATCCCACTGTCCGCCAGCCTAAAGGGGCACGGAGAGGCCTATTCTATTGTCTTTAGTTAGGAGATTTCATTCTCTTTCTTTTCATCCATGCCATTTCTACCCATCCTACCCCCTACCCTCTCCCTCGCTTTCCTCTCTCTCTCTCTCTCTCTCTCTCTCTCTCTCTCTCTCTCTCTCTCTCTCTCTCTCTCTCTCTCAAACACACACACATACACACACACACCGATACACAAGTACTCAGACAATGTACCGGTATTATTATTAGCAACACGTCCACAAAGTACATCTCATCGCCTGACAGGTAGTACATAGAAAGCCACTTAGAGAAAGGAGACAAAAGGATCAATCTTCCTGGCCTTCTGTGGGTCCAGGTCAGTCCTTTGCTTGGGCCTCAGCACGCGGGGCACAGCTTAGCGCTCGGAGCCCCGCGTCCCACTGGCCCACACAGCACGGAGCTCGTCGCCCTGCCGCCCTGCACCGCCGTGGCCTTGAACTCATATTGTAATGTGTGCAAAATCGGAAAATGAATCGGATGAACGGCAAGATATTACTCTTTCTACTTACTATTATTATTGAGTATTACTATGTTCGTTAAAGTTCGTAATTTCTATATAATTACGAACTCTAACGAACATAGTAATACTCATACTTGTTGTTAAGCACAGTAATTATTAATCACAACGACGCTATCAACTTTTTTTTGCTGTGGTTTTTGCTGTGGTATGTGGTGTACCTCTGAATCAGCCTGTCAACTCATGGAACGCTACATACGACCGCATCGAAATCTCCAAAAAAAAAAAAAAATATATTATTGCTTTCTGATAAATGTTCCACTTGACCCTAATAAAAGAAAGAAAAAACAATAACAGTAAGGAAAAAATTAAAAAAGAGGAGTAAGGGTCACAGGAAAAGACCTGAAAATCCATTTAAAATCCATTAGGAAACTAAATCGATCTCTAGTCTACTTCTCCTCTTTATTATCTCTTATTATAATTATATGCCTCTAGAATACTGAGAAGAGGCATATACTTATAAGATTCCAATATGCAGCGTAAAACTCTCGGGGCCGCGCACTGCCCACTTCGCTACCGTCCTGTGGGTTTGTGTGAATGAGAACCCTCAACCCCACCTGAGGCACAGCAAGACACTAAGACAACAAAATGTAAACAAACCAATTCGTGCGTCAAGTTATGTATTTAAGTGCAGATAATTACGAATATACGCAAATGTGATGATCAAATTACATCGAATGAGTAACAATGATCTGCTTTACTCATGACAGGTTCTTGACGTGTGTTGATAAATGAAAGGAAGGAAGGAAGGAGGAAGGAATGAAGGACGACTGAAGGGTAGTTACAAAAAAAATCAGTGAATAAAAAAACACGAAATACAGATAGAAGGAAAGAAAAATATAACAATGAGGAAAACTATAAAAAAAACTTTGGAAATTCTACTGAAAACGAACAAAGAAAGGGCGAATGAAGGAAGTTACAAAAAAATCAGTGAACAAAAAAACACGAAACACGATAGAAGGAAAGAAAAATATAATTAAGGGGAAAAAACTATAAAAAAAACTACTTTGGAGAGTCTACTGAAAACGAACAAAGGGAAAATAAACTGAACTCATGAAGCTAAGTTGATAATCGCATGACCATCCTCCGGCTACACACACCACCTCTGCCCGAGCCCCAGCGTGAGTGCGTGATTATGTGGGGCAACAGAGTGCTGCCACGCCAAGCTTTCCCTGGCCGCCACCCCCCCTCTGCCTCCCTTCCTGCCTCCCTCTCCAGCAGAACCGGTCTTCGCTACCGTGTTTTCTTGCCTCAGCTTTTCTCTTTTACGCGCTTGTCAAAAAAAAAAAAATGCCCGAATTGCCAACTTGTGTGTCATTGATGAGCACATGTGTCAAAACAAAGCTTGAACGTCTCCTATGTGATACAGATGCTATGTTTCAAAGCTTGTTTTCCTCCCTGCCGCTGTTATGTTTGTCTGTTTCCCTTGTGAAAGCTGCGAGTCACTATAGGTAGCACGAAGCGACAGACTGTGAACACTGCAGACTCTGGTGTGTGTGTGTGTGTGTGTGTGTGTGTGTGTGTGTGTGTGTGTGTGTGTATTCATCTAGTTGTATTTTACAGGGCCAGAGCAACGCTCGTATGGCCCCGTCTCCATATCAACATTTTTATCATTCATCCTTAGTGGTTAGTGTAGGCCGAAGCCACCGCCCCGGGAGGGGGGTCACAAACCCCCGGCTGACACCCGGGCACCCTGGATTCACTGCTGGGTGGACAGGGGCTGGGGTTTTAAGGAAACAGCCCATATGTTTCCACTCCGCCCGGGGAGTGTGTGTGTGTGTGTGTGTGTGTGAGGGGGGGGGGAGATTGGGGAGGACGTGTTTTTATATTATGAAAACTGATGAAATTACGTTTTCTGGCATTGAGGAGTAGTGAGGCATAGCTTTTGTTTCTAATATTTCAATACACTTCCTCTTCTATCACTGTCACGTTAACGACGATCCATTACGAACGAACAAAGTTTCCCCATGAATCTATTTTAAAGAAAAACAACAACAAATGAACAGCAGAGCATCCCATGAAGTATTCCTTAGGGCACGTGTCAAGATAACTTCAGCATCTCTTCAACACAACAGGATCCGTAAACTGACTACTCATAACTTCATATCAATACTCAATGTTCTCCTGATTCAGTGTTCAGGTCAATGGGGAGAGCGGCGCCGCGTAGGCCGGGCAGGCGCAGGACTCGCTGCCCCTGAACTTGAACTTGGCACTCCCGCCGCACTTTCCTCGCTGCTTCCTGGCACAAGACCACGCGGCACCATAGACCTCCACACTCAAGCCTCAACGGGTGCACAGCTTGTAACCTTAATTCTATTCACTTGTAATAAAAACAGGACCATGTTCACAACTTTCCAATTTTCAGTCTTGTTTCTACACATAAGTTTGTTCACTGGGTCCATACACTTAGTTCACACGTGTCACTATATAGTTTCCGAGGCAATCGTCTTTCATGTTGTAAAAGGGAACACACGCTACTCACTCTACAAGACACTGCCGCTTTGTTATCGGGGCGACTTTAACGAGCACAGCGCGTTGGGGGAGCGCGTCAGCTGTGTCGGCGGGGAATGTGAGGCAAGGGTGTGTGCTCCGGCGGGGCTGCGGGGAGACTGAGGTGAGCGAGGGCGTCCCAGCGGCCCGCGACCTGCTGGCTCAGGTGAGAGTCGCTGCGGCCCTCTACTGACGCCACCCCCTCCCCTCCCCAGTGCCTCTCCCAAGCGGCCACCAACCCTACAAGTGGCATCCCATCTCACGGCTATAGCTTCCTGTACACATATTACTTGTAACTTTAGTCTCATGTTGCTATAATTAAGCAATCTTTCAATGTAGCCAATATGGACGTGCATGTCAAGTTATGAAATACAACAGGAAGAATTATAAACGAGTTAACCCAAGTTAGGCAGCTCAAAATTATAGGCACCTTGTAAAACTTATTGCCCACCAAAAAGGAAAAATTTATATAATAAATTCAATAATTTTGCCAATTATGGTCACATAAAACCAGTTCGATTTACCACGATATCCTGACAGTGGTTAGTCAGCCACACCTCGCCCGCGGGTACACTACTACAGGAGGAGAGGAGCCTGGAGGCCGAGGGGGTTGGCTTCAGGGCACATGCCATGGATACACACCCACTCCGCCGCAAGTACTGTACAATTGCTTGCTGCACCCTACATCACAACCGCCGGGGCCTCGTTACCAACAATCCCACATGGAGCACATGGAGAGAACTTCAAACGTCAAGCCGGTGTCCATTCCCGCCACATACTAACACAGTAAACACCAGGAATCCGTGTGGTGATGTGACGCAGGTGATCAGTGCTGAGTGTCGGTGAGGACCTCCAAGGGCAAGACTTGAGTTTTGTAACCAATTATTATCGAACGTTTGTTTTGTAATACGCTTTGGTTCATGACTCTCATCTCATCGCCATCCGGTGTTCGACCTTGAGGTGTCATACTCTCGCTCATCAAGAATTATTTGTTTTACATAATAAGAATACTGGATAGGATGCTGGGCGAGGTTACTTCACATAGGTGGCGTGCACAGCATTTCATGAGTGCCAGGGTTGTAGTGCTGCAGAGGTGATGCTTAACAACCTGTTTGTCTGGATTCATCGTGTCCATCGGCATGGGCGGGCGTGGCGGGGCACCGAGGCATGCACTGAGACTGTCCCAAGAATGAAGTGTTGCGAGGCATTATATTTCTTCTGACCACCTTGTCTTGAGTCATTCAGTGATAATATGTGGAAACTCCTTTCGCATCGGTGGTTTCGGTTCATTAACATGTATGTCATGTATATTTGTTCACAAACATTGCAGAAACACGCCTCTATCCTTGGTCTGGAACGTGGTTCAATTAAACACTGATAAGAACTAAGAAATCCGGGGAACCTGAAGTGTGATACCGCAGGTAGCCACGAATCACCCTTGGGAGGCGTTGTCATGGCGGATAAGATCTCGGGTGGGCGGCTTCTTTGTGAGGGCGGGACGCTGCCGCTGCCCTGACGCGCTGTGGGGACGACACCTCCACCACCATTATTGATTTTTCTCTCTTTACCTTTTTTCTATTATGGTTTCGAAAAACAATTTGAATCATTCAGTGACATTTTTTGCCTCCTTAAGTCATCTGAGTGTTTCTAAGGGACAGGTGTTCATATATATTTCAAGACACGTTGTAAAGAATAATCATGAATATGAAAAAAAAATTGGCCTTGATACAGCCGTTCGAAAATTGGATGATTTTCATTATGTCTTACATCCGCTGTGTCTCGGGTCATTTAATCCCGCCACTTCCCCTCCGGACGGGGCTCATCACACACTTAAGCCTATATTGACAAGACATTCCACGGATTTTTTTCTTTTACTAATGCACAAGGTTGAAGCTTTCACATGTCACTCCTTAGCGTCACCACGATTACCAATCAATGGTGTTCGGTGCGGGAGCCAAGCAAGCCAATACACATAAAAACACGCAGTGCTTTAGCTCAGGTGTCCTGCACACAGTCGCGGTTCTGCCTGCGCACCGCAGGCCCCAAGGCCGTCACTCGCATGATGCACCACCATGTGCTGTGTTGCGACAGAACGAGATTGTAAAACATGCATGTGCACATCTGCATGAGTTTCAAAGGTTACAATCATAATACAAGTATATAAAGTAACGCTACTAATTAGCGGAGGCAGGACTGACGGGAGCTCGTGAGATGTCTTGCTGGGATTTGGCAGAAAGCAAACATGCAAAAATGAGGACAACGTCCGATGCACCGCCAACAAGATTGGAAAACTTGTCTAGTAAGTCTTTTCCAGTTAGCCTTTTACCCCCACGCACCTTGCTACTGCGCTGGCGTGACCTTGCGCCGATCAAAACAGCTAAGGTCAAGTGGTCCCGCTAAACGCCGAGGCTCGGACTGCCGGCCAATGGATCAGGAGCCCCGGCCTCTCCTGCGACGCCATGCATGAGGGACTCAATTTTGAGGCCGAGAGCAGCGAGGAGGGTCCAGTGTCGGCATCCTCGAGGTCATTGTTTTTTTGACATTTACATGAAGTAACAATAGTGAGATGTGCACCATTCTCCCGATACGAGGTGGTACGCAAACAGTATTGGACTACAACACAACTCTGATCAATGCTTGGAAATAATCTTAATAAACATTTACGTTCTTGGCATCAATGAGCAGCCACCAACTCTGTATTGTGCCTATTAGATACAGGGCATAATTAAGAGTGCGTGGCTGTGCTGACACCCAGCTGGGTGCTACCCGTCGAGGCCACTGCCTGCAGCTTGTTTATGTAATACTAATACCCATAATTTCTGTTAATTAATAACGTCCTGTCACGGAGGATTTGTCGCGCGTACGAGCCCCCGCGGCAGACAGACAGACAGACACACACACACACAAGGGGTCGTGGGAACTGCGTCAACCCGTCCACCACACAATGCGTCGGTCCGTCCCTCGCGTCGCCGTCGTCACAAGCCGCGCCGGGAGTCACGGGGACGCCGGCTTAACATTATTAAAAATGTCACTCATGGAAGGCAATTTTGAGCAGGGCTTTGAAACGGTTTAAGGGAACGAAAACCGAAACGAACGAAATTATGCTCGGAACAAAAACGGAAACGAAAACGTTATCATATTTACTGTTCCGGAGCAAAAACGCTATTTTAAAATCCCTGTAACCGGTTAAAAACGTTATTTTTTTGTTCCATGCCATATTTGGTCAAAAATCCATTTTCACTTCCAGTAGCCAAATGATTTAAGTAAATACATCTGTATTACATACATACATCAATTAGGTCTACTGTATTTGTTCACTTGGCAATTAACGATGTGGTTTTGTTTCAAATAGTATCATATGCACCATTTTTCATTAAATTTGTGAGGAGTAACTATTTTATACCTTTTATAATTATGAATTTTTGTCTTCGTGATATGCATTACGTTCCCTTATTTTATTATACCTTCCATTCGTGCAATATGCTATACTATGTTATGATACTGCAGTTGGGTTTAAGAATATGCTTAGATTAATATCCAGTATTCGAAAATGGATTATATATCGTGAGTATGTGCTTAAACTTTTAACTGTGTTCAGAGCCTAATGCTTGGTGCGCCGAATTTCGGTGGGAGTGTCCCAGGTTCGAATCCTTGGAGTACCACATATATAGCGCGTTTTCGTGACGTTCACCGCCCTGGGCCAGTCTAGTCCAGACCGGTGCAGACAGGACTGATGCTCGCTAAAATACATCGAGACTGGCCCCGTCCCATTCGTCGTTCCTATTGGCTGGGGGATCGAGTGGGCGGTCCTCCGGGCAGAAATGCACACATTTTTAAAAAGCGCGCGTTTTATTTACTTGACTTCTCAATGGGAAGTCAAGTTGCAGGGATGACTATGAAAAAATGAATGATGAAATTTTATTTTATTTACCGTTAATAACACTATCTATAGTCGCCACTAAACTATAATGTCGCAGGGGGGCATATATTCCGAGTTTTAGCATCACTACAGATCACATCACGTGCACAGTACGTAGTTTACATTATCTACATAACACTATAGCTACGGTACATGTCTTCAGTGACACATACAAGTCTGTAGTGATGCTAAAATTCGTAATATATGGCGCCTGGTGACATTAGTGCAGTGGCCACTATAGTGTTGTTGACGGTACATTCATTTCCCAAGATGTTGTTTCAGCAAATTGCGAATATTGTAATTTTTCGTGAAATTACTTTAGTCTTATGGTCGGCCATCATGGTGTTTCATGTCTTATCAATAGCACGAGAAGCTCCTGGTCGTCTTCCCCGCTGACTGTAGTGCGCATGCGCCAGTTCTCCCCACACTAGTCCAAGGTGGTCCTGCTCGCTGGCCTGGCCCAGTCTCGTCCGTTCTAGCCCGGTCCAATCCGCCTCGCGAAAACAGTGGCCGCCCGGGACTAGCCCAGTCCAGACCGGGCCAGAGCGGTCGCGAAAACGCGCTAATAGTCATTGATTTCATTGATCAGGTTTATTTAATTAGTGGGTTGGTGATATTACAAATTAATATATTTTTTGCCATATATAATATTAATAAATAATTAGTGATTCATGTCTTTACAGGAACTGAGATTGCATACTCCTACACTACGCTTCCTGTATTGTATATGTAAATGTGGTGCCTTCTTTTAGTCGTATAATAATATAGTTCTTAAGACATCTAAGGGTTTGATTTTGTTGGATACTGTGCACCATGAAATGTATGGCTTTATTACCATCTATAAGAATGTAGTCATGTATAGGCATTATTATTTATTAGGGCTAATAGCATATTCAATACATGGTTTGAGAATAACGTTCTAATCGGTTTTAATTTCTTTCTAACCGGTTCAGGAACGTTATGTTTGGAGGAGGAACGAAAAACGAAACGTTAATAATACTGTTTCTGTATCGGAACGAACCGTTTGAAAAATAATTTCGTTTTCAAGCCCTGATTTTGAGTGAGCAGGACCAAGACGACCAACTCTGCCGCTCATCTCGCCTCCTCCCTGCGGCTGCAATTAATAAATCTAAGCACCTCACACATCTCACTCTAAAAACATTAAACTTAATGCTGGAGAAGTGTATAGGAGGGTTCTTAGTAAAAGAATAAAATCAGGAAAAAAACCCAACTAAGATCCACAACCGTAAGGGACGTTATTCCATTCTGACCGCGACAGGCGGAGGAGCCTGCCCGTCAGGCGTCATCCATTACATGCATTGTGGGACGCATCCACCAGACGGCTGCTGGAAGGGACTTTCTCCGAGCCGGAATTCACTCCTCTACCTTTACCATTTAAAGAAGCAGGCGGTGAAAAAGACTGATGTACATGTGTTAACCCTCCTACTGCTGGCGGGACACTAGACCTATGCCTGTTCCTCTAAGCCAAGGCACGTCGAGCGTATACTGGTCTCCATTGCTCGGCGAAGTAATTCCCATAGGTGTGGGTCAGCCTGTAATGTCATCACGCAGGACTGAACACCAAGATACCTATATACTATGTACGCAGGCAAGGGCGTCCATCCGAGGGAGAGCAGGAGTCACTCACGTCTCCAACGCACACACGCAAAAAGCATCTCCATTTTATCTCATTATATACCTACTAACTGTTTTGACTTTTCGTACACGTGCAGATGTGAGTGAGGGTTACAGTATGTGCGCCGCGGGTGAGAACATATGATCATAAGAAAATAAGGAAGCTACAATAGGCCGCGAGACCTACACGAGGTAGTTCCTGTGAGTAGTAAGTGTAGGTGGTGTTACAGGTCCGTGTAATAACCAGGGTGTGGTGTGGCTAGAGTGGTGGTGTGAAGAGAGGCAGTAAGGAGGCAATAACGGGTGGATGAGGGAAAGTAATGCCTCATGGAAGGTGGAAAGTGTTAGCTCTCCTCCCAGGCAGCCCGCGTCCGCTTCCCAGGGAGTGCGAAAACCTCAGAAGGCTGGTGGCGAGAAGGCTGTTCAGACTCCGCCCTTTATGGTGAAACCTGCGATAAGCAAACATTCTTCACTTCTCCACCACTGCCGAAATTCCAGGATAGTGTGTGTGTGTGTGTGTGTGTGTGTGTGTGTGTGTGTGTGTGTGTGTGTGTGTGTGTGTGTGTGTGTGTGTGTGTGTGTGTGTGTGTGTGTGTGTTATCGTACTCATACACTCAAGAAAACAGACCTATAGAGTGCAATAAGCATATACTAACTACATAGTAAATCCATCACACGTGTAAGGTCCACAGGTCTCTATCTACTTAACATTCAGCAGGTTCCATACTTGTAGTGTTTCAAGGTTAGCTCTACAGTGTGACATTCCTACAGTTGAGGTAGGGTCTCAGGAACACAGTTGTAAAATACCCACTGTTACCCAAATACTACGCGTCACAGAGAAACGATACTTGAGGAGTATTTTCATAGGATTAAGAATAAAGTCACCTGAGATTATTAACCGCTAGTTTCCTCATACTTCAAATGTTGCTGAGACAAGGAAGGGCAACAAGTGGCCCAGAATGTGATTTCCATTTAATTTGGTTAGCATTAGACGATAATAATAACTATAAGCAATATTTTATAGATATGACCTGTTTGGCATCCTTGTCCACTAGCTAAAATATTGGTATATCAAGTTAATTTTCGTAATTTTATGGGTAACAACAGATGATTTTATATATGAAAGGAAAAATCTGGGTGTGAAGGGGTTAAGAAGAAAGTCACCTGAGAATATTAACCGCTAGTTTCCTCATACTTCAAGTGTTGCTGAGACAAGGAAGGACAACAAGAAGTCAACGACCCGCCTCCAGTAGTCAAACAAGACACTGTAATGACTATCGAGATGAGAACCTCCCCAAAACCTGTCGTGGGATAACTCTGACTAGTTTATGCAGCTTATCATCCAATTGAACAGGGAGAATCAATACCTCAACAGGCTCGATAGTAACTTGCTTCACATTTTCCCCTTTCAAAACTCGTGCTGCAGTCAACCTCATTGCGACTCGCTAAGACTTCTTCCTAACAAGGCTGCTGGAGGTTTCGTGACGCTACCCGATGGCGAAATCCTCCGTGCAGGTCTTAGAGTGGAATGAAGCAAGGGAAGGAAGGGAGGCAGGAACGCTATCACCATGCTTGTTGTTCTTCATATAAAAGACCATAACCTTTAGGAGGACAAGTTATGGCTCATTATTTATGGTGGCGAGTCCTGCAAGATCCACCTAAACCTGCACTACTATACTGCATCTATTCGGTCCAGGCATCCAAAGGCAACAAGTCACCTGCTTATGGCTGAGAATGTTAGGTACATCTTGCATTAGGCGACGCTGACAATATATACACAATTATCATCAACGTATACTACAAAGGAAAGAAATACATAACCACAACACAAATAATGATGATAATTGCATATATTTGTTTTATTACATCTCTCTACGAATATCATAACAAAATTCAAAATTCGCATCGTCCATGGCCTAAGCTAACTCGGGAAAAACTGTTAATAAAACCATGGACAGGTTTCAAAAAGGTCAACATTTGCTGCACCTAATGAACTGTTGCTAACTGTCCTCGCCCGGCCATGAGCGAAAGTTTGATTCGTTGACCGGCGCGATAACTACCACCTACAGATAGTCAACCTTTTTGTGAGGCCTGTAATAAAAGCACCAACTGCGGACACATAAACAACAGTCAAGGCCGGGCATTATGTTTTCTCTGCTGACTATTATAATGTATACCAAACGTCCTCTTCTCGTCCACGCTACGTCGCAACACATCTTTACAATGTCATCTCACGGGCTTCCTCGCCGCCACCGCTTACAGTCTCCTTATCTCGTCACCAATCGAGCATTTTCCGCTAAATCAACACACGGAATTTCCTCAATCAGGACGTGTATTGCCTAAATATGCATATCATTAACACATTCACAATTCTTCATGCACGTTACATCGTATTTGATTGTTATCAGACCGTGCAAATCATGTTCGTCACCCTATAATGCTTAAAAAAA
>JACEEZ010024480.1:869349-889349 GCA_016584305.1 Chionoecetes opilio
CCTCCGCTACTCCCCCCGACCCTCTGCCACTCTCCCTCAACACGGTTTTGGGGCCTCTTGCTACCGGCTCCTTCAGGTGGCATCCTACTGCAGGTCTTCTTGGTAGTCATGAGTAAGGGAGGTCATGGCGTGAGGTTGTGCTGAGAACCGAACCGAACCGAACCTAACCTAACCTAACCTAACCTAACCTAACCTAACCTAACAACCAAACCTAACCTAACCTAACCAACCCTAGCCTAGCCTAGCCTAGCCTAGCCTAACCAAACCTAACCTAACCAAACCTAACCTAACCTAACCTAACCTAGGGCTATATAGTCGTTTCTCCCTCACCTTCAGGATATAAATCATTGCTGCACCTACGGGACCCCATTGTGTGTGTGAGGCGTGGGAACACAACAGATCTCTGGACCAGCATCACTCTAGGGAGGAACATAATACTATGACAGTCCTGACGCCCCAAACAGGACAGTTAAAAATAAGATCAACGTCCTTGTACCATAATAAAGATCAGCTGCAAAAGTATCTGATAGTTTACGTAAACATAAGATTTTCGCGATGTGACAGTAGGAGTTACGGAAGACAATGGAGTGAGGTAAGCTTTCTTAACATGGATAGCTCGCGGCCGTTGCATATCCAGGTACTCGCTATACTGTGGGGTGGTGTGTGTAGTACCTGAGCTTGCCTGGGCCGAGCATCTCACCGATCTAGTTCATACCGGGAGCGCTGTGTGGGTAGCGCGGTGAGAGCTGCGTCACCTACCTACTTATGTACCCCCCCCCCCCCACCTGTACTACCGGGCAGGCGGGCACCACACATGCCATCAGAGAAAGTCCTCAGTGTGGAGGTGAGGCGTCCTCCATCACGCCAAGCATTCCTTCATTTAGAGACATTCATACATCTCCGTTACGGCTCACAAGGGTGACGGGACGATACCGGGGAGAGGCATACGGCTCACCCCCTCCCCCTCCCCGAGCCAGGTACCGCCACGGACCAACACATAGCACAGCGCCACAACTATGACCAACACCTTTATATTCTACTTATCTATTCACTAATATAAACACTCATAAAATACTTTGAAGCTACATAGTGTCCAGTTGCGTATTCTGTGTTTATGATCATGTTATTCGTCGCGGTTCTCATAGCAAAGCCACACAGTGAAAGACACGGTATGACAAGATAAACTTTACTGAATTACATAAAATCAATCGATGATGTGCAAGGATTGGCTACCGTGGACGAAAACTTGAACCCGAGTCCCCAAAATCATCGTAATATAACGAAGAAAGTTATGTGCGTTCCATGAAATGTCCTTGAGTGATTGTGGTGTGTGTGTGTGTGTGGTTGATGTTATTGTGTGTGGTGTGTGGTGTGTGGGTGTGTGGTGTGTGGTGTGTGTGTGTGTGTGTGTAGTTGTGTGGGTGTGTGTGTGTGTGTGTGTGTGTGTGTGTGTGTGTGTGTGTGTTGTGTTGTGTGTGTGGTTGTGTGTGTGTGTGTGTGTGGTGTGTGTGTGTGTGTGTGTGTGTGTGTGTGTGTGTGTGTGGTGTGTGTGTGTGTGTGTGTGTGTGTGTGTGTGTGTGTGTGTGTGTGTGTGTGTGTGTGTGTGTGTGTGTGTGTGTGTGTGGTGTGTGTGTGTGGTGTGTGTGTGTGTGTTGTGTGTGTGTGTGTGTGTGTGTGTGTGTGTGTGTGTGTGTGTGTGTGTGTGTGGTGTGTGTGTGTGTGTGTGTGTGTGTGTGTGTGTGTGTTGTGGTGTGTGTGTGTGTGTGTGTGTTGGTGTTGTGTGTGTGTGTGTGTGGTTGTGCGTGGTGTTGTGGTGGTGACGTGACTGTGTGTGTCGTGTCGTGTGTGATGTTGTTGTGCTAGTGCTAGCTGTGTGCATGTATGTGTGTGTGCTGTGTGTGTGTGTGTGTGTGTTGTGTGGTGTGTGTCGTGATGTGTGTGTAGTGTGTGTGTGTGGGTGTGTGTGTGGGGTGTGTGTGTGTGCTGTGTGTGTGTGTGGTGTGTGTTGGTGTGTGTGTTTGTGTGCGTCTGTGTGTGTGTGTGTAAATGTGATGTGTGTTGTGTGTGATAGTGTGGATGGTGTGTGTGTTTGTGATGTTGTGTGTGTGTGTGTGTGTGGTTGAGTGGTGTGTGGTGTGTGTGTGTGTGGTGTGTGTGTCGTGTGCTGTGTGTGTGTGATGTGTGTGTGTGTGTGTGGTGTGTGTTGTGTGTGTGTGTGTGTCTGTGTGTGTGGTGTCGGTGTGTTCGTTGTGGGGTGTGTGGTGTGTGTGTGTGTGTGTGTGTGTGTGTGTGTGGTGTGTGTGTGTGTGTGCCGCGTGTTCGGGGTGCGTGTGCTATGCATGGAGTCGTCGTGTGGTGTGTGTGTGTTGTAGGTGTGTGTGTTGTGTGTTTGTTCGTTGTGTCGTAGTGTGTGTGTGTGGTGTGTGGTGGTGTGTGGTCGTGTGTGCCTGTGGTGTGTGTCCGCTGGTGCACTGAAGGCGAAAAGACAGAACTTGATGATAGAGTATGATAGAGAGAAGAAGCAGAAAGAGAAGTAGAAGAGAGTCAGAGGAGAGAGTAGAGATGGAGAGAGAGCAAGAAAGCCAAACAGGAAGAGAGGATGAGAGAGAGAGTATGAGAGAGAGAGAGAAGAGATGAGAAGAGAGGGACCGGAGAGAGAAGAGAGCCCGAGGAGAGAGAAGAGAGAAGAAGAGAGAGAAGTAGTGAGAAGAGGATGAGGTAAGGAGTAGGGTGTAGAGATGAGGTGGGATTGAGAGAGAGAGTGTAACAACACGAGCATTACGATGATTCGAAAGACTTGTAGAGGGAAAATTCAATGCTCTCAGATAAAGAAAATAATTCGGGAAAAAATTCAATTACGGGAGAGTTTGTGCCTATCTCTCCGTCCTGAACGTAGACATAAAGGCAGCAAACGATCTTCACTGCACCCAGAGACCTTGCCCTTCCTCTGACCACTCCCCACAACAACACACTCTCTATCCTGTACATACCCCTTCAACACACCCTTCCATCACGACTCCTTAACAACACACTCACTCAGTCACGTGTAAGTCAGGAGTAAAAGTGGTTGGCGGTTCTTCTCTTGGGCATGACTTATGGATGGAAGCATTAACCCCCCTTCTTCTCCCCCCCCAACACATTCCTCGCCAGCATTCCTCGCAAGAAAGTGACCCCTTCAAAGGATGCTAAGTGACTTGCCACACTAAAGGATTTAACTCCCTATCCTTCCCTTCCTCCCTTCCTCGTTTTCACTCCCTCATTCCTTTGTATTTTTGTTCCCCGTCTTTCCTTTTGTCCATTCCACTTACACGGATGTATCAAACGAGTTAATTACTTTTGTCCTACTATATGGTGCCATCTTGTACAATAGTATCATTAGTAAATAAAAATTGAAGAGACCTATTCAAATCAATGCTATTATAATACAGTTCATTTCCATCCATCCTTCCGTCCATCGCATCACTTGGCCTGCAATGGGAGGTCCGGAACTAATGTGAGCGACTCCCTAAATTATAACTACTTGAGCTATACAACGCGCGACAGAGGTGTTTCCAAGCACTTCACCCTCGACATTTACATCTCAGCACAAAAGACAAGCCAGTGTGGCAATGCCTTAATGAACCAAGAAGAAGAAGAAAGAAGAAGAGAAATAAAAATGGACGAGTCAGGCCTGATGCCGCTCATTAGGCCTGCCTTTTCCCTCCCAACCCCTGCTTTCAAGGTCAACCTCATCCTTCGTAACCATAAATTGTGGAGGAGTCATAACTCAGTGAGGTAAATGACCTAAATGACCTGACGCATTAAAAGAACAAAGAGGTGAAATAAAGGAATGAGTCCTTCAATACACTCCCGTCACAATGCACTCGACAGGCAACAAATCTACATAATTATCATCTGAATACTGTTTGAGGAAGTTCTGATATCATTGCGAAAGGTCTCTGTTGCTTCCGTCATGAGGTCCCCTGGTTGTCGCAGCACCAAAGAATTACTCCGAAGACAATCAAACTGAACGTACACTGAGTCATGGCAGCCCCCCCCCCCTCCCCTTAACTGTCCTGGGAACAGTTTTAGGAGCAGACATCGCAACACTGACAGCCAAAGCATTGCACAACACTGAAAGGTCTCCATTCTTGTATAATTACATGCAATCTGATGGATGAAGGGTTTAAGAACAACCAGATCATCTCTTCCGTTCGCAAGTATATGCCGTACTTTCTAACCTCGTTGGTTTCAGTCATCGGTAAAAAGCGTGTGACCACCACACCGCAAGGCAATTCTTTGAGTAGCGAGGGTAGTGGTAGCCAACCCTCTTCCTGTCCACCTCAGCTCAACATCCTGCCAAAGGTATCACCAGCTCCCTCATCCTCCGCCATCCTTGTATCGCAAACATTCTGCCAGTCAGTTAGTCTCGGTCCCGATGCTTTAGTGTTACCGCTGAAGACTATTTACTTCTCTTCAAACTATATACGTCGCAGAGGGAATCCCTTTCTGCCCACACATCAATATCAACTACAATGAACCCCTGAGGCTGAAAGCACACACAATGTGACAGGAAGGCGACCCTTCCCTGCCTCCGGGAAGTGCATGGGCGTTCCACACGAAAATGTGGGCCACTTGGCCACACGCCCTTCTGTCCCACGCTCAGGCCGGGGCGCCAACCTCTGCCTCACGGGTGCGCTGATGCGTGGCCGTCCTGCGATGCGCTGTCACTTCACTTTCCATTCAAACACATACAAAGAAGCCTGAAATCGAAACTGCATCTTATTTCTCAAACCCACATGGACACCAAGCCAGCAGCACAGCACAGGAGTCAGGCCTTCTCACGGCAGCACACGGGGCACCTTCCAGCGACACCAGAAAACTCTTCGCAAAACCTCCCTGCGCGGCGACACACAGGATGGAAGACAGTTTTCTGGGTGTGGCGACGGTTATGGCTGACAGTCCCTACATCACTGAGTTTTTCCTTTATATCTGCGATTTTTACGCGGATGACGCTGGTGATAATGGCGCATAAAACTGGTAATGTTTGTCGCTGCACGTAACCACTAGAAAATAATGTGCTTTAAAAACCAACCACCTGAACTGCCTGCTGTTATGGTGTCACGCCGAGTGCCTACCTTCCCTTTAACATTTTGTGGCGTTCCTTTGAAGGTCTTAGGGTACGGCGAGGAAGGGGAAGGGGCGCATAACACCTCTATACCAAAATAAAAAATGTATTATACCAGTCGTGAAAGTTTTGTTGCGTAATAAGCAGGATTACATATTAAAAACTATTACTGCGTCTGAATAGCTAGACTTATTGGTTAGACATAAGGGGTCTGCAAAGCTACCAAAACTTTCCCTTCACACCCTTGCTATTACGAACCTCTCACACCAACCCTCCACCTCCTGCCTTCCACACAAACACAACCCTCCACCTCCTGCTTCACACAAACACAACCCTCCACCTCCTCCTTCACACAAACACAACCCTCCACCTCCTTCCACACAAACACAACCCTCCACCTCCTCCTTCCACACAAACACAACCCTCCACCTCCTGCCTTCACACAAACACAACCTTCCACCTCCTGCCTTCACACAAACACAACCCTCCACCTCCTGCCTTCACACAAACACAACCTCCACCTCCTGCCTTCACACAAACACAACCCTCCACCTCCTGCCTTCACACAAACACAACCCTCCACCTCCTGCCTTCCACACAAACACAACCTCCACCTCCTGCCTTTACACAAACACAACCTTCCACCTCCTGCCTTCACACAAACACAACCCTCCACCTCCTGCCTTCACACAAACACAACCCTCCACCTCCTGCTCCACTCAAACACAGCCCTCAGCCTCCTGCTTCCACACAAACACAACCTTCCACCTCCTGCCTTCACATAAACACAACCTTCCACCTCCTGCTTCCACGCAAACACAACCTTCCACCTCCTGCTTCCACACAAACACAACCTCCACCTCCTGCCTTCACACAAACACAACCTTCCACCTCCTGCCTCACACAAACACAACCTTCCACCTCCTCCTTCACACAAACACAACCTCCACCTCCTACCTTCACACAAACACAACCTCCACCTCCTGCCTTCACACAAACACAACCCTCCACCTCCTGCCTTCACATAAACACAACCTTCCACCTCCTGCTTCCACGCAAACACAACCTTCCACCTCCTGCTTCCACACAAACACAACCTTCCACCTCCTACCTTCACACAAACACAACCTTCCACCTCCTGCCTTCACACAAACACAACCTTCCACCTCCTGCTTCCACACAAACACAACCTTCCACCTCCTCCTTCCACACAAACACAACCTTCCACCTCCTGCCTTCACACAAACACAACCTTCCACCTCCTGCCTTCACACAAACACAACCTTCCACCTCCTGCCTTCACACAAACACAACCTTCCACCTCCTGCTTCCACGCACACAACCTTCCACCTCCTGCTTCCACACAAACACAACCTTCCACCTCCTGCCTTCACACACACAACCTTCCACCTCCTGCTTCCACGCAAACACAGCCCTCAGCCTCCTGCCTTCACACAAACACAACCTTCCACCTCCTGCCTTCACACAAACCAACCTTCCACCTCCTGCTTCCACGCAAACACAACCTTCCACCTCCTGCTTCCACGCAAACACAGCCCTCAGCCTCCTGCTTCCACACAAACACAACCCTCCACCTCCTGCCTTCACACAAACACAACCTTCCACCTCCTGCCTTTACACAAACACAACCCTCCACCTCCTGCCTTCACACAAACACAACCTTCCACCTCCTGCCTTCACACAAACACAACCTTCCACCTCCTGCCTTTACACAAACACAACCTTCCACCTCCTGCCTTCACACAAACACAACCTTCCACCTCCTGCCTTTACACAAACACAAACACAACCCATCGTGACATTAACTTCAGGAGATACAAACCTACCTCGACCCTCTTTAACCCTCTCCATGACCCGCCCTTCCACTAACCCCACGCTTGACCTCCCATCTTCCCGCCAGCATCCTTCCCCTTCCTCCTCTAAACGCCCTCGACCCTCCCCCTCCCCCCTCCATTACGCCAGCAAGAAACACGCCTTCACGCAGCATGAGTAAATATTCATAAGGTTATTCCGAGGGTGCCATTAAGGGAAAGACAATGTCATGGGTGGTGGAGTCCCCCAAGGTCCTCCGTCGTTAATTACTTCCTCTGAAAAGCATAGTGGGGGAAATAATGGTTTGATTGTAAAGACTGCTCGACTGGAGGTTTCTAGTGATTAAAGGAGACTTAACTGACGAAGGCAATGGGTGAAAGGGCAAAATTACGTCAATGGTAGAGAAACACGACGCGTTTAAGAGTATAGAAGCGAAGAAACAGCACGAAAAAGCGAGATCCAGTTTCGTTTACTGTCTATAGCAACGTTTTTTTTCTTCCTCCGTCCAACCACGCCCGTAGCTCCTCCTCATCCCATTCCTACCTCTCTCATGCCCCCTACTTCTTCCGCTCCTTTCCCCTGTCTATTCTTCCCGTCCATCTTCCCTTTCATTGCCCTTCTCCGCCCTTCAGTCTCTCTTCGCTATTTTCACCTCCATTACACCTAGTCACTCCACTCACTCTCTTCTCCATACCTCCCTCTTCCCCACTCCTTTCCATTCACCGCTTTCTGCACTTACATCTTTTTCCACTCCCTTTTCCGCTGTTTCCCCGTTCCGCCCCTGAAACATCTCTCTCACGGCCATAAATACGCCCACCACCACCACCACCACCACCACCACCGCCCACCACCACCACCGCCACCGCCCACCACCACCACCACAGAAAGGGTGGCCTTGCTTTTTCGCTGTATTTTCCCACACCTGATACCTTCTTTCCAAAACTTCGTCGCAGCTCAAAGGAAAGGTTGTACTTACCGGGAAATTAACTACTATTCTTTTTTTAATTTCTTTCACAGGATACGCCGGTTTTTTTTTAAGGTTTGATTGAGTTTGCGTGTTGCATTCGAGGAGTTTCGTTTCTGAGATGAGGAAATGTGAGTGGTATGCCAATCTTGTGTTGTTGTTTTTCTACTTAATCTCTCTCTCTCTCTCTCTCTCTCTCTCTCTCTCTCTCTCTCTTTTCCTTCCCTAAGTTACCCACGTCAGAAGTTAAATTGATCCGTAAAGCGGGAAGAAAGCGAAGTCATCTCAAACACTACACAAAGCCTTCATTTCAAGACCTATTACCTGCCACGTCCCTGAGTACACGTGGCAGGCGCAGCAGGACCCACCCGGGCAGAAAGTGAGGCTTTTTGCGTGAAATTTCAAGTTTTTTGCTGTGGCAAGAAAAAGCAGCATTTACGTTCCAAAAGGGCAGTAAGTCCAACAATTAACATAGAGTAGCAAAGCAGATCTCTTTAACCCCTTGAGGCCCATGTAATTTTCATTGTAATTTGGGTCCTATTAGACGATTGTAATTAATATAAACAATATTTTATAGCTATGACCTGTTAAGTATCCTTGTCCACGAGCTAATTTGGTATATTAAGTTAGTTTTCTTAATTTTATGGCTAACAACACACGATTTTATATGGCAAAGGAAAGATCTGGGCGTGAAGGGGTTAATATAGACATTTCCCCCACACCACGTGCATATAATAATAAATGTATGCAATAAAACAAAACAAAAGTTCACGTATCACTTCTCCCAATTTCCACGAAGCGAACAAATTACATTAAACATAAAATATATTTGAATCACGTCTTCCGCTTTCTTACGAGAAAAAACATAATTAAATCAAAAAACGAAATGTCAGTACAAGGTCTGGAGGGGGCGAGTACCCCCCCTCCTCCTAAACCTCACTTGTCATCAACGAAGGCCTCCCACTTTCAAACTCCCACTTTTTATGCACGTAATCACAAATTCTTGTTAAATATCACATGTTCTCTAGTAATAATAACACTGTTTAGTTTTTTCAGTCTTATATCCTCGAGCTAAACTCCGACCGGCGTGATGTTAGGTCGAGGACACAAGGGCAATCGACAACTTAAAACCCTCTACGACAACTTAAAACCCTCTACGACTTTAAACCCTCTACAACTTAAAACCCTCTACGACAACTTAAAACCTTCTACGACTTAAAACCCTCTACAACTTAAAACCCTCTACAACTTAAAACCCTCTACAACTTAAAACCCTCTACAACTTAAAACCCTCTACAACTTAAAACCCTCTACAACTTAAAACCCTCTACAACTTAAAACCCTCTACAACTTAAAACCCTCTACAACTTAAAACCCTCTACAACTTAAAACCCTCAACTTAAAACCCTCTACAACTTAAAACCCTCTACAACTTAAAACCCTCTACAACTTAAAACCCTCTACAACTTAAACCTCTACACTTAAACCCTCTACAAACTTAAAACCCTCTACAACTTAAAACCCTCTACAAACTTAAAACCCTCTACAACTTAAAACCTCTACACTTAAACCTACACTTAAAACCCTCTACACAAATTAAAACCCTCTACAACTTAAAACCTCTACAACTTAAAACCCTCTACAACTTAAAACCCTCTACAACTTAAAACCTACAACTTAAAACCCTCTACAACTTAAAACCCTCTACAACTTAAAACCCTCTACGACAAATTAAAACCCTCTACAACTTAAAACCCTCTACGACAACTTAAAACCCTTTACAACTTAAAACCCTCTACAACTTAAAACCCTCTACGACAACTTAAAACCTCTACGACAACTTAAAGCCTCCCCTACAACTTAAACCCTCTACAACTTAAAACCTCTACAACTTAAAACCCTCTACGACAACTTAAAACCCTCTGCGACAACTTAAAACCCTCTACAACTTAAAACCCTCTACAACTTAAAGCCTCTACGACAACTTAAAGCCTCTACGACAACTTAAAACCCTCTACAACTTAAAACCCTCTGCGACAACTTAAAACCCTCTGCGACAACTTAAAACCCTCTCAGCTTAAAACCTCTACAACTTAAAACCTCTACAACTTAAAACCCTCTACAACTTAAAACCTCTACAACTTAAACCTCTACGACAACTTAAAACCTCTACAACTTAAAACCCTCACAACTTAAAACCTCTCTACAACTTAAAACCCTCTACAACTTAAAATCCTCTACAACTTAAAATCCTCTACAACTTAAAACCTTCTACAACTTAAAACCCTCTACGACAACTTAAAACCCTCTACTACAACTTAAAACCCTCTACTACAACTTAAAACCCTCTGCGACAACTTAAAACCCTCTACAACTTAAAACCCTCTACTACAACTTAAAACCCTCTACTACAACTTAAAACCCTCTACAACTTAAAACCCTCTATGACAACTTTAAACCCTCTACGACAACTTTATACCCTCAGCGACAACTTTAAACCCTCTACGACAACTTTAAGCCCTCAGCGACAACTTAAAACCCTCTGCGACAACTTAAAACCCTCAGCGACAACTTAAAACCATCTACGACAACTTAAAACCCTCAGCGACAACTTAAAACCCTCTACGACAACTTAAAACCCTCTGCGACAACTTAAAACCCTCTACAACTTAAAACCTTCTACGACAACTTAAAACCCTCTACAACTTAAAACCCTCTGCGACAACTTAAAACCCTCAGCGACAACTTAAAACCCTCTACTACATCTTAAAACCCTCTACGACAACTTAAAACCCTCTACGACAACTTAAAACCCTCTACGACAACTTAAAACCCGCTGCGACAACTTAAAACCCGCTGCGACAACTTAAAACCTTCTACAACTTAAAACCCTCTACAACTTAAAACCCTCTGCGACAACTTAAAACCCTCTACGACAACTTAAAACCCTCTACAACTTAAAACCCTCTACAACTTAAAACCCTCTCGACAACTTAAAACCTCTGCGACAACTTAAAACCCTCTACGACAACTTAAAACCCGCTCACAACTTAAAACCCTCTACAACTTAAAACCCTCTGCGACAACTTAAAACCCTCTGCGACAACTTAAAACCCTCTACTACACTTAAAACCCTCTACTACAACTTAAAACCCTCTACAACTTAAAACCCTCTACGACAACTTAAAACCCCTGCGACAACTTAAAACCCTCGACAACTTAAAACCCTCTCACAACTTAAAACCTCTAAAAACTTAAAACCCTCTACAACTTAAAACCCTCTACAACTTAAAACCTCTACAACTTAAAACCCTCTACAACTTAAAACCCTCTACACACTTAAAACCTCTACGACAACTTAAAACCCTCTACAACTTAAAACCCTCTACAACTTAAAGCCCTCTACAACTTAAAACCCTCTACAACTTAAAACCTACGACAACTTAAAACCCTCTACAACTTAAAACCTTCTACGACAACTTAAAACCCTCTACAACTTAAAACCCTCTACAACTTAAAACCTTCTACGACAACTTAAAACCCTCTACAACTTAAAACCTTCTACGACAACTTTAAACCCTCTACGACAACTTAAAACCCTCTACAACTTAAAACCCTCTACAACTTAAAACCCTCTACAACTTAATACCCTCTGCGACAACTTAAAACCCTCTACAACTTAAAACCCTCTACAACTTAATACCCTCTGCGACAACTTAAAACCCTCTGCGACAACTTAAAACCCTCTACAACTTAATACCCTCTGCGACAACTTAAAACCCTCTGCGACAACTTAAAACCCTCTGTAACAACTTAAAAGCCACTATGTCATCAGCCTCCGTCCGTCGTACCACCTCAATGAACACCAGGACAACCGGCTCCGGGTTCGTCTTCAACATTCTCAAGGTAACGACCCGCCTGTAGTCTGGCCTGACGAGGGAATATAACCGTAAAGCCGACGTTTATTGCAGGAGAAGGAAAGTGAGAGAGCCGGACGCTGAGTGAGGCATTCAGACAGGCAATAAAGACAGAGAGGAATAAAACATCGCGACCAAAATGGTAACCAGACGTTTCAGCCAAGGACGTTTTGGCCATTAGGTTAGGTTAGGTTAGGCTGAGGTTAGATTTTGTTATGTCAGGTTAGGTTAGGTTTTTTAGAGAACTAGGATTAGTGAGACGGTTAGCTTTTACGTTTTGGTCGTTAGGTTAGGTTACGTTAGGCTGAGATTAGATTTTGTTAGGTCAGGTTAGCTTAGTTTTTTTAGAGACCTAGGATTAGTGAGACGGTTAGTTTTTACTCGTGGCCAAAACGTCCTACATCGCGACCAAAACACATCCCGTGGCCGCAGTCCTTCCAGCAGAGCCACACCAGACGTCCTCGATGCCCTCTGGCCCTGGACAGGTGAAGGAGACAGTCTAGCCCTTCCCTCACCCCATCCCTACGATAGGCTTAACCCACCGGAGCGACTGCCTGTATAATTACCTCGCGGGGGAATCAGATAATGCTTTGACCAGTTTACAGAAACATGAGAGGCCTGGCGCACCACCATTGTACTACAGCCAAGCATCCCCGTCGCCATGACTCTACCCCGACGTGCTCAGATTTATAGCCTCCTCCAGGACGGTAATTACGGTCGCGTAGCATCGTCGGGCAGATATCTTATAGGTGGGATTGTGGTGGTGGTAATGTGGATACTTGATGAAGTGTTCTATCCCGCGGGGGGGGCATTCCTAGCACTGCGAGGGTATGTATTGTCATTCTTGTGTGACGGTGCATGGTGACGGTGGGTGGGTTGTGCGTAAGTGTGTTGCGGATCATTCATTATTATTATTATTATTCTCTCTCTCTCTCTCTCTCTCTCTCTCTCTCTCTCTCTCTCTCTCTCTCTCTCTCTCTCTCTCTCTCTCTCTCTCTCTCTCTCTCTCTCTCTCTCTCTCATAAACGTCTTAGCTACATGGTATATTATGATGAAGTGGTTAAGCGACACACACACACACACACACACACACACACACACACACACACAAGGACAAGCCTCACAGCCACGCCTGAACCGCGGGTGGTCACGAGCGTCACGTCACGCCTGCTGTGTTGTGTGCCCGCCGCGCAGGGATGTCACACAGCACCACAACGACTCACGCCCCTAAGGAAGGCCCCCATCCATCACTCTCACACCAGGCACAGCATCCCTACAGACTTACAACATCCCTTTAGACTCATCCACGAGCAACGATTGGATAATAAAAGAGTTACGAGGAACTACCACGTTTAGGTCTCACGGCCTCTAGTAGCTTCCTTATTTTCTAATGTTCTAATATACTTTTCTACCTCAACTAAGTGGGTGGCACGGTTTTAGGTTAATTAAGACAGCTCACTTCACTGGGTTGGTCTTATGTATATGTATACTTGTAAAGCATCCTCGTGGTGACTCATTAAGAGGGTGGGAGGAGCGCATCCCATCTTACCACGCTCACTTAAAAAACATCACCACTATACAAACTAAATTGGCCTTTAACTCCCATTTAGACGTTCCTTACTGTCTGCTATATAGAGATTGACAACATGCGGGTTTTTTGTTGCATTTCTATTTATTATTCCCTTGGCTAGTCTCCTATCATGTTAAGAATAAAACTACATTTCCCCCGATACATTGTTAGTAATAGCCAACGTTCCCTTGCCTTGCCTTACCTATCTATACCTAAACCTCGACTTGATCTCATTTCGGCCAGGTGGAAAATTAAACTATGGCTTGTGACTTTACACATCAAAGCTAAAAAAAATATTAAAAAAATATATTCTACAACCTCTCTCTGCCACCCTCCACCACCACCACCACCACCATGGGACTTCGCTTTCCCCGATGGCACACACACACAAATTTACACACACATACACACACAGCCAGCCATCTCCACCCTCTCCCCTCCCTTGCCACTCCCCTCCACACCACTCCTCTCCCCTCCCTCGCCACTCTACACCACTCCGTCCGACACGGTTCACAGCCACCCATCTCGCTTCACGGAATGGAAACTTCTCTATCAAATAAAACCTTTTTTTGAGTGTGTGTTTGTGTGAGAGAAAGAGAGAGATCGATAGAGAAAGCGAGAGAGCTATGTAAAAAAAAAAAGCAAATATAGCAATAGCAAGAGCAAGGGAGAGGGAGAGAGAGAGAGAGAGAGAGAGAGAGAGAGAGAGAGAGAGAGAGAGAGAGAGAGAGAGAGAGAGAGAGAGAGAGAGAGAGAGAGAGAGAGAGAGAGAGAGAGTGAAATATTACAAAACAACAAGCCACACAAGTAATGATATTATATTCCAATTATTTCAATCTCCGTTCAAATAAAAGTGAATTCCTTCCATCTATTCCTTTCTTTTATCTCTCTCAACGTTCTCAGCGAGGGTAGGCTGAGTAGGCTTACACGCGGACATGATTTATGGGCATCGCGGGTGTCTTGTTCATCCCTAACACGCCGAATCTCCGACACTAACCTTGAGTCATAGAGCAAGTCGAGTAAAAGTGTGTAAACATGGTCAATCACAAGGGTCAAAATCCGCTTACATGTCCGTGTATATATGATTCTATATTACTTATTTTCCTTCTTTCTTTTCTATTGATTTTTCTTTTCTTTTGTTTTAATTTCATCATGTGTTTTCTTTTTCCTTTTTTTTTCTTTTCCTGTGTTTCGAAAGTCTTTTATGAGCGGCGAATTTTCCGATAAAACAGAAAAACACAAGTAAAAAGTATAAGTCAAACTCAGAAGCTTTAAGGTCCGCGTGATTTTATGTGACAGGAATGAGTTTGTATGGAGTATGAAGAATTAATTAATATGGAGTGCAAGTGATCTGTCTCTTTATCCTGCGCGGTGTGATGAGCGTGGGAAAGTGTATGGGATCAATTAACTACTATCATACTGTAATAATAGTCATAGATAATAGTCAGTTGATCTTGGGAAAGTGTACGTAGCAGTGTGGGTTGTGCGATGCTTCTATACCCACTAAGACGGCATGTGGCTGTTTAAGTCTACAGAAAAAAATATATATTTAAAGCCATTCAGTGCATAGACTGTTTTATGTGTAGGTGAACGTTGATTTTAAAAGAATAATGTGAGTGGAACATCCAGGTAAACCCTGTGAGAAAAAGTCTGCTTAAACAGACAGTTGGAATATCACATGCTGAATGTTCTTATAGTCCCTAAGACTGGCAGGGTTAGTATATTAATCAGCCATCTATATAGTGAATAAAATATCCTGCAGTGTGCGAAAATCCCTGCAAGGAACCAAGCATATAACGTCTCAAGTTGAGCATATGCAGGCTCGGCAGCTTCTTGTTTATGATGTAATGGTTAAATATTATTACCAAATGTTATGTGTGTGCTTTTATTTACCCCTTGTACAGTGTGAGTTATCCGCAGTGGGTTGCAGTGGTATTAACTTTACCATTGTTGGATGTTCGTTGTGATGATTGGCTGTGGTGAAGTGTTTTGCTTGTTGTGTGTGTATGGTGTGTGTGATGTGTGTCGTGTGTGTGTGTGTTGTCTGTGTGTGGTGTGTGTGTTGTTGTGGTATGTGTGTGTGAGTGTGTGCGTGAGTGTGTGCGCTGTGTGTAGTACTGTCGTGTCGTGTGGTGTGTGTGTGTGTGCTGTGTGTGTGTGTGTGTGTGTGTGTGTGTGTGTGTGTGTGTGTGTGTGTGTGTGTGTGTGACTGTGTGTGTGTGTGTGTGTGTGTGAGTGTGTGTGGTGTGTGTGTGTGTGTGTGTTGTGTGTGTGTGTGTGTGTGTGTGTGTGTGTGTGTGTGTGTGTGTGTGTGTGTGTGTGTGTGTGTGTGTGTGTGTGTGTGTGTGTGTGTGTGTTGTGTTTTGGTGACTGTGTGTTGTGTGTGTGTGTTGTGTGTGTGTGTGTGTGTGTGTGTGTGACTGTGTGTGTGTGTGTGTGTGTGTGTGTGTGTGTGTGTGTGTGTGTGTGTGTGTGTTGTGTGTGTGTGTGTGTGTGGTGTGTGTGTGGACTGTGTGTGTGTGTGTGTGTGTGTGACTGTGTGTGTGTGTGTGTGTGTGTGTGTGTGTGTTGTGGACTGTGTGTGTGTGTGTGACTGTGTGTGGTGTGTGTGTGTGACTGTGTGTGTGTGTGTGTGACTGTGTGTGTGTGGGGGTGTGTGTGTGTTGTGATGTGTGTGTGTGTGTGCTGTGTGTGTTGTGTGTGTGTGTGTGTGTGTGTGTGTGTGTGTGTGTTGTGTGTGTGTGTGTGTGTGTGGTGGTGTTGTGTGTGTGTGTGTGTGGTGTGTGTGTGTGTGTGTGTGTGACTGTGTGTGTGTGTGTGTGTGTGTGTGTGTGTGTGTGTGTGTGTGTGTGTGTGTGTGTGTGTGTGTGTGTGTCGTTGTGCTGTGGTGTGTGTGCGTGTGACTGTTTTTGGTGACTGTGTGTGTGTGTGTGTGTGTGTGTGTGTGTGTGTGTGTGTGTGTGTGTGTGTGTGTGTGTGTGTGTGTGTGTGTGTGTGTGTGATGGCTTGTAACAAAGAATAAAAAAAAATATATATAAATAAAAAATAATAATAGTCAGAGTGTATGACTATCTGACAAACGCACAGACAGACAAACATTTACACAATACACTCAAACAGCTTACCTTGAACAAATTAATTATTACACAACGTAGATAAATAATCACAAATAATTATCACTTATCAGCGCCAACACTCAACAAACTGTGCAATATTAATACAAACAAAATATTTTAAAACCATGTCTGTCTGCTTTTGGGTCATCACGAATAGGTTCAAAATGGGGTTATTACATGTGGGTTCAAAATGGTTTTATTACGAGTGGGTTCAAAATGAGGTTGTTATTACGAGTGGGTTCAAATGAGGTTGTTATTACGAGTGGGTTCAAATGAGGTTGTTATTACGAGTGGGTTCAAAATGAGGTTGTTATTACGAGTGGGTTCAAATGAGGTTGTTATTACGAGTGGGTTCAAAGTGAGGTTGTTATTACGAGTGGGTTCACATGAGGTTGTTATTACGAGTGGGTTCAAAATGGTTTTATTACGAGTGGGTTCAAAATGAGATTGTTATTACGAGTGGGTTCAACATGGTTATATTTCGAATGGGTTCAAAATACGGTTGTTATTACGAATGGGTTCAATATAGGGTAGTGTCACAACTCGATTCAAAGACGACACACACAAATACGCAAAGTCAGAATCTCAGTCAATGAAGTAAAAAAGTGAAAAAAGTCTACATTAATATCAAAAGCCTCAGCGAGACGTGGTTATTAGCGGCGGCGACAATGCGACTGTTCCCGCCATGGAAGTATTAAGGATACCTCCATGGTTCCCGCGGTGATGCTGCTGCAGATGCTAGCCCGCCGTCAGGATGCGGATATTACCTGGACCGATTCCAAGAGACCTTGCGGCGGGAGAACCCTGCACTGGTTTATTATGTTTATGATGCGGCCGTCACGCAACGTTCTCGAGGAACAAAGAGGGTAAACAGAGGGAGCACTTGGATTAGTCACACAGTAGGAAGTTCGGTGCGCAAGTTTGGTGATTCAGAGTTTGGAGATTTCCTCAATTATAGATTACTGAACCGAAAGCAGTGCGAGGGTGAGCGAGATGAGACTCCTGTGTCCCTCAACCTGAAGCCCTCATCACCCTTATTACCCATCATCCTCCCTGCCATCCACTTTCCGAAACCCCATCATCACCGCCAACAAGGATAGCGAAGAGTCAAGGCCGTACAAGGCCTAAACACAGCCAAGACAGCCACTTACTACGACAGAAAAGAAAGAAAGAAAGAAAAAAGGAGACCTAGAAAAAAGAAGAAAAAGAAAAAAGGAGATCTAGAAAAAAGAAGAAAAAGAAAAAAGAAAATAAGAGTAAAAAACACTGACATATATAACCAAAAAAAAACCATAGACAGACAGACAGACAGACAGACAGACAGACAGACAGACAGACAGACAGACAGACAGACACACACACACACACCGGTTCCAGATAGGCGGGTGGGTTGTGCTGCTTTAAGTGCTCCCAGACTACTAAATCTTATAGCTGCGTGTCACTTTTCCTCTCTGGGCGAGACTCATCGATTATGTAAGTCTGGAACACGGAGCAGCATCCGCGTCACTCACTCGCAGACAATGGTGGCGGCGTCCTCTCCACTCACACATCTCAGTTCTCTCTTCCTTAACATATTTTCATTCTTATGCAACAGAGATAAAACTATACCCTTGGAAGAAAAAAACTAATACAATTCATTCTCTCAACATTTTTTTTCATTCTTATACAACAGCGAGAAAACTAAATCCTTTGAAGAAAATAAGCTGTAAGAAAAAAAAAAAAGTTCGTCAAATGCCGCTCCGTAAAGGCAAGTCAAATACCGGTCCATAAATGCAGACTTTCAAACATCAGACGGTGGTTAGGTTAGGCAATCGAGGCTACCGGATACTACCCAGCTACGAGGGTCTAGTCGCAGGAAGGGGTGTGGAGGGGGTGAGGAAGGGGTGTGTGGGGGGTGAGGAGGGGGTGTGGAGGGGGTGAGGAAGGCAAGACAATACCATCCCACAACGTTGCATCCCTGCCATCGTGCATCTATTGTGTCTCTTTGTGGTGAGTCAACGCGTTTGACGAGCACAATCACAAAACACACGAATAAAAGAGCTAATGATTATCACCTGTTTCAAAGGATACGCCCACACTAATACACACCCTCACACACACACACACACACACACACACACACACACACACACCACACACACACACACCCTCACGCACACACACAGAAGTAAAAAATAAAAGAATGTAATTTGGTACATTAGAGAACTTCCGGTAAATGTCCACATAATTATAGACGCATCACAGACTTCCTTTTCCTCCCCTTCACGTCCCATCCCTTCCCTTCCTTTTCCTTCACATCCCATCCCTTCCCTTCCCTTCACGCTCCATCCCAGAAAGGACGGGATGGGAAGGACAGACTACGCCATCAGTATAATCAGTCCTGTGCTAAAGATTTTCTGCAGTATACCTGTGAATATCTTTAGTTTCTTTACATTAACAGTATCTTCTTATCATTTAGTATCTTTTGCTGATAAAAAAAAGTATGTTCTAAGAATCATTAAGGCTTCTATCAAACCTACGTACCTAACCTAATTTACCTAACATAAGATAACCTAATTCCCTGCCTGCCTGTCTGTCTGTCTGTCTGCCTGTTTAACTGCCTGGCTGCCTGTTTAACTGCCTGCCTGTCTGTCTGTCTGTCTGTTTAACTGCCTGCCTGTCTGTCTGTCTGTCTGTCTGTCTGTTTAACTGCCTGCCTGTCTGTCTGTCTGTCTGTTTAACTGCCTGCCTGCCTGCCTGTCTGTCTGTCTGTCTGTCTGCCTGTTTAACTGCCTGCCTGTCTGTCTGTCTGTCTGTTTAACTGCCTGCCTGCCTGCCTGTCTGTCTGTCTGTCTGTCTGCCTGTTTAACTGCCTGTCTGCCTGTCTGTCTGTATGTATGTCTGTCTGTCTGCCTGTTTAACTGTCTGTCTGTCTGTCTGTCTGCCTGTTTAACTGCTGCCTGTCTGTCTGTCTGCCTGTTTAACTGCCTGTTTAACTGCCTGCCTGTCTGTCTGTCTGTCTGTCTCTGTTTAACTGCCTGCCTGTCTGTCTGTCTGTCTGTCTGTCTGCTTGTTTAACTGCCTGTCTGTCTGTCTGTCTGTCTGCCTGTTTAACTGCCTGCCTGTCTGTCTGCCTGTTTAACTGCCTGCCTGTCTGCCTGTCTGTCTGCCTGTTTAACTGCCTGCCTGTCTGTCTGTCTGTCTGCATGTTTAACTGCCTGTCTGCCTGTCTGTCTGTCTGTCTGTCTGTCTGTCTGTCTGCCTGTTTAACTGCCTGCCTGTCTGTCTGTCTGTCTGTCTGCATGTTTAACTGCCTGCCTGTCTGTCTGTATGTCTGTCTGTCTGCCTGTCTGTCTGTTTAACTGCCTGCCTGTCTGTCTGTCTGTCTGCATGTTTAACTGCCTGCCTGCTTGCCTGTTTAACTGCCTGCCTGCCTGCCTGCCTGCCTGCCTGCCTGCCTGCTTGCCTGCCTGCCTGCCTGCCTGCCTGCCTGCCTGCCTGTCTGTCTGCCTGC
>JACEEZ010024480.1:894349-899349 GCA_016584305.1 Chionoecetes opilio
TCATTTGCTGCCTCGATGCAAAATCCACTGATCTTTCGACGATAATAATTGTGACACGTGACGAGGTGAGGGAGGGAGGACGGGGGGAGGGAGGGAGGGAGGGGAGGGAGGGGGGGGGGGAGGAGAGGGAGGGAGGGACGGGGGCAGGGAGGGAGGGGCACACGTCAAGGATAAATAAGCAGGGTAGAAAAATGTGGTGAAGACAGATAAATTAAGAAGCGTTTATGTTACGATAGTTAGACATTCTGACAGAGAGAGAGAGAGAGAGAGAGAGAGAGAGAGAGAGAGAGAGAGAGAGAGAGAGAGAGAGAGAGAGAGAGAGAGAGAGAGAGAGGAGAGAGAGAGAGAGAGAGAGAGAGAGAGAGAGAGAGAGAGAGAGAGAGAGAGAGAGAGAGAGAGAGAGAGAGAGAGAGAGAGAGAGAGAGAGAGAGAGAGAGAGAGAGAGAGAGAGAGAGAGAGAGAGAGAGAGAGAGAGAGAGAGAGAGAGAGAGAGAGAGAGAGAGAGGAGAGAGAGAGAGAGAGAGAGAGAGAGAGAGAGAGAGAGAGAGAGAGAGAGAGAGAGAGAGAGAGAGAGACCACGCCAGTACATAGTCATACTTACATACCACCATGATGAAGATCAAGTAATACGAAATCGTAGCTTACCTGCAAGAAAACAGAGAGAAAATACCATTAGCAAAATAAAACACGACATTAATAGCCTTAATTAATGAATAACTGATTCCTAAACAAATGAATGACAGAACAACCCTTAATAAATGAATGCATGAAAAGATACCAACATGAGTAAATTCCATCACGGCCACAAGGGTTATGAGGGAATGAGTAAATGGGAACAAAGTGGATATAAAATAATCAACCTTAAACCCTTCACCCCCAGATCTTTCCCTTGCTATATAAAATGGTCTGTCGTTGGCCATAAAATCACGAAAAGTAAAAAAAAAAAAAAAAAAAAAAAAAAAGTTTGTGGATAAGTATATACTAAACAGGTCATATCTATAAAACATTACTTATATTCATTAAAATCGTCTAATGGTACCCAAATTACAATGAAAATTACATTCTGGGCCTCAAGTGGTTAAATGGATAAATAACAGTAAAGATAGTGAGCGAAAAAAACATGCAAGAAAATGATCATCTTACACACGTCTCAAAGACATTCAGCTATCAACGTGTACATTCATAAATTACATTCATGCTTATTGTGGCTGTTCTCGCAGATATCAGATAATCGCGTTCTTATGTTCGCCTAAAAGAGATGTTATTACTATGAACACGATCCCACAAGCACTGAATGAGGTGCAGCACAGTTATCATCATCAGCATTAGCGTCATCATCATGAATTAGAGCTCTGAATTTAGCTTAATATTGAGAGAAAATGATAAAAGTTTAGTAAATTCTAAATATAATAAGCCACGCGCCAGACAAGCTCCCTCACACACTACCTCCTCCTCCTCCGCCTCCTCACTCACTCTCTGCCGCCACACAGCCGTAAGGGCCTCGCTAAGTTTCACAGGGCCATGAGCAAGCATATAGGCACCACTTTCATGCCTTGTTAACTTTTCCTATCTTTCATAGAGGGAGAGAAAGGAGTTGGTGCTTAATTCCTTTCACCAAAATATATATTTTATCAGACTGCTCGCACGCACACACACACATGCACGCACGCACACACACACACACACACACACACACACACACACACACACACACACACACACACACACACACACACACACACACACACACACACACACACACACACACACACACACACGTATAAATCATTAATGCACTGATTCACATACAATAAAATACACTCTTTTTACTTCGACAACATACGTACTATAACTTATACTTACTGTTGTTTCCATTCCTCGTACATCATCATCATCATATTTCTTCTTAAGTACAAAAACAACAACAAACGCCTGAGTACGTTGTGCACAGTCCCTTCATCACGTACTGTACATTTGAGCAGTGAGGGAAAGTGTAGTGTACGTGTTTCATCGGCCGTGCGCACGTACTCTCACTCATGGGTGCGGTGGTGTGTATAGTGTGGTGGTGTGTATAGAGTGTGTATGTGTGTGTATATGTGTGACACGATACGGAGTGCAATAAAGAAATTACACTGTCTAGTCATTCAATAGTGATATCAGCAGTGGTAGGAATATAGGGTGCGTCTGGTCGCTGTTGATTTGTCTGCTTAACTGAACCATTGACTTATTCTTAGCGCCACAAAAAGCACAATTAAATACCGCTAAACTTAGGTAATAATCCGTGTAATGCGTTAAAACATGAACAGCCACAAGCAGACACCACGTGCAGAGAGGAGCAAGAAGTCTTAAACACTGTATTTAATCAATGCTCTTCAGGGTTCTGGCGGCTATAATTATCTTTTCCAGGGAAGCCCTTTTTTATTATTATTTATTTATTTATTTATTTTATTGTATTACCTGAAGTATTTAATATAGCAACCGGCAGCGTTTTAACCTCATTCTGTATTCTTTTAATTCTTAGCACCCCCCTTCTATGTAATCCCCCTCCCCTTTTCTTTAATAAACTTGTAACTAACTTGCATGTCTTGGCCGATCCCACGACGGCTCCCCCCCCCCCCCCCCGGTATCTCGGGTCTCTCATTAGCTGCCGCATCGATAAGGTAATCACCAAGCATTAGGCTACACGCTGTATCCAAGGTGCAAATGGGAGGCAAAAACTAGGTATCCCTAAAATAACATTGCTTGCATGCTTCTGCTTCCTACCAAACCGGTAATTACACTAACGAGGATACGAAATGGAGCGGCTGGCCACACACACACACACACACACACACACACACACACACACACACACACACGGCTTCCCCCCGGCGTGTGTGTGTGCACTAAAAAATTTGCCACTCCAAAATTTGTTGGCACTCAAACATTTTTGGCACTCTAACATTTTGGGCACTAAAACGTTTTTGGCACTCAAACGTTTTTGGCACTCGAAAATGTTTGGCACTCAAATTTTTGTTGACACTCAATAAATTTTGGCACTCAATTTTTTGGCACTCAACATTTTCTGGCACTCAAACATTTTTGGCACTCATACATTTTTGGCACTCAAATCTTGTTTGGCACTCAATTTTTTTTGGCACTCAAACTTGACACTGCACATGGCACTGGTTGGGTTGGGTTGAGTTGAGTTGGGTTGGGTTGGGTTGGGTTGAGTGTTTGAGTTTGAGTGCCAAAAAATTTTGAGTGCCAAAATGTTTTGAGTGCCAATTTTTTTTTAATGACAAAAATTTTTGTGCCAATTTTTTTTTAGTGCCAAAATTTTTTAAGTGCCAAAATTTTTTGAGTGCCAAAAATTTGTGCCAAAATTTTGTTAGTGCCAAAAAAAATTGAGTGCCAAATTTTTGAGTGCCAAAATATTTTGAGTGCCAAAACATTTTGAGTGCCAAAAAAAATTGAGTGCCAAAACTTTTTGGCACTCAAACATTTTTGACACTCAAAACATTTTTGGCACTCAAACTTGACACTGCACTTGGCACTGGTTGGGTTGGGTTGAGTTGGGTAGGGTTGGGTTGGGTTGGGTAGGGTTGGGTTCAGTTGGGTTGGGTTGGGTTGGGTTGGGTTGGGTTGAGTTGGGTTGAGTTGAGTGTTTGAGTTTGAGTGCCAAATTTTTTGAGTGCCAAATTTTTCGAATGCCAAACAAATTTGAGTAACAAATTTTTTGAGTGCCAAAAATGTTTGAGTGGCAAAAAAAAAATTGTGCTAAATTTTTTTGAGTGCCAAAATTTTGAGTGCCAATTTTTTTGGTGCCAAACATTTTTAGTGCCAAAATGTTGAGACAAATTTTTGTGTGCAAAATTTTGAGTGCCAAATTTATGGACAAATTTTTGAGTGACAAAATTTTGAGTGCCACATTTTATTGGCACTCAAATTTTTTTGGCACTCAACATTTTTTAGCATTAAAAAAAATTCGGCACTCGAACTCAAAACACTCAACTCCACCCAACCCAACCCAACCCAACTCAATCCAACCCAACTCAACTCAACTCAACCAATCCTTACTTCAACCCAACCAACTAATCCACCAACCCAACCAATTCAATCCACCAATCAACCAACTCACACCAACCCAACCCAACTCAACTCACCAACCCAACCCAACTCAACCAACTCAACCCAACCCAACACAACTCAACCCAACCCAACTCAACCCAACCCAACTCAACCCAACCCAACTCAACCCAACTCAATCCAACCCAACTCAACCCAACCTCAACCCAACCCAACTCAACTCAACCAACCCAACCAACCCAACCCAACCAACCAACCCAACTCAATCCAACCAACCCAACCCAATCATCCAACCAACCAATCCAACCAACTCAATCCTAACCACCCACAACACCAACCCAACTCAATCAACCCAACCCAACCCAACCACACAACCCAACCCAACCCAACTCATCAACCCACCACCCAACCATCCCAACTCAATCAACCAACCAACTCAATCCAACCCAACCCAACCCAATCCAACCATCCAACTCATCCACCAACCAACCACACACCACACACCCACCACACACAACCACAACACAACACCAACCAACACAACCATACACTCACATCCAACCACACACCACACACACCACACACACACACACTCACACACACACTCACACACCACACCACCACACACACACACACACGTCACACACACACACAACACGTCACACACACACACACACACACACACACACACACCACACACACACGCACACACACACACACACACACACACACACACACACACACACCACACACACACACACACCACACACACACACACACACACACACACACACACACACACACACACACACACACTCACACACCACACACACACACACACACACACCACACACACACACACACACACACACACACACACACCAGCACTTTGATAGTCACCATAACGATGGGTGTTGTTTACTTCGATTTTT
>JACEEZ010024480.1:904349-951849 GCA_016584305.1 Chionoecetes opilio
ACTACTACTACTACTACTACACTACCACTACACTGCTGCTGCTTCTATATATCTTTATTGATAACACTGCCTGAGAACACGCAGCCGCAACTGGAGTAATAGAAACAGGGATGTCCGTTTTTCAGGCCAATTTAACGCAAACGCATACTGCAAACGCAACGCAAGAGCAACGCAAACGCATAATTGGAATCCTAGCTTAATGCAAGACCAATAGACTTTTAATAGATAGTCAGATAGAGAGTCAGTATATAATTTAATAGATAGTCAGTTAATCTTGGCTTAATGCATGTTTTCGAGGATCTATATACGCACACTCACGCCTCACAACCACCACCCGCCTGTTTCTTCAACCTGTGTGGCGCCCAGACCCAACCTCTACTCCGCCCTGCCTCTCCCTGTGCCTCACCCCTGGCGCCGAGGATACATTGTTTTCACTCCGTGGTAGTAATAACCAGACTTCAAGCTTCCTGCCTCCCGCCACGCCTAGGGTTGTGAGCTTCGTCTTCCTACGCTTCAACGCTTGATTTGTTGACGCCGATCTGTGGTTTGTTTCCGTGTCTGAGTGGTTTTATAGATCACTTGTGTAGGTCATAGTAAGGATATAAAATTTAATATATGATAAAAGAAAATGCATGATATGAACTTGTAAACTCCTTATTATGAGCTGTATCTACTATATAGGCGTTGCAGATTACATTTTCATGGTGTTGCAGATTTTCTTTTGATGTTTTTGATGATTTTTTCGTTTCTGAATTTGACAGTAAGAAATAACACTGGAGGGAAAATATCAACATAGAGATAACGGAGAAAATAGTCAGATAATAACAGGTACAGTACATACGCGTGAGAGTTTGTTTTCTCACGGTGGACCTAACCAGTGTCTTCCTGGCTACAATAATTCTTGACGCGCGCTCGTCTAAAACAATTTTTCCAGCAGCCTGGTGTGAGGATTAATAACGGTACTGTTCGGGGTGGTTTTATATTTCTTTTAAGTACTGTTTCTTATAGGCCTTTCTTTTAGTACAGCTTTCCTATTCTCACACATCCAGGTGGCCTCCCAGAATGCAGAACAATAAATGAAAAATAGTTTTAATTCCTTTTTTTGTGGGAAGTGAAAAGTTCTTAGCGGCAGTTCCTACACCTCTATGTTTCTTTTTAGTCAATCGTAATTATTTGGAACAACACGTAATGAATAATGCGGACATGTATTCGTAATTTCCGTGGCACTTGAGTAACATGAAATAGTTTACGTGATTAAGTGAAAATAATGTGTTCACATGAAAAAAATCATGATTTGACTAATATCAATTGACAATCTGCACTGTCACACAACATAATAGGTAATTAAAGATTGTGCAAGGCAGCCACTCTTACCTACCGACAAACTGTGTGAAGTCGTATAACATCTTAAATACCCGCGCCAACGAGGATGAAAGTTAGGCTTCGCAGCTACCTAGATGATATCACACGACAAACAAGTAACAACGACGGCTCATGCCCCCCCCCGAAGAGAGAAACACTCATGAACCTTAACATATGAATAATCTAAGTCTTTCTGAATGTATGCATATATGAACAATGAACATATTTAACTGATGTGGCTTGACTGTATTCACTTCTGCAACTGGGAGAGTTTAATTTCTGCGGCTCTTAAAAAATATCAATTCCTAACCGATAATGTCAGGCGCTAACACCACCCCTAACTATCACCCTCGCAGCGAATTCATCAATGCAAATACATTAGCATTGCAGGTGACATGGCCAATGAAAAATAAACTTAATCAACAGGTCAATCAAACATCAAACAAGCACCTAAGACACGCAAACAACACTGCTGAACCACCCAACCAGGCAAAGGGTTGAGGAATGCTGTAATGTGGCCGTTCAACACGTTACATGCAGAACAATTATAACATAACTTTACCTATCACTGAGCGAAGTAATCTGCCACAGCCTACTCGTATAAACACAAGTGAAGCAAGACCGTCGTCCTACATCTATTGTCTTTTACTTCACTGGTGCGGAAATATAGTACTTTCTGCATCATCACTGTTGATGCTACTCGTGATACTTCTGGAAATGTCACTGACACACACACACACACACACACACACACACACACACACACACACACACACACACACACACACACACACCACAAATAAAATATATAACAAATGGGAAAATAAAAGTATCTATAATTTTCTCTTAACCTTGACCAGCCTCCTCCCTCCTCCTCACACCTTCGTTTGTGGGGTCTCCAGTCTCCACATTCTAAAACTACGCCCCACCACACCCCAATCATAGCATCTGACCCCTTCCTCCAAAAAAAACTGTCGCAAGAGTAACTATAAAGAAGTTACTCTTGCGTTACTTACTATATTATATGTATAGGTCTTTGTGCCCGTATGTCTGTCTGTCTGTCTCTCTCGTGTGTGTGTGTGTATGTGGTGTGTATGTGTGTGTGTGTGTGTGTGTGTGTGTGTGTGTGTGTGTGTGTGTGTGTGTGTGTGTGTGTGTGTGTGTGTGTGTACAAAAGTGTGATAACAACCAACAAATCGTCGTCATACCCCTTGAGGCACTTCACTATGCCATTTTAAGCACGTCATTTAGCAACGCCTCACGTATCGCTTTTGTTTCTATCGCGACGGCCTGACCTCGCCCTATAGATATCCGAAGGGAGGGGAGAAGGGAGGGGACACGCAGGGAGGGGACACGAAGGGGAGGGATGAGGGATGGGGAGGCATGGTGAAGGGAGGGGGACACGCAGGGAGGGGACACGAATGGGAGGGATGAGGGATGGGGAGGCATGGTGAAGGGAGGGGACACGAAAGGAGGGGACACGAAGGGGAGGGATGAGGGAGGAGGAGGCATGGTGAAGGGAGGGGACACGAAAGGAGGGGACACGAAGGGGAGGGGTGAGGGAGGGGGAGGCATGGTGCAGGGAGGGGGTGTGGAGGAGGGAGGGATGAGGGGGTAATACTAATTAATGTAGAACAGAAAGTAAGAAGGAAACAAAGTAAGGTCACAAAATAGCCTAGTCTCACCTGACCTAACCTAACCTGACGTGACATGATCTGATCTGAACGCCAAACATAACCTAAAATAAATTACCATAGACTATCCTGACCTAACATTTTAATTACATTTTATTTCATGCTTTCTCTACGATAATTATCAATACTATAACCTCTAACTTATAACCACTCTAGACCCATCACAAATTAAGGTCAAGTGGAGGTCAAGATTAAGGTCAAGAGTTAGTGAAGGTAGAAAGGTTGTTCTTAGGTCATGAGGTTACAAAGATACACCCAGACAGAAAGATGGATGAATAGAAAAGCAATGTTCCAGATCTGTACAAAGAATATGAACCAGCTGCCTTCATTAAACGAGGATTTTTTAAAATTCAGAACAAGAAATTAAATTACATAATCATATTCATACGCAAACCGATGGTCAGATCCCGTGGATGAAATGTGAAGAAAACCGAATAATGAAAGTGTGTGTGTGTGTGTGTGTGTGTGTGTGTGTGTGTGTGGGTGTGTGTGTGTGTGTGTGTGTGTGTGTGTGTGTGTGTGTGTGTGTGTGTGTGTGTGTGTGTGTGTGTGTGTGTGTGTGTGTGTGTGTGTGTGTGTGTGTGTGTGTGTGTGTGTGTGTGTGTGTGTGTGTGTGTGTGTGTGTGTGTGTGTGTGTGTGTGGTGTGTGTGCGTGTGTGTGCGTTGTGTGTGCGTGTGTGTGTCTGTGTGTGTGTCACGGTCTGCAGATTCCTTTCCCATCGTCACTGACCGCTGCTAGACTGGTTGGGGGGGGGGGGGGGGGGGGGGTGGGTGTATGCAGTGAAACTCTTCTCACTACTCACTCTTTCCCTCTTGATCAATATTGACTCCTTTTCTCCAACCCGTATGTACACACTACAACCGGAGGGGCACCGCCAAGCGTGGTGACCCGCCCCGCCCTGCAGCATGAAACCCAGCCCGCCATTCACCATCCATGCAGGAATCCTTCACTATTTCACTACAATACGCTGAGGAGGTTGACTTCTCGTGCGTCTTCATTTTGAATATTGCGTTCATGGGGGACTTTCCAACTCGAAATAGGTGAAAATGACGTTTTGGAATTAAATATTTAGATTAATAGATTAGTTATTATTAATAGATTATTATTAATAGACTTTAGATTAATATTTTGGGGCCATTACTATTTTTGATTTACTACATCAACGACTTAGGTCTTAGGGTATATCATGAAAAGGAAAAACCCTTAAGAGGAGCTAAGGATGGAGGTCCCCAGTTAGGTATTTTGAGGTCAGGATAGGTTAGGTTTGATTTTGGTTGAGGTAAATTTTTTGGCTGGCTAAAATTATTATTTGTTTCAATTTATAATCTTTGAAAATGTGTGGACCTGCTAAGAATACTGCATTCAAATACTGTGATATGTTAAAGTTAAGGAAGACGTGTTCATTCTTTGTTCAGCAAACAATAAGTACGGCCGGTGACTTAAGCCCTAGCAAAAAATAAGTACGGCTTAAGACACTGCGGCTGTACTTATTTTTTGCTGCGACTTAAGACACTGCGGCTGTACTTATTTTTTGCTGCGGACTTAAGACACTGCGGCTGTACTTATTTTTTGCTGCGACTTAAGACACTGCGGCTGTACTTATTTTTTGCTGCGACTTAAGACACTGCGGCTGTACTTATTTTTTGCTGCGACTTAAGACACTGCGGCTGTACTTATTTTTTGCTGCGACTTAAGACACTGCGGCTGTACTTATTTTTTGCTGCGACTTAAGACACTGCGGCTGTACTTATTTTTTGCTGCGACTTAAGACACTGCGGCTGTACTTATTTTTTGCTGTGGCTTAAGACACTGGGCTGTACTTATTTTTGCTGCGGCTTAAGACACTGCGGCTGTACTTATTTTTTGCTGTGGCTTAAGACACTGCGGCTGTACTTATTTTTTGCTGTGGCTTAAGACACTGCGGCTGTACTTATTTTTTGCTGTGGCTTAAGACACTGCGGCTGTACTTATTTTTTGCTGTGGCTTAAGACACTGCGGCTGTACATACAACCCTCGTTTTCCCGGACCTCCACTTCCCGGATATCGGATTTGCCGGACAAAATCCGAGGTCCGGGGATATGTCAGAGTCCCGGACAAATGCCTGGTCCAGCCCGTAAATCGACAAAGTTGTCCGGCGGTCCGAGCATCTCCTGTCACCCCTGGTCAGTGTCCGCGCCTCCCGCCAGGTGGCAGCATGGTCAGCGGTCGTATTGTTTACATTTACAGGCTCACCCCTTATTTTTTTATTCTCTTACTGTTTTCTTTATAGGGACTGGCAACTAAGCGGGCTTTGTGTTATCCATTTTTGTTGTGCCCTTGGCCAGTTCTTTCTGATTTAAAAAAAAAAAAAAAACACACATTTGAGCACAAGACACTCGCACGGTTCACCTGCACATCCTCCATCAGTCCCCTGACCCCCACTGCCCCTGGTGCAGGAACGTCTCTGAGACTATTGAACACTTTCTGCTGCAGTGTCCGCGCTTCCACTCCCACCATGTAGTGCTACGCTCTCAACTCCTCACCCTGAACATCGCCACCTTTGACCTGCCCACCCTGCTGGCAGCGGCGGGCGTCCACCCAGGTGGCAGCATGGTCAGCGGTCGTATTTTTTACATTTGGGCACAAGACAACTCACGGTTAACCTGCACCGCCTCCGACAGTCCCCTGACCACCACTGCCCCTGGTGCAGGAACGTCTCTGAGACTATTGAACACTTTCTGCTGCAGTATCCGCGCTTCCACTCCCACCGTGTAGTGCTATGCTCTCAACTCCTCACCCTGAACGTCGCCACCTGTGACCTGCCCACCCTGCTGGCGGCGGCTGGCGTCCACCCCTCCCAGCAACACGCTGTCATCCGCCTCACCTGTGCCTTCCTGAGGAAGACAGGTCAACTATAGCGCCTGTGATAGCATCATAGGACATCACCAGGGCTCAAAGTGTTCCCCAAGGGATCCCCGCAGCCCTAAAAACAACAACAAAGTGACGTAAAAGTTCGCGGCTGGGTAGTTGATATTGGCGGTTGCCGGACAGTAAATACTAGAGTAGGATAAGCGTCCGGGGGTGGGTAATGGCCTCGGACTTTTGCGATTCCCGGACGTTTGCGGTTCCCGGACCCGTGCTCCCCCCTATTAGTCCGGGAAAACGAGGTTTGTGTATACATATTTTTTGCTGCGGCTTAAGACACTGCGGCTGTACTTATTTTTTGCTGCGGCTTAACCCGTAACAAGCTAAGGGTATGCTTTATACACCTAAGCCCTGGGCGAAGGGTGTGGTCATTTTGACGACCCTTGCAAAAATCGATAAAAACTACGCCAGCATGTAGGGAATGTTGTAGTGCACCCGGCCATATATATTTGACCCCCCAAAATATGTCTGGGGGGGGTGGGGGGGGCGGTCTGTAGTTGAAAAATGTGGCGCGAACTGCATCGTATGGCGAGATTTCCCAGGCGAATATCCGCCCGTATACGCTATGGGTTAGAGCGTAATATCGCGTATATCTCGTATATCTCGCATGCGCTCGAATATCTCGAGTTGCCATGTTGTACTACACACACACCAATTTGTAGCCGCCTGGGTTAAAGCCCGCGGTTTTGGTATACCTTTAAAAACCCCGCTCTTAAGAGGCCACCCGCAGCCCACCAGAGAAACCTCTTAAGAGTCCACCCGCAGCCCATGGGTTAAGACACTGCGGCTGTACTGTTTTTTTTGCAAATCAATTTCTTAAAGACACTGCGGCCGCACTTATTTTTGCTGCGGCTAAAATTACTGTGGCTGTATTTATTTTTTGCTGCAGCTAAAATTACTGCGGCTGTACTTATTTTTTGCTGCAGCTAAAATTACTGCGGCTGTACTTATTTTTTGCTGCGGCTTAAGACACTGCGGCTGCACTTATTTTTTGCTGCGGCTAAAGACACTGCGGCTGCACTTATTTTTTGCTGCGGCTTAGACACTGCGGCTGCACTTATTTTTTGCTGCGGCTAAAACCACGCGGCTGCATTATTTTTTGCTGCGGCCTAAAGACACTGCGCTGCACTTATTTTTGCGCGGCTAAAGATACTCAATCACAATCCATTAGGAAGCATACGCCAGGGGCACGTCGCCTCGCCACCCTACGATGCCACTCCCGGGGGTCACCACGCGCGAGTTCCCATGCAGGCTCCTTTCCATACCAAGCAGCTCTCGACAAGAAACATCACTTCCCCAGCACGAGCCTTGTGGGCGCCCCCTTGGCCTCCTCCACGCCGGATGTCTCTACAGATACAACCCGATGGGAAGATCGGTTTCAGGGTAGCGTGCCACATGCCATATAGCCGAAGTTGGTGCTGACGGGACTATGCAGCAATAGGCCTCGATTCAGTCTCACGTGCAATCGCTGATTTGACACGAATCATCCAGCGATACCCCATGATTCTGCGAAGACACTTATTACCAAAGGCATTGATTCGTCTCTTCAAGTCACTATTTAGTGTCCATGTCTCAAACCATAGAGTAAGACAGATCACAAGCGACTTGAAGATCCGGTCTTTGTCCTTTGCACAGGTACCGACACGCCAATACTCCCTGAGCGAGTCCATAACACGTGGCTATGCCAATCCGCGTAAACTTCTTGACGTGACCCGCCGTCATTAGGACTGCGCTACAAGGTATGTAAACTTTCCAAGATCTCAATGTCTCGCACACGCATGAACAGACTGTACTGTTTCATCTAGTAAGTCTCCAAACACCTAGACCTTGGTCTTGAGCCAGGAAACCTCAAGTCCCAAAGGCTTTGCCTCCTCGTGCAGCGCCTCGAGAGCCATCACCAGGACCTCCAGCGACTCAGCAAAGATTATGGAATCATCGGCAAAAACAAGATCAGTGATCTTGGTGTTGCCGACGGATGCTCCACAATCACTTTGATCTACAACCTTGTCCAATACCCAGTCCATACAAGCGTTGAAAAGTAATGGGCAAGGACGCACCCTTGCCTCACTTCTGTATTCACAGGAAAGAAGCTGGATACACCTGCCCCACACTTCACAGCACTCTCAGTCCCAGAATACAGACGTTATCAAACCAATAGTCCTTGTAGGAATCCCTAGAAGTCGCAGAAGATCCCAAAGTGACTCACGATGCACTGAGTCAAACGCCTTCTTGAAATCAACATAGGCTGCAAGCATCCCCTGTCGAAACTCACGTCGGCGTTCCACCAGGACACGAAGCGCTAGGATACGGTCCGTTGTTGACTTACCAGGCGTGAACCCAGACTGCTGAGGTCTCTGATGCTTCACCAGATGATTGCGAATCCGTGTCAGCAATAGATGGGCAAGCACCTTGCCTGGTACGCTGAGCAGTGTAATACCGCGGTAATTGTTGCAGTCCTGACGGTCCCCTTTCCCTTTCCAGATAGGGACGACCAGCCCTCTTTTCCAGTCAGGAGGAATGGTACCTGATTGCCACACGGCAGTCAGGACAGCATGCAACCCGCGGATCATGGCCTCACCCCCAGCTTTGAGGAGCTCCGCACTGATATTACAAACACCAGCTGCCTTTCCACCCCTCAACTTTGCTACAGCCTCTCTGACTTCGTCAAGAGAGGGTGCGGTTTCGTCAATGGGAGGATCGGCATCCACTGCCTGTAACCCAGTGGTGTGAAGCTGCTCAGTTGGAGGGTCCACCGTGAACAACTGTCCAAAGTACTCAGCCCAACGAGCCATCTGCCCATCCATGTCCGAAACGAGGCACCCATCTGCTGTTCGAATAGCACTCGCCCGAGAAGGAGACTTGGAACGGAGCTTCTTCAGGGCTCGGTAGGCGGGTCGGAGGTCATTAGCGTTCAAATGACCCTCGACATCCTCAGCGAGACTCCTGACATACCTTTCCTTGTCTCTCCCCAGGAGAGACAAGGATACTACAGCCGTACATATCTTTTGCTGCGTCTAAAGATACTGTGGCTATACTGTTTTTTTTGCTACAGCATACGGCACTGCGCTGAAGACATCACCGGACCGGACAATATATGGCAGGGTTGATGCAAAGAATTTTAACTCAAACCATAGCTATGAGATGAAAATAACCTAGTGGTGAAGTGTGGCCTAATGTCAGTTTTGGGAGGTAATAATAATATTAATTACTATTATTACAATAATAATTAGATATGCTTAGGATGCTGCTGAGGTGTCTAAAATTTGTGTGTTGGGTTATTACATAGCTCCATGTAAGTCCCACGGCAGCTGTTATGGATGCTGATTGGTACTCTAGTAACTCTACCCTCATGGCAGCTGAAGTGAGTACTGTATCAAACTGTGTTGGTTACAATTAGTTATGCTTTACAGGTACAGCTAGTGTTAGGTTGAAGGACATAGACAAAGACTTAGACAACTTTGGGTCTGTGGTCCCTAAGTCGATCATCCAGGAGGAGCTGATTCAGGAGACACTCTATGAACCAGAGTCACCCCAAGGTCCACAAGCAGCCGCATCCAGTGATAAGAATGAGATTGTTATCATAACTGAGACTCTGCTACAGGAATTATTTCCCAATTTCACAATATATGGGTATTACGAAATTAAGAGTGGTTCAAAATTATTAAGATTCAAGCTTCTTTGTTGATTGTGTTCAATGTAAACTTCTTTGTTACCATAATGTAGCCGAGTCTGCCAGTCACAAAAACAAAAAACTCACACCGAATAGCATAAATCATTATTCATATTCATTAGTCACAGGAACTACCACGTGTAGGTCTCACGGCCTCTTGTAGCTTCCTTATTTTCTTATGTTCTTAAATCTTGTTTGCAACAGTGTCGTGATGTGCCATGGATACTCTGGCTACAGATACATTTGTGTCTTGATACAATCAGATACAATCATGTCTTGGCACTCAGCCGATGGGTTTAAATTAATATTACAAAGTCAGGAATGTCATCGGTGATCAATTTCTCAAAAGTTACAAAGAACACCTTTACACAGTACAAGAATGTATTTTCAAACATTATGCAAATCTCGGCAGGTTCCAGAGGATCAGGGCATCTTGGACATAGATGTCTCGTATGATGGGACATGGTTGACACAAGGACACAAGTCCCATATATGCATTGGCGCAGTCATCACATCACAATCATCACTTCACTGGCTTTGTCTTGGACATTAACATTGTGTCCAATTACTGTCATGCATGTGCCAAAAGAAAGACTGCAAACGAACAAAAAATTTCAGCTGAACAGATTGAAAACCAGGAGCCAGGTTTGTAGGAAGAAATTTGAAGGCAAGTCTGGCAGCACGGAAGCTGAAGCTGCAAAAGTCTTATGGTCAAGGTCAGTTCAGAAACACAACATGCGCCACACAGTCTTCATTAGTGACGGAGACTCATCGGCTTTCATTTTTGTAAAGGCACTCAATCCTTACAATAAGGAAATTATAAAAGAACATTGTATCAGCCATGTCTCAAGGAGGATGGGCACAAGGCTAAGGAAGCTGAAACAAGATACAACAGTAGACGTGACATCATGAAAAAAAATATCATAGCTACATACTACCACTGCTCCAGCACTGATGAGTACCCACGTCATCTTCACTTCACCGCCCAAAAGGTAAGAACTCCTGGTGCTTCTACAACAAAACAGAAGCGAAAAACGAAATCCCAGTCACAACAAAAAATGAAAGTTCGCTTTTGCCTCAATGCCAAAGAAAGGAAACTAGTAATGCAGGTATACCAAGACCTGTCAACCTCTGATCTCCTGCAAAACTGTATCCAGGGTAGAACTCAAAACTCAAATTAATCCCTACACTCGATAGTATGGATGCCGCTTTCAAGGAACAAGTTCTTTTCACACCTGACTGTTGACAGTTTTGCTGCCAACACAGTAATGATTCATTCCTTTGAGTACAAAATCTGTACTAACATCTTAACATCCCAACAAGCGGCTAGGTAATGTTTCTCAAAACTTACAACATGTACAGCAGCAACGGGACGAGGACAGGACGCAGAGATGCATAACCCCAAAACAGAAGAGCAAGAGGAGAGGACAGGATAAAGATTATGAAGCAGGAGCCTCGAAACTGACAGCAAAACATCCCATGTCACAACCCTTCATTACTCTTTCTAGGTGCTAATACCTTCTATTTATGACATGCTAATATTATATTTTTCTTAGAAATAGTAATTAATTTGTATAAACATGTTTGCCTACTTACATACATTACAAATATATTATATTTTTCTCATACATGCATACACTACGCAGGGCATACGCTAGCTAAGCTGCACGTGGCCTCGGTGCTCATCTCCGTCGCATTAGCCCTTGAGCCTGTGGTGGGTGACAACCCACTATTCCGGGACACAGGGCTTGTGTAACATTTAAGTTACCTTCCCCAGGTTTCCCCAGGTACCCATTTATCGACCAACCCCAAAAGGAAGGATGAACAGCTGGTTGGGCTGCACGCCGACTGCCCTGGCCGGGATTCAAACCCGGGCCCGCGGATTTGTAGCTAGGTGCGCTAGCCACTACACCGGGAAGGCGCCTATTCGAGGATGCAGGCAAGCAAAAAAATAAGATAACTTCATTTGAGTCAATCAACATAGGTATGGGTACTTTCCTCATTGAAAATGGATATTCTTCATTAACAAAATGTCTTGCCATTTCAGAGAACAAGATTTTCACCAATTATACCGCATTTAAAAAGCAGCTTCGATACAATATGTAGCTATGTATGCACACAGCCATGGATGATGACACACGTAACAATGTGAAATACATATAGAAAATGTCATGGAGGTTCAGAATAAGCTTGTCGCCAATACATATGACATAACTTAAAGTCATTATTTATATGAGGCGGTTGGCTCAGACAATGTCCCTACAGTAACACAAGACAGCAGCTTGATGTGTCATATCTGGACATTTTAATCCCATCCATGCCCTCGCCCATGCCCGTCCCAGCGATGTTTCAGCATGACTGAACACCTCTGGACGGAATATCTATGGTGGTGGTGCTGTATAAGCTGAGTGAGACAACATTTCCACCACTATAGGATTATCTCGAGGGCCTTATGTGGAAAACGACACACAAACCGCCAGTCTAGGACACATCAGCCTTGCGCTATGGCCATGGAGGTGACCACAAGGGGCGATAAAGCCTTGCACAATACTACAACGCAACACATCAAAATTTCACGGTCACTCTGCCTGAAACACCACTGCCTATGTACTCAATTGACCACTATTGTACTACACTTGTATGGTCGCCGCACGCTAAGTTGGCGAAAATTGGGCCCTATCATTCTCCTCCAGGCATGGGACCGACTGAGTTGTTGGATGTTGAGGCTTTAGGGTGGAACTTGGAGTAAGGCATTCTCACCCAACACCCAACACCCCAGCCAATCCCACGCACCCGGAAGGAGGGAGTGAAGGGGCCCCACCCTCGCCAACTTAACGTGCGGCGACTATGCATGTAGTACAGTACATGGATGGACATGCTAGTGTGCTACCTGCCACGAAGGGCTTACAAATATTGGATAATCCCTGGAAACAAGCATCACTGTGTTCTTGGTGAGAAACAAGGGGACTGTGAGGTATAACATGACATACACACCCATATCAACATAGCCTCAACAACACACATGGGGCTTGAAGAAGAAAAATAAGATGGAAAAATTGATGATGAGGAGGGGGATAAAACATACCTCTTTGCTGGCTTTCTTGATGAAATTTGTGTCGGTGATGTGGAAAGCGTGTTTGAGTGCGGCCTCGGGGTTGGTCTCGTATTGGGGGTTCTGAATCATGTACTGGTGCAGGTGGGCGGCGCTGTACACTGCCGCGTCAATGCCTGCGTGGCCGTCAAACACACCGTAGTAAGCGTGCGGCTGTTTGAACTGAAAGAAAGAACAATAATCATGAGTCAAGAATATTGCATAGAGTTCTTACATTGAACTGCTATCCATAGTCCATATTTATGTGAGCTTATGTTATTTTCAGTCCATCTATTAAAGATATTAATTAAATACACTGAACACCTGGTTGGCATGGTATGGATTCAAAGCTTGGCATTAACCCCTTCACGCCCACAGTTTTCCTTTGCTATCAAAAAATTGTCTGTTGTTAGCCATAAAATTACGAAAAGTAGCTTAATATACCAAATTAGTTAGTCGACAAGGATACTAAACAGGTCATATCTATAAAATATTGCTTATATTCACTAAAAATCGTCTAATTGTAGCCAAATTACAATGGAAATTACGCTCTGGGTATTAAGCACTACACCACGCTATGGCACATACTCCTTCTCCCTGAGTAATTTAATCTCCTCCCTCCAACAAATACACATCCTTCATTTGATCTAACCCTCCTGCTGCAACACTCCGTCCCCTTCCCTCACCGTGTCACTCTTTCTCTATAACCCCTCCCCTTTTTTTTATGCTTTGCCATAGTGCCATATTGACCTCTGATGTCTGGCACATTTCACCCTTCTTTGGCATTAAATCAAATCCTTGTAAGCTTGTATGAGTAAAAAATAATTATCAGATACGTACGTCCATCAAATACGTCACACATTCAATTCCACGTGCTAACATATTTATAATTTATCAAACCTGGGCTTCATTCTCATCTTCAAATTTAACTGCTCTTTAATCAATATAATTCTTCCTCGTCAAAACCTTAGCATCTGGTTCACGTTGGTTCAATTGAGTAGCCGTAGGAAAAAGTGTTTGTTTGGGGACGGCAAATAATGAATCACACTATTTACTGGTTACTTGCTACAGTGGGCTGCCTAAGAGAGAGCTTGGGTTTGAGCTTTACTTCATCACTGCGCTCACTGAGTATACCACACCAAATTGTTTCTGACTGCAGGCACAATCATCTATTCCATTCTGTTCGACCAGCATAAGAAAAAATCACTCTCTATATAACTTAAGGCAAGCAGACTAGATGTGGAAGATTGGGAATGAATGTACTGACGTGCTTTGATAAACTATGATTAGAATGAAACAGACGAGGGTTGTAAAAATGGAAATGAAAATGCCCTTATCGCAAGACTCATCGATATCTTATATCAAGTCATGATTAATCAATAGAAATAAACTAGAAAATATGTATTAATGCAAAAAAATATCGAATGACAATATTGATAATTTGGGCAACCCTGCACACTCAAAGCACAGCCTGTAATTTGTTCAATCCTCTTCATAGTTTATAAAAGCAATGCCTCTTTACAGAGTAGGTAAAATACACACCATACACACACACACATTACATAAGAATGAACATTCAATGCTTTGGAAAAAAAGTAAATAAACATTCATCCATATCATGTACATTGTACAGTGACTATTTAAACCACTATGTATGTTTACTTCCCAAACTCATCACAAGATCATAACTTGCAATGCACGCTATTTCATCAAAGAAAGTGTTGCTGGTGGTCACACATCACCCTTCAACTACTACTTCATGCAAGAACTCTAAAATCATCATTGCATTCAGATATTTTATACCATTAAAATCTTCAATCATTATTGCTGTTAGTCTTATTATGCTACAAGCCTACAACACACTACTTCATCACAGTAGCTAGAACATTCATCAACATTACTTATTAGTTCATCACTACAGATCTATATCCCAACAGTATATCCATCAGCATCTATAAGCTGCTATATTTATTAGCATCTACTGTTATATCATAAACACGTTATCATTACCAATGACCATTAATGCATTGCTATATATTTACTCCCCAGCCACAAGCACTATTCTACCTTTTCCTTGGCCGAGTGAGCCCTTGTGTGCAGTGCCGTTTCTAGCTTTTGGGGGCCCTATGCGAAATGTTGTTTGGGGTCCTATTTTGTAAAACTATGGTGGGGGGATTCCAAGCCCTCTAAGGTGGTCCGAAGGTACGCCTTGAATATCTAAATGCATCAATTTGGTGCACTTTAAGAGGAAAAGAGATTAGATTCTAAAATAAAAAGCAAATAGTGGCAGCTTGGGGGCCCCAGTTGGGCTTCGGGGGCCTTGTGCAACCGCATAGTTCGCATATAGTAAGAAACGGCCCTGTCCAACATGTCCTACTATCCTGTCCCCATCTTACTACTGCCCGTTCCAGTTCTTTTCTTCATCTGTCCTCCCTCTCCCGACCTCCTTGTCTTGCGGACATTCTCCCGGAATCCCCTACTTCTCCCTGAGTAATTTAATCTCCTTCCTCCAACAAATACACATCCTTCATTTGATCTAACCATCCTGCTCTAACAATCCGTTCCTTTCCCCTTCCCTCACCGTTTCACTCTTTCTCTATAACCCCTCCCCTTTTTTCATGCTTTGCCATAGTGCCACATGACCTCTGATGTCTGGCACATTTCCCGCTTTTTGGCATGAACCCCTTCACACCCAGATTTTTCCTTTGCTATAAAAAGAATTGTATGTTGTCAGCCATAAAATTACGAAAAGTAACTGAATATACCAAATTAGTTAGTGCAGAAGGATACTAAACAGGTCATAGCTATAGAATATTGTTTATATTCACTAAAAATCGTCTAATGGTAGCTAAATTACAATGGAAATTACGTTCTGGGTCTCAAGGGGTTAACTCAATCAATCAACGGCCCTGCTTGTGTGCCCTTACATGGAGGCCATAGAGGGTGCTGAGGTCGTTGATGATGACATGACGGTCCTCCATCTTGCGGCGGCCGTTCTTGATGGCGAAGTGGCTGATGGGGTGGTAGCGCGGCAGCTTCTCCACCTGATCCCCGGTGAGGGTGGATTGCATCTCCTGGATCACCGTGTTGGCCTTGCCCGTGACTTCTTGTATGAGCTTCATGATGTCATAGGCTGTGGAGGGAGGGCTGGCATTAGCTTGTTGTCACACATGTATTATATAAACATACAAAATACATACATCTCCTACGTATTATCTAATCATGCAAATAAATACATCTCCCACACATGTTACTGAAGACTATTGAACTTGATAGATTATTATAGTTGTAAGAGCTCACTACTAAATGGTATAGATTGTGGGTTTTTTGACCATCTAGGCAAGAAAAGGGAAACCATATGAGCTCCAAATGACAAAATGATAGATTATTGTTGAAAGAGCTCAGTACTAAATGCTATAAATTGTGGGTCTATATCCTTCTAGACAAGAAAAGAGAAACTGTATGAGCTCCAAATGACAAAAAGAAAGATCTAAAGGTGATATTTTCCCCCCCACACAATTAGGTATTTATAACAGTATCAAGTGAAAATCATATGGTAGGCTTGAAAAAATTCACATCAATTGATTCATTCAAATGCACTTCTTTGGGGTGAAACAAATGTCAGTATCTACAGCCAATGCTAGTCCACTAAGAAGAATAGGCCTTTACCTACACCTGTTGCTTGCCTCTACAATTCAACATTTGATGGGGAATAAATGGAAAATTAATATAAGAAAAAGTCTAAGTGGAAAATTTTACATAAAAAAGTCTAAAAGGAAAATTAATACAGTATAAGAAAGTCAAAATGGAAAATTAATATAAGAAAAAGTCTTCAGTGGAAAATTAATATAAGAAAAAGTCTAAGTGGAAAATTAATATAAGAAAAAGTCTTCAGTGGAAAATTAATATAAGAAAAAGTCTAAGTGGAAAATTAATATAAGAAAAAGTCTAAGTGGAAAATTAATATAAGAAAAAGTCTAAGTGGAAAATTAATATAAGAAAAAGTCTAAGTGGAAAATTAATATAAGAAAAAGTCTAAGTGGAAAATTAATATAAGAAAAAGTCTAAGTGGAAAATTAATCCAAAAAAAAGTCTAAATGGAAAATTAATATAAGAAAAAGTCTAAGTGGAAAATTAATATAAGAAAAAGTCTAAGTGGAAAATTAATATAAGAAAAAGTCTAAATGGAAAATTAATCCAAAAAAAAGTCTAAGTGGAAAATTAATATAAGAAAAAGTCTAAATGGAAAATTAATCCAAAAAAAAGTCAAAATGGAAAATTAATATAAGAAAAAGTCTTAAGTGGAAAATTAATATAAGAAAAAGTCTAAGTGGAAAATTAATCCAAAAAAAAGTCAAAATGGAAAATTAATATAAGAAAAAGTCTAAGTGGAAAATTAATCCAAAAAAAAGTCAAAATGGAAAATTAATATAAGAAAAAGTCTAAATGGAAAATTAACATAAGAAAAAGTCTGAGTGGAAAATTAATATAAGAAAAAGTCTAAGTGGAAAATTAATATAAGAAAAAGTCTAAGTGGAAAATTAATATAAGAAAAAGTCTAAGTGGAAAATTAATATAAGAAAAAGTCTAAGTGGAAAATTAATATAAGAAAAAGTCTAGGTGTAAAATTAATATAAGAAAAAGTCTAAGTGGAAAATTAATCAAAAAAAAAGTCAAAATGGAAAATTAATATAAGAAAAAGTCTAAGTGGAAAATTAATATAAGAAAAAGTCTAAGTGGAAAATTAATACATATAAGAAAAAGTCTAAGTGGAAAATTAACATAAGAAAAAGTCTAAGTGGAAAATTAATATAAGAAAAAGTCTAGGTGGAAAATTAATTTAAAAAAAGTAAGTGGAAAATTAATATAAGAAAAAATCTAAGTGGAAAATTAATTTAAAAAAAGTAAGTGGAAAATTAATATAAGAAAAAGTCTAAGTGGAAAATTAATTTAAAAAAAAGTCAAAATGGAAAATTAATATAAGAAAAAGTCTAAGTGGAAAATTAATAAAAAAAAAGTAAGTGGAAAATTAATATAAGAAAAAATCACTGCACCAGCCATGGGTGAGGGCGGTGGAGTGCTGACTAATGGTGACCGCAGTGATTGGGCGGCGGTGGCACATCAATAAAACTCTGCCTCTAATTATGTGACTTAATTAACATAGCTCGCGTTGGCAGCCCACACTTGTAATTGACTCCAGACACATACAGGGTACTTGTGAGGCCCAGACGATGGCGCCCAGTACTTGTAATGACACGGCTGCTTCCTACTGTTTACCCCTCCTCCTCCTCCTTTTCGTCATCCTCGTCTTCCTATTTTTTCTGAATTTTTACTCATCCCATTATTCTCCGCCTCTTGTGTTTTGTCTCCACGTGTATAATCTAGGTCGTTTTATATTACAGATTTTCGTCCCAATCTTTCCACTCTTATTATTCTAGTATTATTTAATCATGCACGTAATAGAAACTAGAGAAAAAATACAAACTTTGCATGTGTAAAATTATATAAAATGTTAATGTAAGCATCTCGCATAATTACTATATCTATTTGTGTGTACTTCAACCCTAACATACAGGCCCCTAGTATAACAATATTTATTCAAGCAGGAATTACTGATATACTATCTAATAATGTGCTGATACCTAAACTGTGTGGCGTCTCTTGCGATATCTTCCACACTTCCCTCCACCCAGCTAGCCTACCTCTGAGACTACTATTGAAAGCATCACATGGTTACTCATTTACGTTATCATATACATAAACAGCATACCCGGTTTGTGTAGCCCTCGGATTCATTGCCGAAATCTCGTTCAGTAATAAGTGACGTCTTGCTAAGTCTCCCTTCTATCCCTAAAACTTGTATCCTGTTACATTCCACCGGGCAGCCTCGGGAGATAAGTGTGGCGGAAGCAAACAGTGCACGCCATCAACCCCGCTACCCTCACCCTCCTACTACCTCCACTGCAAATCTGGGCGGCATAATACGGACGCTTCCAATGCCACGTTTCACCAAAAGTTAATATTTTGCATGCCATGTTTTGCGTAGGTAATGAGCTACAACACTACTTAAGATGAGTACTACCGTGGCCTCCGAAAGATCCTGGCCTGGGTCTGGAGTTGATGGCGTCACAAGAATAGGCGGATTTTCAAGTTTTCAGTGCATTAAAATGTTGTACTCTTACCCGATATTACCAAGCTACCAGATTATCTTTAGCTAGATCAATCGAGTTTTAATAGATGGTCAGTTCATCTTGATATTTAGGAAAACTGAGCCTGTACCATCGGATCTTTCGGAGGCCACGGTAGGAAATGCGCGTCGTAAAGTGAAGCTGCAACACGCGGGGAAGGGCAGGGGGCGAGGGGGGGGCACTACTACTCACTGTGGTTGGTGGTGTTGGCTGTGTCCACATGATCGAAGCCATCGCCGTTGAGCTCCGTGTTTCTGATGGCCATCCACACCTGGTGGCTCACGTACTCCCTCACGTACGGCGGACATTCTCTGAAAGAAAAGAATTCACGTTAGTTTTTTTTCTTTTTTTTGCCACTTTCGGTCTGGTATCTACGAGGAGCGGATTTTTTTTTACAAACTAGTTATAAATGTCTGGTTATCGTTGTGGTATAGGATAAAACTATATAGGTAACAGGCAATAGCTGTGGTTAAGAACACATAAGAACATAAGAAAATAATGAAGCTACAAGAGGCCACTAGGCTAGACCTACACGTGGTAGTTCCTGTAAACTCAGGAGACAGTTAGAAGAATATAAATGGTGGATAGAAAGACAAGCTATTAAGGTATTGTTGTAAAAGACATTGCTAAGACTCAACAGAACAAAATAGACGTTCTTTTTATTGAGCCTTTAATAACCTTTCTCGTGATACTCTGAAGAAGCATTTTAGCGTACAATAAAATATGAAGGAAGTTTAGGCCACATAATTATATCCTAACACACAGGACGCAGGAAGCATTGTATCGATCCTAACATAAACTAAACATACACAGTCTTCACACTGAACTAAATAAAGGCCATAGTCTATATAAATTCTTTGCCATGATAAAACAATGTTCCCTATACTTTCACCAAAACACTAAGGATATAAAGGCGTCACATCCCTGTCTTCTATGTTAAGAAATAGGGAGAAACTGGTTCACAAATAGGGTGGTAGATGATTGGAATGGACTCAGTCATCAGGTAGTTAGTGCGGAGTCAATACGGGGTTTTAAAAGAAGACTAGACAATTTCATGGATGGGGATGAAAGGTGGGTGTAGGTAGTGTTTAGTAACAGGAACTAACACATGTACTGTATCACGGCCTCTTGTAGCTTTTTTTGTTTTATGTTCTTATGTTCATCCCTGTCTCCTATGTTTCGTGGGTTCGTGTGAGTCTGAGGAGCACCATGCCAGGTCGTCCTTATCACTGTGGTCTCCGTGAAAGCCTCTAATTAACCAGTCCAATGCTCATGGTTCCCACAGTGTTCTTTTCTTTTCCAGCATCATTCCCAGATGTAATTAAATGTGAGATGGCCGAGTGGAGACACGAGGCGCCAGGCTAGTCAGGCGGCACCATGTAGTCGCGCCCACACACACACACACACACACACACACACACACACACACACACACACACACACACACACACACAGTTAGTTAGTTTGTAAGTTAATTTAATATACCACAACAACAATATTTAATACAAACGTTACAATAAAAAGTCCAATATAAATACATATAATACATTTCGTCTAAACAATAAACCATTCCTAAAAAAAAATCATGAAAAACTGTTTTGGCAGCCTAAACCAAGTTACAAGTATAAATGAAGAAACAATTAAAAGACCCACAAACTAAAACATACTGCACACGAGCGTAAGCCAAAGTATACTGGGGCTTTAAGAATAGTAACATCCAACCCGTCGCTTTATAGTGGTGTCTGCGAGTCTCGAGTTTCCCAATGATATTTCTGCTATATAAAAAAAAAAAAATAAAAAAAAATAAAAATAAAAAAAAATAAAAACATAGCCCGGAATTTGTACTGTTGACATACGTAAAACTCTATGAATAACGAGCCAAATAGCGAATCCTAAGCAGCTAAGGATTGCTTGCGTCTAGTAGTCTTTGGTAAGCCATAAAAAACAAAACTGTAAAACAACCTTAACATTGCAAACACACTGGATCCGCGTCCCTCGGCTATGATAATGAAGCACACATCATTATTTTTCCTTAATGACCATAACTAATTTTCAACATTAAACTTTATCTCATAATTAACCCAACATTATAATAATCTATGCTGACTTAACTTTGTGTACCATTAGTTTGTGATGTACCGTATATCGCGGTGTTTCTGCTATACAATGTCGGCTATCGGAACGTCTATTTCATAATACATAATACAAAACACTAAACATATATTTCATTCATACTTTAAGTCACAGGCATACATACAACACACAGCATCATATATCTCTCTCTCTCTCTCTCTCTCTCTCTCTCTCTCTCTCTCTCTCTCTCTCTCTCTCTCTCTCTCTCTCTCTCTCTCTCTCTCTCTCTCTCTCTCTCTCTCTCTCGTGTGAAGTTTCGTTATATTCTTTTATAATTCGTACATGGCATCACGTTACATATTACTTGATTTCACAGACTATGCTTTTACGAGATGACTGTACACGCTGTAAAAATAATAATAAGTATAATTTCTCTGAACTTATTGCGAGATCAAAATAAAAATGCTCTTGGCTGACTCATATTCTTCATGGTGTGAGTTTTGGCCTTCAACCACGACTGCTCGGCTGCGTGACTCGAATATTTGCTTCTGCCGCACAGATGACGTTATTTCCTTAGTGTCTGAACGGAAAATGGCGGACCAGAACTTTGTAAACTGGTGTGCAGACTGGGTAAAGTTGGGACACCATATTTCCTTGTGTCCTTCCTTCCTTTTCCCACACACACCCATTTCCTTGCTCAAGAGGGACAGTAACTCCTTGCACTGTCAGCGAAAAATCTTAGGGGCTTGAGCGGGCCTTGAACACTATAATAGACAGAGATATTTCCACTAGACCACGCAAGTAGTATTTAAAGTACTATAGGTACACGAATATTTTCAAACTTCAGTAATAGAAGCAGAGTCGATTTTCACGAAGGAAGCGCAAAAAAACAGTCACTATCAACAGAAGTGAGGATATCCTTTACGAGACGAGGTAAATTAATAATGGAAAACAAACTAATTATATTCGACTGAGTTTATTCTTCTTCCCCACAGGCACCAAATGAGGATCAAGCTATTACTGAACGTCACTCTAGCCAACATATCTAGATGGTTGGTGGATACTGGATCAGTGTTTAGGTTGTGGATCTAAACTGAACTATCCCATCTTGGATCTCTCAATTATTATTATTTTTTTTTTTTTGGGGGGAGGAATAAAATATTGATTCATTTTTTTCCTGGGCCAGTCTTCCTATACTGTAAAAAACGAAAAAGAAAAAGTAAACATTGTGGCCATTCTTAGAAAGTAAAGGCTCTTGGAACAGAAGGTAAACTTTAAGAGATGAATAATGGCGTGGCTTAGTTACAGCGTGCACACAGATCAGGTCCCGGCGATAAATCACACTCGGGCGACGCAAGCAATCCTTAGCTGCTTAGGATTCGCTATTTGGCTCGTTATTCATAGAGTTTTACGTATGTCAACAGTACAAATTCCGGGCTATGTTTTTATTTTTTTTTATTTTTATTTTTTTTTATTTTTATTTTTTATATAGCAGAAATATCATTGGGAAACTCGAGACTCGCAGACACCACTATAAAGCGACGGGTTGGATGTTACTATTCTTAAAGCCCCAGATGGGAGACTTATGTTTGAATGTTTATTGAATTATATTTGAATGTTTTAGGTTTAAAGAACAGATGGGATTTAATAGTAGTACCTTAGTGTTCAGAGAGTAGGAGATTAAGTAGCAAAGTAACAAAAGTAACCAAGTATAAGATAATTAGATAAAGTAATAGATGTGTAAGTATAAGTATAAGATAATAAGATAATATAAAGTCTAAGATAATAAGATAAAATAAAGTATACGATAATAAGATAAAGATAATAAGATAAAATAAAGTACAAGATAATAAGATAAAGATAATAAGATAAAATAAAGTATAAGATAATAAGATAAGTAACAAAACACAGTATACTTAATGAAAGAAGCAAACAGCCATTTCAAGACAGTTTCATGTTCAAAACAGATACGCAAAAAAAAAAATTCAATATATGATAAGAGATAACGGAACACCCATAGCAACCATACAATTAGTGTGTGTAAGACAGTTGATATAGATTCATGGATAAGGATTATAAGGGCGGTGGTGGGGATACAGGAGCTCCTTGGCATAGCAGCATCCCAGTGAAATGCCAAGGGAAGAGTTGACAAGATTGTTAACTAAGGAGACGAAGTTGAAGAGGACCTATGAAGCAATAAGAACATAAGAACATAAAGAAAATAAGGAAGCTACAAGAGGCCGTGAGACCTACACGAGGTAGTTCCTGTTACTTAACTTTACCTACATCCACCTCTCTTCCCTATCCATGAATTCCTTATCCATCTTCCCTTTACTTATACTCCCTTACTCCCTAACTCCTTCTCTTACTCCCTTCGATACTTATAAGCGTCAGAAATTACAAGAAGAAGAGGCCGACTAGACTCTTACAGCAGCATACATGACACCAGCAAATCGATGACAGGTGTTGGTTGTTGCGACGCGTGCAGATAATGACTGTTACGGCGGTGTTGCCTATCAAGATAAGGACGTAATGGCGTGATGAGTCTGTAAAAGGACAGTCGGCGTTATTTCCCTAAACATGAGGCGGCTCCTTCATTTCTAGTGTGTTGTAACGTCTGTAATCTTCGTTCATAAATCCAACGCCAAACTTTTATTACTCATGCCACGCTTCTATTGTTGCCGCACCTTGACATGTGTATCCTGCCTTCCTCTTCTGACCTGGGAATCAAGTGACCTGTGACCCGGGCCCTCTGACCTTTCAATATGGAGGACAGATCGCAGGTGAAGGATTTAGGACACACTGGGTTATATGGTACAGTGTAAGGATCATGGTAGATCACTCGTATCATTTGAAATTACCATACAGTAGTAGCATTGCTGAATTACATAGCGCCACTCGTTCAACGTAGTGTTTAATTAAGGCGAAACTGATGACTGTGAACAGTCAAGGTAAAGATATGCTACGCATATCTGTATGCATATGCTATGCGTTAACATATCTTTATCTTGGTGAACAGTGATCGTTTGTCACGCCGGAGCACAAGACTGGCGCTGGCGGCGGGAGGATGGGCCACAGAGGCACAGGTGCACTCTCTATGCTGTTGCCGCCATGGAACTTCTCAGAATACCCCGACGATTTTTCTTTAACCTATACTGATTAATGATCATCGTCCCTTATTATGTCATACGTGGGAACTGCCCCTCCCCCATGACCAGAAGAATGTGGGCGTGTTGTTATGGGCGGGTAGTAAGCCAGACTGTCTGGGCTGCCGCCTGTGGACGCCAGAGTGAGCGCCGCCAGGGAGGCTACACAGCCCCCCCTCTCACCTCGACCCCCCCCAGAAATACATGGATATTCAATTCCACAAGCGCCAGGCCTCTCCTTGCATAAATGGGAGTGAAAACAAAGGCAGCAAACACGTTCCATCTCTGAGCACCACACCGCCCCGACGCCCGGCAGGGTCCACAGCTTGGCGAGGATTACTGATCGGCCGCCTCGGTGCGGGGTTCCGTCTTCCGAGGAGAGGCCAAGCCAGGGAGTGGGTGGGAAAGGGGACGCGCCCTGCGGGATAATATTTTCCGGCAAGCGGAAGTCTGTCGGCATGCATGGTGACATTTCACCGGCCACTGGGTTCTGGCTTCTGCCCGGCGGAGGCGCTGGAGGGAACACCTGCCTCCCTGCCGTCCATGCGTGGCGGCAAAGGTTGAGCAGCGCACACAGAGATAACATCGGGCCGGCCTAGCGGCGTGTCTTATGCGTGAAGGTATGTATGTTGAGCGGCAGCCTCCCCCAGGCAACCTCTCAATGAGTGACGTCACCGTCAGCTGACTCACCACCACCACGCACACACCCTTGGCCCAAAGCCAGGCCCAGGCTCATCATTCAACATTTTACTTTCTGCCCCGCCCAAAAAATGACAAGCAACCCTCGCATCTCAGTGATGCAAGAACAACACAAGTGCCTGTCCAGGGCGGGCACGGCATCCTATCCACGTATACGGCCAGTGGAGGAGGTCATTAAGTGGTAGGTGGTAACCGCGGCGCCTCCACGTAAGGTGTGTGAACCTGACGCTCCACTGACTGCCGCCAGACGCCCGCCTTGTCCACGCCGCCTCCCTCTGCCTTCTGCCCCATCACGAATATTTTTTTCTCCCGTCAGGGATGTCACGATCATTATACGCCCGGAACGTCCTACTTTGTCATTTCTTTCACCGTCAATTTCTCCGCCCTTTGTGGCGTCCCCTTTCTCCTTGCCCCTGTTCCCGCCAGGCACAGCTTTCTCCCACTTTCCACCATAACAGGACCATCGCTCCAACACACCCTTTTCGCTACACAAACCCACTGGCTTCAAATACCGTAAGGATCTGAATGCCAATAAACTGATGAGCGTTTACCTGCCTCCTGGGGGTATTAAAGGGGACAGCACGAGTCATTAGGGCGACAGGTGTGAGCACATTCCTGCCAGCTGCTTGTGACACCACTTGATCTCTCTCTCTCTCTCTCTCAAACACATACACACACACGACGATAACCTCATGGCTATCGAAAACACAGGAAGCCGCGTCAAGCAAACCATTACGATTCGCAACGATGGTGTGTGTGTGTGACAGTGTGTGTGTGTGTGTGTGTGTGTGTGTGTGTGTGTGTGTGTGTGTGTTCAAGCTTTCTTCTCGGTACGTTCGTGTCTCATTAACTTGATGGACCTTTTAATGGGCCTCTGAGCACTTTAATATTTTGTTTGTCATTTCCTATTTGTTGGATGTGAATAAATGACTCACGTAGAAAAAATGGAAAATAATAGAATTGTGTACTGATATAAATACGTTGTAGTTACCATCGCGTCATGGTCTTTGTTATAATACTGAAGAGAAAAAAATTAGGAATTCTTGGTTGTCAACATCCTTTTCCGGCCTGTAAGAACAATAGTGTACTAAATATATGTAAGAAAAAAGCAGCAAAATCGTAGGAAAAATTAATTCACTATAAAAATAAATATACAGACTCGATATACAATTTTTAGCTCTGGGTTTGTCCTACATTTTGTGAAATAGTTGTCATCTAGCCAATTCACAACTTTTATTTAGCACAAAAAAAATAAAAGCCGGTAAAATACTTGGGTAAACGTTGAGATTAAGGCAAAAAATATGTTGCAAGACTTGATGAGTTCTAGTTTTTTATCGTCTGATATAATTTTTTTCATTCTCTATCCTTTTCCTTTCCGTCATTCCGTGTTAGCTTTTTTTCTGTCCTCCTAGGTTATTTTAGGATATTTTTGGTTATTTTTGGTTTATTTTTGGTTATTTCAGGATATATTACTTTTTTTTTTTTAGAGGGGGTGAGGGGGGGGTATTTTTGGTTTATTTTAGATTTTATTTTGGTTTATTTTAGGTTTAACATTTCCAGTTCCCGCATTTAAGTATTTCCGCTGTGACACGTATTACATTTCCTTCCTTGGTATTTGCATTTGCATTTAAAATCACTCGTCTTCCTTTCACTAACCAACCGTGTAGAGTCCAATCCATGGTTTACACGCACAAATAGACGTTCATGATAACAATCTAGTTTTCGTAATGTTTTGTCTTTCCGGTTACTCAAAACCCGAAAAAAAGTGGATGTGCTTTTTAACAAACTACGCATCGTCTCACAAGCTTTTTATTTTAACCCTTCTACAACTATGATTCGTTCGTGAGGTAAGAGGATACCAACACTTCGGGAGTTATAATAATAAAATATAAATGTGTCTGACGTGTTATCCATTTTTTCTTACCTAAGGATGTCGTTTTTTCCCCATCTTATCACACCACTTTATCGCTCGCTCCTTCTTTTCTTCCTCCATTTTTTACCCCCGTCATCATTACACACACAGCACGTAGGCACTTTTCCACTCTTCTGTTTCCTCTACACCACTACACCGCATCAACTCTCTCTCTCTCTCTCTCTCTCTCTCTCTCTCTCTCTCTCTCTCTCTCTCTCTCTCTCTCTCTCTCTCTCTCTCTCTTCTCTCTCTCTCTCTTCTCGCTACCTCGCTGCTCAGCTTCTCTCTCTCTCTCTCCTCTCTCTCTCTCTCTTTTACCTCCCTCTCAGTCCTGGCTTTCGTGCGCTTTATACTTCCGGTGAGAGCTAATTCACTACTCCTCACTCCTCACTCCTTCCCCCTCGGCGACTCGGCCCTACATTCTCCTCTACATCCTTGTTCTACGCCGTGGTCTCTAGATAATGACAGTTAATAACAATCCTCAGTATGGTGATGTAAGATTGTAAACAAATAAACCCGGAAATTCTAATATTCGTGTGTATCCTTCCTTCCTTCCTACACTTCCTTCACATGAGCTGTTTTATTCAGTTCAATTTTATTCAGTTCCTCAGCCTACGCCAGACACTCCGCCGCGGTAAGCAATGAAAGAACCTTGGTCGATTAAAGAACCTAGAGAATTACTAACCTAACCTAACCTAACCTATCCTTTAATCGACCAAGGAAAAATTACGAGAAGAATTACAAAGAAGAATTACAGTACTAACCAAATCTAACCTATCCTTTAATCGATTAAGGAAACAAAATCCCATTATGGTTCACTGACCCCCCACGCATAATACTCCTAGAAAGAGAGAGTTAAGTTCGTACTCATGCCGCCTGTAAGTAATGTTTTGCGTCTAAACCGTTCAAGTGGCTGGCAGGGCGCGGCAGGGCGGTGCGTCGGGCCTGCGAGGGACGACACCGGGCTAGGGGCGGCGGCGCACTTGGCAAGCAGCCAGGAAGACGCCTCCCTCCCCGCCCTGCTGAGGATCCCAGGACGGGTTTCGTTGTTCCGTTGTGACTAAACGATGGGAACGCACGCGGCCCGGCGCCAGGCAGGCATTGTGGAGGCCCCCCAACCCCCATGAAGGCACCCGGGCGTATGCCAACACAGTGCGTGGGGTACAACACACCTGAAGGAGTATAGAATTATGTAAAGACTTTGTATGACGCAGCAGATGAAAATATTTACTTAGGAAATTCTGTATTGCGATCTATGATTTTTTTTTCATCTCTCTCTCTCTCTCTCTCTCTCTCTCTCTCTCTCTCTCTCTCTCTCTCTCTCTCTCTCTCTCTCTCTCGCTCTCTCTCAATATACATCTTCGTTTCTATAATAAATCATGTGTTTTAGTTAGGCATCCCCCCAAAAAACACAACAAAAACACAATGGAAGATACAAAGATAGAAATTAAACGAAGCATACACACCATTACATTAATAAAGACACTTAATCAAACGAAAGCTGTATACTGAGGTGGTCACACAAACACGGCGGGCGGCAGGACGCTCACCCAGCACCAGCAGGAGACACCCCCCCTTGAGGCCCCGCAGGAGGAGCGTCAGCAACAATAAAAGACCACCAGAGAGAAAAAAGTGATGATACGGGAAGCTGCACCAAGAGTGGGCGAGGCAGCGCTGCGGACCACGAGCCGAGGAAGTCATGAATAGGAAGCCAATTTGCAAACCACAGAAAGTATTGTGAAGGAAGTGCGTGCGTGGCGGCGTGTTGGAGGGAGGGGAGGCACGACAAGCACGGCAGGGAAGGCACGGTAAGCACGGCAGGGAAGGCACGGTAAGCACGGCGGGGAAATACATAAGAACATAAGAACATAAGAAAATAAGGAAGCTACAAGAGGCCGCGAGGCCTACACGTGGTAGTTCCTGTCACCTAACACTACCTACATCCACCTTTCATCCCCATCCATGAACCTATCCAGCCCCTCTTTAAAGCTCCCTAATGACTCCGCACTAACTACCTGTCTACTGAGTCCATTCCATTCATTCACCACCCTATTTGTGAACCAACTTTTCCCCATTTCCTTTCTAAATCTACGCCCTTCCAGCTTGAATCCATTACTTCTTGTTCTACCCTGGTTAAAAGCCGTAAGAACTTTTCCTACCTCTCCTTTATTAAATCCCTTTATCCACTTAAACACTTTTATCAGATCGCCCCTTACTCTGCGTCTCTCGAGTGAGTGTAACTTTAATAACTTCAATCTCTTCTCATAACTAAAGTTACGCATCCCTTGTATCATTTTGGTCATCCTTTTCTGCACTGTTTCTAACAAGGCTATATCCATCCTGTAATATGGAGACCAAAACTGAACCGCATAGTCTAGGTGAGGCCTGACTAGAGCCAGATAAGCTTTAGAATAACTTCCGCACTTCTATTTTTAACACTTCTGGTAATGAATCCTAACACTCTATTAGCCCTATTTCTAGCCTTAATAATTGTTTCCTAGGTCGGAGGTCTGGGCTCACCCTCACTCCAAGATCTTTTTCACCTTCTGATCTTTTCAGCAATACATTGCGTATGGTGTATCTATTACCAGGGTTTTTTCTACCAACATTCATAACACTGCACTTATTAATTTTAAATTCCATCTGCCATCTGACTGCCCACTCATTAAGTTTATCTAAGTCTCCCTGCAATATGTTTATATCAGACTGTGGTCCAATAATCCTATCTACCTTAGTATCATCAGCAAACTTGCTGATATCACTACTAATCCCACTATCCAAGTCGTTGATGTAAATAAAAAATAGTAATGGACCCAAAACAGACCCTTGTGGAACTCCACTTGTCACCAGTCCCCATTCAGATTTAGAACCATTAATTGTAACCCTTTGTTGCCTATTACTTAGCCAAGCTCTGATCCAACGAAGAACCTTCCCATCTATTCCATGAGCCTTAACCTTATTTAAGAGTCTCTCGTGTGGCACTTTGTCAAATGCCTTACTAAAGTCCAGATATATTATATCATAATCCTTATCATTATCTGCCGTCTCATAAACTTTCCTATAAAACTCAATAAATTGGTGAGATATAACCTACACTTGGTGAATCCATGTTGTGAATCATTGATCAAACTATGTTTATCTAAGTGCTCTCTAATGTTTTTTGCAATAATAGATTCCAATAATTTACCTACCACTGACGTTAGACTTACGGGTCGATAATTTGACTTTAGTCCTCTGTCTCCCTTCTTAAATATGGGAACAACATTTCCTTTCCTCCACAATAATGGCACATCGCCTATCTCAACCGATTTCCCAAAAATGTGCACTAGCGACTCACTAACAACCTCCTTGCATTCCTTTAATACCCTGGGATACACTTCATCTGGTCCTGGCGATTTAAAATTCTTCATTTTATCTATACCCTCTTCCACCATTTCCCTAGTTATCACAATATCTTTGAGTTTCTCCTCATCGCTTCCTTTGAACATCTGTTCACTATCAGGTATCGTCTGTGTATCCTCCTCAGTAAAAACACTAAAGAAATGTGCACTGAGGGGAAATATAGGTGCACGGCGGGGAAGGCAGGGTGCACGGCAGGGAAATATAGGTGCACGGATGGAAAATAAAGGTGGACAAAGGGGGAAAATAAGTGCACGAACGGGAAATAAAGGTGCATGTAGGGGAAATAAAGGTGCAAGTAGGGGAAATAAGGTGCATGTAGGGGAAATAAAGGTGCACGTAGGGGAAATTTTGGTGCATGTAGGGGACTGTTGTTGCAATGTGGGGAAATATAGGTGCACGGCGGGAAATAAAGGTGCACGGCGGAAAATAAAGGTGCACGGCGGAAAATAAAGGTGCACGGCGGGGAAAACACGGTGCACGGCCAGCCAGGAACCAGCGCGCCGCCTGACAGCCAAATTACCGAGGTTGCTTTTGAGCCAGGGTTCGATGGGTATGAAACAACTTGTGGCGACCTTGCAGTGTGAGTAACCTTGGCATCCCTTGGGCGGGTTACTCCCATTATCCACCGCATTCCTGCCCAAGACCCACCCATGACTCATACTTCCACTCATCCTGCTGCTGATGATGATGATACACGGTGCCGCTAACCTCACTCGTCACACTGAATAACTGGAGCTGTCACAAGGCAATCTCACAACATCCTCGAGGCTCAAACACACATTAAACTATAAATCAAGTAAGTTCGCATCGTCACTTACTGAGCCAAACGAGGTGTGAATGTACTGCCTCGAGAACCAGGCTTATATTTTATACATGAATCATCCAAGGAACTTAATTGTTTACTTAGAAACTTCCATAAACGGCCTAAAGGTATATTAACAAAAGGATAGAAAATGAGCACCATGGAGTCTATAATCTAGTGCCATAACTCGTGTAATTGATAATATATATCAATATTTTCTCAGTCTCTCCTGATAGCTCAAGAAGGAAGGATGTCAGGCGCCACAAAAAAAGATGATAGGAAGGTTATTCTTGAATTTATTGAAGTGTACCGGAACCTTCCAGCCATTTGGAAAGTAAAATCAGATGAGTATAGTGATCGGAACAAAGAAGTTGAAGTGAGTTGTACGAAGTGCCGTGAGCGCCTCAGGTTGTGGTGGCCGTAGCGCCGTAGCGGACTAACTTCCGGTGCGGTGCGCTCAACACCATCAACAATGGAAGATACAGACGCCTCGGGATGACCGGAGCGTGTCCAGGTGAAGACATTAAAGCTGACAGGCAGCATCACCCTCATCAAGGACAAGGCAGACACGGCGACACAACCTCTGGACGTGTTATGTGAGTATAAATAACGAACTAATAAAGAACATAATGACACTAATTACTCAAGAATTAACAATGGGGAGAAAAGAATAAAATTATTGACCATACTATTTTAAAAGAAGACTTCTCTAAAAATAACATTAAATAACAGTTTAAGGCAATATAATAAATCAAGATTTATTATATAAATCTTAAATATATGTAATTATCTGCCAAACCCTTACAAGAACATATTGATACGGATGTCAACAATAATTAACACTGAAAGGAAGAAAAAAAAGCTATTAACCACTGTTTTAATAAGACGCCCCTTAAAATCGCACTAAATAGCAGTTAAAGTCAATGTTATATAAAAGATTCCATCCCCAAACCCTCTCAAAAAGAACATATTGATACGGATGTCAACAACAATTAACACTGAATGGAAGAAAAGAAAATATTAACCACGCTGTTTAAAGAAGACGTCTCTCAAAATCGCACTAAATAAGTTAAAAGCAATAGATTATAAAGAATCCCTCCTTAACTTCTTACTCTTCACAGGCTGGTGCTGGGTGCTATTCTGCGTCTTGCCCTTCAGGAGGACACCTTTACCATCCTAGCTTCCCTCCCTCACATCTGTTTTTTGAAGGAAAAGCAAGCAACCCTAATATCACATGAGGAATCCAAACTAAGGGAGCGCCAAATACATAAACACGCGTCTTGGATGGATAACTGATCGTGTGTGTGTGTGTGTGTGTGTGTGTGTGCGTGCGTGTGTGTGTGTGTGTGTGTGTGTGTGTGTGGTGCGTGGTGCGTGCGTGCGTGCGTTGCGTGCGTGGTGCGTGCGTGGTGTGGTGTGTGGTGGTGTGTGTGTGTGTGGTGTGTGTGTTGTGTGTGTGTGTGTGTGCGTGCGTGCGTGCGTGCGTGCGTGCGTGCGTGCGTGCGTGCGTGCGTGTGGTGTGTGTGTGTGTGTGGTGTCCTCCTCCTCCTCCTCCTCTTCCTCCTCCTAATTACTTGTACCATGCACGTTACCCTATAATAAGCTCTGTATAAGGAGAACGGCCGGAGTGTTTCTATATCTTGACTACTGTGCGCTATGTGCTGAGGTTGGATCTAAGAGGTTGGAGTTGGGCCCGAAAGTTCCAATATCTGTGAAAATCATCCTTAATATTGCTCAAGTACGTCAACGCGAGGTGCTCCAGTAAGAACATATTCTCTCGAGTCAGAGTCATGACTACCCTGAACATTAAGAAAGTGCAGTTCCTGCAGATTCTCGACGCGAAGCTGCCCACCACTCTCTGGGTCGGACCAAGAGGGTTCTTCTCGTGGCCTCTGCCAAGGTGCATACCCCTCAACCTCCAGCCGTGCTCCCTCTGCCCGCAGCCACGCCCCGGCGAGGACACTTATGTGTTGAGGCAGCAGCAGTTTAACACCAACGTCACCTTCACTGTGCCCAAGAGGAAAGGGGCTCAGTTCAAGGTGGAGTTGATCCGGGGAGGAAAGAAAATCGTCAAGATGATAGTGAGCGTGCAGGAGTTGCTCGCCAAGACCTCCTCTGGCCCCGCCAATTTCTACTTCCCGTCCCGCTGTTCGGATGACTACGCCTTTCTGTAGGTGGAGCAAACAGCTCTCATCCCCGCAGAGATCAAGAAACAAGAGATTCAAAAGCCACTCAAGCCTGCCATAACCCTCATCCCCAAGAAAGAGGCGCCACTCAAGGTTGCCATGACTTATCCCAAGACAGAAGCGCCAACCAAGGCCGTTAAGACCCTCATCCCCAAGACAGAGGCGCCAACCAAGGCCGTTAAGACCTACCCCAAGACAGAATCGCCAACCAAGGTCGTTAAGACCCTCATCCCCAACACAGAGGCGCCACCTAAGGCTGCCAAGACCCGCTATCCCAAGACAGAGGCCCCTAACCAAGGCTGCCAGGACCCGCAATCCCAAGACAGAGGCGCCACCCAAAGCTGCTAGGACTTATCCCAAGACAGAGGCGCCACCTAAGGGTGTCAGGAGCCGCAATCCCAAGACAGAGGCGCCACCCAAGGCCGCCGAGACCCACAAACCCCAAAACAAAGGCGCCAACCAAGGCCGCCGAGACCCATAAAACCAAGACAGTGGCGCCACCAATGTCACCAATGGCCGCCGAACCAAGAAGAAGAGAAAGCATCGTTGATCAGAAACAGTAGATATTCAACACTGCAGTTGTTACTGCCAGCCAACTCCCTGCAACAATGGGCTCGCTGCTCACTGCTGACCACCGAGGCCAGGCAGTCGCGGCACCAGCTGAGAGCAGCACCGCCCCGCCCTTGGGTTTGGTCTCCCCGCTGTTCCGCTGCGGCCTTCCACTTGGCCTTCCACTTGTCCTTCCACAAAATAACACTTACACATAAAATGTGTTAAGAAAAAAATACAGAATGGTGTTTAAGATCCTTTTCGTTTATGATGACTTCACTTTTAAATGAATGGCTAGTTTTTATCTTTCTGTAAATGATGAATTTATATATTTTACTAAATGTATACTTCTCTCTCTCTCTCTCTCTCTCTCTCTCTCTCTCTCTCGGTTTACTTCATCATTCCCTTTTACTTTCTGCTTTTCATCCACGCTACCCTCACTTCCCCTCTTTTACCCATTTATCACCCCCCCTTTCCTCCTCGTCCTAAGCACCCCCCCCCCCATCACGTCCCCTTGGCACCTTCTCTTTCACTTCATTTCCCTCTCAGGAAATAAATGTGCCTTTTTGACCCTCTCATTCCTGACAGGTATTTGAAAAAGTTTATTTCGATCATTATTATTTGTTAGTATTTTTTGTCATTGTTGCTGTTGCTTTTTTCTTTTCTTTTTCTTCTTTCTTGTTGTGAAAGAGAAAAATTATTTACTTTTTCTATATTCTTATTTTGTTTAATCGTCAGTTTTTTCGTCTCTCTCTCTCTCTCTTCCCCTCCCTTCTCTCTCTGTATAAGTACGTTTATTTGTTTGAATTTTCTTAGAGAGAGAAAGAGAGAGAGGCAGGAGATGGTGGTGGTTCGGTGCTTTATTTCTTCTCTTACGTTTCTGCTCTGTGTGTGTGTGTGTCACTGTGTGTGTGTGTGCGTGTGCGTGCGTGCGTGCGTGCGTGCGTGCGTGCGTGCGTGCGTGCGTGCGTGCGTGCGTGCGTGCGTGCGTGCGTGCGTGCGTGCGTGCGTGCGTGTGTGTGTGTGTGTGTGTGTGTGTGTGTGTGTGTGTGTGTGGTGTTGTGTGTGTGTGTGAATGGAGATGAACTTCACCCAACTTGATAACTTCATTGCACCACCAAGGCCTTTGAGAGTCCCGCTATGTACCGCCAGTCACCCTGCCAATGCCATACCCTAACCTGCCAGACCCTGACCAACACCTCACCAATATACTATCATTACCTAGTATCTCCCTTCATAGGTCTCTCTTGTACACTGCCATCATTACCAAGCTGTTATGTAAAAATGAGACGTATTGGTTTTGTGAGGAAGACAAATGAGTAGGTGTGAAAATCGTAAATTATATTATGGTGTATAGGATGGGGGGGGGGTGGGGGGTGGGGGTGTTGGGTGGTGTGTGTGTGTGTGTGTTGTGTGTGTGTGTGTGTGTGGGTAGGTATGTGGGTGTGGGTGTGTGTGTGTGTGTGTGTGTGGTGTAGGTAGGTAAGTAGGTTGGAGAGGAGAGGGAATGTAGGTACAGTACTAGCAACGTCAGTAGAAATAAGTCCTCCCGGTACTGTGGTGTCTGTGGTGTTGGTGGTAATTGAAGGCGATGTCCCTGCCTCACGCCCCTCACACCACACACTACAGTACACCCTCGCGCCTGGCTGCCTCCTAATGATCCTAATAATCGTGGGTCGTTTTCATGACACGCTCTGAGTCGCTCCCTACTCCTTCTCCCTTCACCACCACCACCACCGAATGTAGGACCTTTTAGCCATGGTCACGGTCAAAAACTAACCTTCTCACTAATCCTAGGTCTCTAAAAAATATAACCTAACCTGACCAAACAAAACCCAACCTCATACTAACCCAACCCAACCTAACTTAATTTAACCTAACGGCCAAAACGTCCACCACCACGGTACCTCCACTATAGGCTAGTTTCTCGGACACTATTATACACTACGCTTAGCTAACTATATGAGGAACAAGACCAGAGCTTCACCTTCCTCGGCGCTTAATGGTTGTCAGAATGCTATGGAAAAATGAAAAATGACAGCTTCCTTAAATCAACAACAATTATACCACAAATGTCATCTTCTTTCATTTAATTATTTTTATTATTTGTTATTACTATTATTATTTATTATTATTATTTAGTCATTATTTCTATATTTTATTATTCTTATTATTTTATTATTTCTCGTTACTCCCAGCAAAGGAAAAAACAAGGACCAGGGAGTGATATAACAGGCAGTGCTAAGTGCTTATACAGCCATGACGTGCAAGAGTCAGTAGGAAAAGTATGAAAAGGTTTGCTTGCAGAGAATTGTAGTTGTAAATGTTTCCTTTTTTATTATCCTCTTTTATTTTTCTCGTTCCTCGACTACATGAGTCACCAAGGATGAATCTTCCTTTTAAGTAATGACTCAGTACAAGTTAACAGCTTCGTTTCTTCAACTCAAGTGGTGTTAAATGCATGTTCACCCTTACATAATAGCTGTAATACACTCCTATACAGCTGTTTTTTCCTCTACAATAGATGTCACATATATTTACTACATACATTAAATTTTGAAGTATTAACCCAAACATATTTTTTGCATTACACTCTAAATATAATACGAATCAGGATTTTCTCTTGTCACCTACGAGACCAGTTCACTTATTTACATAAGAAGTAATGTAAGCTTACTTTAGGTGTATTTTCTTATGCATCCGGTCTTGGCCATCCCCATAACTCACCAATTATAAGATGCAAAGGGCCTTCACAGATCGTTCAATGGTAAAGATAAGATAGTAGAAGATCGTTCAATGACGGGAGGGAATATGAAGGCACGAGCGTGAGTCTGGGAGGCTTGTCTACACTTACTGGCAGCATAGGACTCATTAAATAGAGCGTAGTGATAATATTTTTTTAAATTTAGAATATGACGAAAAAAATCCCGGGTTTTGCTCAGCCGCGCCACGCAGACGGCACGCGTGGCCGGGGCGGCGGTGCCCTGGGCGGGATGTCTGCCGCCGGGCGTCCTGCTCACTCCTTTTTGGCCTTTCTGAGGCAGCGGTGGGTCTTGCTCAGGACAGCCAGCCACGTGGAGCACAGGGTCAGCAGCCTCCGCAGTGCCGGGGACACCCTGTGGTGGGCCTTGTGCTGCTGGTAGTGTTGCTTCGCCAGGCACTTCAGGACTTGATCAAGCTTGGGGGAGGTGCTGTGCTGGCCTGGTGGCACAGCAGCTGCAGCGCCGCGGCCCTCCGTCACACTGTCACAGCCTCGCACAGGCGCCGCCTTGCTGCGTCTGCCTCTCGCTCTGCCTCCTGCCGCAGGGTGAGGGCGTCCTGCAGGTAGCCGCGCAGGCTGCCGGTCACCGCGGCAGCCCTGGCCCGGGCCTCGCGTACCAGCCGCTGCTGCTCGGCGACCTCGCCCTCCACCACCAGGATCTCCTTCTCGAGGGTGATCCGCGCCCCCTCCATCGTCTTCCTCTTGGCCACCACCTTGCGGCGGCCTTCCTCGGCAGCGGCAGACTGCCTCACCTCCTCAAGGACCTCATGCAGGGCAGCGTCCTGCTGCAGGCGGCGGCCCAGCCCAGCCAGGCCCTCCTCCACTTGGTGCCCCTCGGCCTGCACCACCACCACCACCAACACCACCTTGGCGGAGTAAATGTGGAGAGAGAGAGAGAGAGAAGAGAGAGAAGAGGAGAGAGAGAGAGAGAGAGGAAGAGAGAGAGAGAGTAGAGAGAGAGAGGAGGAGAGAGAGAGAAGAGAGAGAGAGAGAGAGAGAGAGAGAGAGAGAGAGAGAGAGAGAGAGAGAGAGAGATAGAGGATTTGCAGGAGATTCCGAGACGAGACGAGAGTTTGGAGACGAGAGAGAGATTAGTTTGCATTTTTCCATCCAACGAGTTTTCAGTCGAGAAACATTAACGGAAAATAAAAAAACAAAAATAAAAATAGAGCGTAGTCAGTTGTAGGAAAAAAATGCTGTTTGGAAATTGAATACAGCATGAACGGTGAACATACGTCTTGTTTTACTTTTAGGAAAACAAGTATCTGTAAACGTTCTTTCTCCTTTTTCTACTTAACTGAACATATACTTAGAAATATGGAAAAGAAAAAGGAAAGGAAAGAGATAGTTAGGATGTTTGGAAATTGAATACAGCTACAATATTGAACTTACGTCTTGTTTCTACTACTAGGAAATAAATTATCCACAAACGTTTTCTCCTTTTTCTATTTAAGCTGAAATTATACTTGGAAATAAAACAAGGGTGTTATAATGAATATACACGACTTGCTTTACTACTCGGAAATCAAGTAGGTACTGTCTAAAAACGTTATTTCTCCTTTATTTTCTACGTAAGCTGAACCTATACTCAGAAATAAAACAACGGTGTTCTCTGCGCCCTTCCTCCCTCCCTGGCCAGCTGGTGTGGGTCAAGGGCGTGGGAGACAGGCAGAGAGAGGCCCCCAGGATACTCATGGGCCTCAGGCAGACACCCCCGCTGGGCCTCTCAGTCTCTCACTCAAACGATGACTCAAGCTTACCAATCCCATCCCATCCCCGGTGTGGCGGCATCCTACCATCCTACTCAAGACCTATATATCTAAGACCTAGAATATATAGGTCTTGATCCTACCCAGACAACACACACACACACACACACACACACACACACGATGGATAGAAAGAAACAATAAATACCTTTACTGATAGACAAAATAACCAATGAGAAAAATACATCCTAGAAAGGCATCGCAGTCACCATAAGATCGACAACGTAAAGTAAGTCTGTACCGTTAATATGAAAGGATAAAATAATGATTAGATTCGATTAATGAGACGGGGAATAATAGTTGTAAGGAGTGACAATGAAACCGTTTTTGTAAGAGATGTAAATAAACTTAACTAACCAAAAATATGAAGCCGTCACCACCAGACAGGGTGAGTGGGCGGGGGTGGGCGGGTCACTCTCCTCACGCCCTTGAAGCAGGAGTGACGGGCGGCCTTCACGCAGCCCCCACCCACCCGCCCCCGCTACCCACCCACTAGAAGCACCCATACCCCTACCCTATAAGTTCCCTCCACTGTAATAAAAATAATACCCGTTCCTTTCACTATAAAAAAAATATATATATAGTGTGTGCCTATAAGAAAATAGATACGTAGATACATACGCAGATGGATAGGTGGATGGATAGATAGCAAAATTGATCATTTATTGACCACTGATTAATTAAAACAAAATTCAATATATACATAAAAAATGTCATTAAAATTATCCACACTATATTATATTCGCCAAACATTCAAAACAGTCAAATTCATAACTCATATGTTAGTCAGACCACTGTAAATAGACCACTGAGATATAGTGGTCTATGATATGGTAAAAAAAAAAAATCTACGTATGTACTGTACAATATATCAATAACATTAACACATCAAATATTTAAACATATACATAACATCCAGTAATGTGCTTGTTTTACCGGTAATGTTGTCAGTCTATCATTCACCACCATTCAACCTGGCAACGTTAACCTTCCTCCTCCCAGCCTACCCGTCCCTCAACCCGCACTCTTCTCTCTCTCTCTCTCTCTCTCTCTCTCTCTCTCTCTTTCTCTCTCTCTCTCTCTCTCTCTCTGCCGTGGCTCGTCAGGTGGTGCCCTAGTCAAGGTCACACTAGGCTAATCATGTCCTCCCGTGGCTACCTCAGTGACAAGGACAAGAGTGAGGATGATATGAGGAACCTTGTGTGTGTGTGTGTGTGTGTGTGTGTGTGTGTGTGTGTGTGTGTGTGTGTGTGTGTGTGTGTGTGTGTGTGTGTGTGTGTGTGTGTGTGTGTGTGTGTGTGTAGAGTGAGAGCGTGGTGTGTGCGCGCGTGCGTGTGTGTGTGTGTGTGTGTGTACATTAGCGTGGTGTGAATGGACACTGTGGGCGGTGGTGTTGCTGTAGTACGCGTGGTGGTGTGTCGCAATCAACACTTGGTGGCGTGGCGGTGTTGACTAGTCCAAACACCTGCCATTGTGTGGAGTTATCAGGCTCTAGATAGACTAACTTTTTTTTTCCTTTTCACACAAAGAGATGGGAGGGGAAGAGTCATTCCCCACAACCCATTATTCCAACAACCTACACACTTTTGTTTTCAGTATTTCTTCCTCCCCTGTACTGCTCTCTCTCTCTCTCTCTCTCTCTCTCTCTCTCTCTCTCTCTCTCTCTCTCTCTCTCTCTCTCTCATAAAAACCTAACATAAGAAAATAAGGAAGCTACAAGAGGCCGCGAGACCTACACGAGGTAGTTCCTGGTACTTAACACTACTTCTCTTCCCCATTCTTCTCTTCTTAACACCACTTCTCTTCCCCATCCATGAATTTATCCAGACTCCTTTTAAAGATCCCTATTGACTCCCCACTGACCACCTGACGACTGAGTCCATTCCAATCATTTGGACTCAGTCGTCAGTGACTGAGATTTGGGTGGATTTGTGGATTTGTGGATTTCACATTCACACCCTTGGAAACAAACAATGAAAAAGAAGCATAGCCGGAAGGATGGGAAAGTGTGTGCATGTGTGTATGTGGGGGCGTGAGAGAAGGGATGGGAATTTTTTTGAGGCTGAGAGGAGGGTGTGATCGCCTAGCCTTGTATGACTTGCTGACAGCCTGGTGGTGGTCCTGTATATCCCGCCTGACACACACTGTTATATAGGGTCCATTAACGTGTGTGTGTGTGTGTGTGTGTGTGTGTGTGTGTGTGTGTGTGTGTGTGTGTGTGTGTGTGTGTGTGTGTGTGTGTGTGTGTGTGCCAAAACAATCACACAATACTTCCAAACAGTAAAGGGCGAGCCTGTGTGTGTGTGTGTGTGTGTGTGTGTGTGTGTGTGTGTGTGTGTGTGTGTGTGTGTGTGTGTGTGTGTGTGTGTGTGTGTGTGTGTGTGTGTGTGTGTGTGTGTTGTGTGTGTGTGTGTGTTTGTGTGTGTGTGTGTGCAGGGAGGCCACACAAGACGGGAAGAGAGAGGGAGGAGGGAAGGAGGGAAGGGAAGGAGGGAGAGAGGATGAACAGACAAACGGACGGTATGAAGGACAAGAAAGTGAATCGCAGTGAACGTGAAGGAGGAAGGTGTGTGTGTGTGTGTGTGTGTGTGTGTGTGTGTGTGTGTGTGTGTGTGTGTGGTGAAGTCCCTCCTCCTCTTCCTCTTCTTCCCTCCCCCTCCTCCTCCTTCCTCCCTGACCGTCATGTCTTCCGGTGCCACAGACCACATCCTCCCTTCCTCCTCTTTCTCTTCCTTCACTCTTACCTCCTCCCTCCTCTTCACAATATCACACACATTTCCATTCTTCTCTTTATCTTTCCTCCACTCTCTCTCTCTCTCTCTCTCTCTCTCTCCTCTCTCTCTCTCTCTCTCTCTCTCTCTCTCTCTCTCTCTCTCTCTCTCTCTCTCTCTCTCTCTCTCTCTCACCTCGTTTCTTCACTTTCTTTAACTACTTTCTCTACCATTACACCACTTTTTCCTCTCGTCCTTAATTCTCTTCTCTCCTCATTCTCTCTCTTCTTAATTCTCTTATCTCCCTTCCTTAATTATTTTCTACTCCCACTCTACACCTCACACCTACCTTTACTCTTTAACTACTACCTACTATAACCTACCTACTACCTACCTACTATGCTACTACTTCTCTACCTTTTACTTCTTCACTCCTCCTGCTACCCTTATCGTCGCCTCACGCCACCCAACTCTCACTACCTGGCTTAAAAAAGTGCATCGAGAGCATCGCAACACCACTCCTGCTGCAGTAACAAATATAAGTCTGCATCACCACCTTATGTCTGCGCCAACACAACAAACAGGTGTGTTGGGGGAGTGGGTGGGAGTGGGTGGGTGTGTTGGGGTGGGTGGGGTGGGTGTGTTGGAGTGGGTGGTAGTGGATTGGGGTGGGTGGGTGGTAGTGGATTGGGGTGGGTGGGTGGCAGTGGATTGGGGTGGGTGGGTGGTAGTGGATTGGGGTGGGTGGGTGGGTGTAGTGGATTGGGGTGGGTGGGTGGTAGTGGATTGGGGTGGGTGGGTGGGAGTGGGTGTGAGTGGGTGGGGGTGGGTGGAAGTGGGTTGGGGTGTGTGGAAGTGGGTGGAAGTGGGTAGAAGTGGGTTGAGGTGTGTTGGAGTGTGTTGGAGTGGGTTAGGGTGGGTGGAAGTGAGTGGTTGTTCCTTCCTTCCTCCTTCCTTCACGTCACGCCACTCACTCGTAACCCCCTACCTCCTCCCTCTCCTCCTCCTCCTCCTACTCTTCTTCCTCTTCTTCTTCTTCTTCTTCTTCTTCTTCTTCTTCTTCTTCTTCTTCTTCTTTCCTCCTACTCTTCTTCCTCTTCTTCTTCTCTCCTCCTCCTCCTCCTCCTCCTCCTCCTCCTCCTCCTCCTCCTCTTCCTTCTCGATCCCTTATCAGTTCCCAGCGGCGTTTGGTGGATGAAAAAAAGAATAAAAAACTTCTGAGGGTGAAAGTTTAGCCTATCTCTCATGCACCCGACGTTCTCTCTCTCTCTCTCTCTCTCTCTCTCTCTCTCTCTCTCTCTCTCTCTCTCTCTCTCTCTCTCTCTCTCACACACACGTCGCCTCCCTCAGCCAAGTCCTCGAGGTTCTCTCCAGCTGCTGACGTCTTCATTAGTACGTATAACAGGGAACACCTTGCAACGCTCCCCACACCTGCCTATCATTGTACCGAAATTAACGTTAAATCATTCGCATAGTCATAAAAGCTCGTCGAAATATTAACACTTAACAAAGAGAGAGACGGCAGAAAAAAAAGAGAGATAGAGGAAAAAAAGAGGAAAGAGAGAGAAAAAAAGGAAAGAGAGAAAAAAAGATAGAAAATAAAGGAAAGAGAAAGAATAATGGAGAAAAAAAAAAAAAAAAACACCGGCAAAATTAGGGAGGAAGACAAATAAACAGATTGACAGACAAGGACACAAACAATACGAGAAGTGCACAAACAAAGAAGTGAGACATAAAAATAAAGCAACAACTGTGAGATGGACACACATACACACAACACACACACACACACACACACACACACACACACACACACACACACACACACACACCTGACACATCTCTACTTTCCCTTTTTCTTTCGCTTTTCCGATCATCACCTGAGAATAGAGGGAGGAAGAGGAGAAGGAAGAGGAAGAGGAGGAGGAGGAGGAGGAGGAGGAGGAGGAGGAGGAGGAGGAGGAGGAGGAGGAGGAAGGAAGGGGAAGAAGGACAACCCTATACACATTTTTTCCCCTCAGTGGGTCAGCTTCCTGCCATTACTACGATTGCTTCTTTGTGTTGTTATTGTTGTTGTTGTTGTTGTTGTTGTTGTTGTTGTTGTTGGGGTGGTGGTGGTGGTGGTGGTGGTGTGGAGGTGGTGGTGGTGGTGGTGGTGGTGGTGGTGGTGGTGGTGGTGGTGGTGATAATAGCTATATCTGTATCACTAAACCGGCTTAAACAACAAACAATTAATATACAACAAACACAAACTACTTTCCAAAGAGACAAGAGCTCACCACACAAGGCTACTCTCTTAATTAACAATATTCTTCACTAAACTTTAAAATTTTACTGAAATTAAACACTAGAGCTTAAAACATAAAAAAAGTTAAATGCCCTCAAACCAAAGTAAATAAATGAATTACTATAAAGGCTTCAGCAGAGAAAAGGAGTTAAATGCCCCCTAACTAAAGTAAATAAATAAATAAACAAAGGATTCAGCAGAGAAAAGGAGTTAAATGCCCCCTAACTAAAGTAAATAAATAAATAAATATAGAGGACACAGCATGCAGAGAAAAGGAGTTAAATGCCCCCTAACCAAAGTAAATAAATAAATAAATAAAACTGATTCAGCATAACAGGATAGCATACAGCACGCCCCTCAGAGATAAGCATCACGTCAGGAACCTCTTACTAAAGTGTTGACTCAGGCGGGGCGAACCATATGTCTTCGCAGGGGGCACCTTGGGAGGACGCGGAGTGGCTGAGAGGCTTGGCAGGGCAGGGTAGGACAGGGAAGGGCAGAGTAGGGTAGGGTAGTAAAGGGAAGAAGAGCAGGGCAGGGTAGGGTAGGGTAGTTTAAGGTAGGTAGGGTAGGGTAGGGTAGGACAGGGTAGGACAGGGTAGGGCAGGGCAGGGCAGGGCAGGGCAGGGCAGGGCAGGGCAGGGCAGGGTAGGGAAGGGTAGGGTAGGGTAGGGTGACAAGGACAAAGGAAGGACAAGCTTTACCTGGCGATGACGATTCCATGATACATGAACAAAGCCAAAGTAACAGAAGAAAAGAATCCATGAACAGAATAGGGATTCTGTGTGTGTGTGTGTGTGTGTGTGTGTGTGTGTGTGTGTGTGTGTGTGTGTGTGTGTGTGTGTGTGTGTGTGTGTGTGTGTGTGTGTGTAGCGCAATACCTCAGTGGAAACTTAATGTCACTGTAACATAGCTTTTTTTCCCTCACTTTCTAGTTTTTTAGATATTTTCTTTTCTCTTTTTCGGTGGGTTGAGGAAGGGAAGGGGGCGGGTAGCATGGAGGCCGAACACAGGTTTTCCGTCATTATTTCACGCAGAGAAGGTTAATTGCACGGCTCACAGACTACAGAGACAGAAAGAAAGAAATACTCGTAAGAACTCTCAGAATTTTTTTTTTTTAAATATCGCACAAAAAAAAGCTAAACACACACACACACACACACACACACACACACACACACACACACACACACACACACACACACACACACACACACACACACACACACACACACGATTCTATCCAGAATGGGGCTGGATAGGTTCATGGATGGGGATGAAAGGTGGATGTAAGACGTATGTAGTGTTAGGTGACAGGAACTACCACGTGTAGGCCTCGCGGCCTCTTGTAGCTTCCTTATTTTCTTATGTTCTTAATAGTTTTTCGTTAAAGGAAAGGAAAGAGTAAAAGTTATAGTGTTTGAAGTGCAATATATGTGTGTATGTGTGTGTGTGTGTGTGTGTGTGTGTGTGTGTGTGTGTGTGTGTGTGTGTGTGTGTGTGTGTGTGTGTGTGTGTGTGTGTGTGTGTGTGTGTGTGTGTGTGTGTGTGTGTGTGTGTGTGTGTGTGTGTGTGTGTGTGTTGTCCACCTGGCGCTTCACTCACCCACTGCGCCACCTAAATAAGATACACAGGTGGTTAAATAAAAGGGGTGCACGAAAAGATAATATTATAAGAAAATAAAAGGATTGGTAGTAGTGCCAAAATGGTGTGTGTGTGTGTGTGTGTGTGTGTGTGTGTGTGTGTGGGTGGTGGGTGGGTGGGTGGGTGGGTGGGTGGGTGTGTGTGGTGTGGGTGTGTGTGTGTGTGTGTGTGGGTGTGTGTGTGTGTGTGTGTGTGTGTGTGTGTGTGTGTTTGTGTGTGTGTGTGTGTGTGTGTGTGTTTTTAGCTTTTTCTTGTGCGATATTTCAAACATTATTTTTTTCTGAGAGCCCTTACGAGTATTTCTTTCTTTCTGTCTCTGTAGTCTGTGAGCCGTGCAATTAACCTTCTCTGCGTGAAATAATGACGGAAAACCTGTGTTCGGCCTCCATGCTACCCGCCCCCTTCCCTTCCTCAACCCACCGAAAAAGAGAAAAGAAAATATCTAAAAAACTAGAAAGTGAGGGAAAAAAGCTGTTACAGTGACATTAAGTTTCCACTGAGGTATTGCCACACACACACACACACACACACACACACACACACACACACACACACACACACACACACACACACACACACACACGCTCAACACTATAACTTTTACTTCCTTCTTAACGAAACATTGAACATAAGAAATAAGAGCTACAGGGCGCGAGCTACAGTGTATCTGTACTAAATACATACGTCTGATTACTTCATCCCATCATGATATCCACCATGGAAGAATCGTGTGTGGTGTGTGGGTTGGTGTGTGTGGTGTGTGGTTTAGTTTTTTGCGTATTAAAAAAAAAATCTGAGATCTACAGTATTCTTTCTTGTTCGATCTGTGAGCCGTGCATTACCTTCTCTCGGATATGACGGAAACTGTGTCGCTCCAGTACGCCCTTCCCTCCTACACAAAAAGAGAAGAAAATCTAAAAAGAAAGGAGGGAAAAGCTGTACATGAATTAGTTCCACTGAGTATGACACACCACCACACACACACCCAACCCACACCCACCCACACCCACACACACACATACACACACACCACACCACACACACGTATATACGTAAGCAGACTCTACCGACGAAGAAAATATCTGAAACCATGAGGCGGAAGTATAAAGAAAAATACAGATGAGGTATTCGTAGAGAGAGAGAGAGAGAGAGAGAGGAGAGAGAGAGAGAGAGAGAGAGAGAGAGAGAGAGAGAGAGGAGAGAGAGAGAGAGAGAGGAGAGAGATATATGTGAGGTCATTGAACAGCCTGAGAAAGTTAGTAGTAGTAGCAACAGTAATGACAGTGGTTACCCTTTGGTGGGCAGTGACAGAGTGACTAGTACTCCATTTATGGGTGATACTCTCTCTAACATGACAAACTAGTTATTCCGGTGCTGCCCAGGGGAGAGGGGAGAAGAGAGAGGGAGGGAGGGGGAATAGGAGTTGGTTAATGTTTATTCCTATGCAGACTGATATACTAACATGATTCTCTCTCTCTCTCTCTCTCTCTCTCTCTCTCTTCTCTCTCTCCTCTCTCTCTCTCTCTCTCTCTCTCTCTCTCCGATTTCAGCTTATCTTCAAATTATGTCAGTGAAGTAGCCTTGTCATTGGTTTTTGACATAAGAAGTTTTTTTTGTACTGTTTTAACTATCAAATTTTAAAGTTCAGTTCAGGAAAAGGCATTAAAGCACACATAGCCTCATTGTGGGAGGAGGGAGGGTGAAGGGGGGCAAGGATGGGAGGTGGAGGGGGGGCAAGGATGGGAGGTGGAGGGGGGGCAAGGATGGGAGGTGGAGGGGGGGCAAGGATGGGAGGTGGAGGGGGGGCAAGGATGGGAGGTGGAGTGGGGGCAAGGATGGGAGGTGGGGGGGGGCAAGTGGGGTGGAGCGGGGGCAAGGATGGGAGGTGGAGGGGGGGCAAGGATGGGAGGTGGATGGGGGGGAGGGTAGATTAGTGGTTGCCCCAGAACCTGTTACTACCCAGTACCCACCACACCCTTGGGGCATCAGCAGGGTAGTGGGGGGGGGGGGTTGAAACACCACTAAACAAGAGTGAAAGGACATTCTAGGTAGTGAGTGGTGAGTTCAAACCAGAGAATGAGAGTCCAGACCAGAGAATGAGAGTCCAGATCAGAGAATGAGAGTCCAAACCAGAGAATGAGAGTCCAAACCAGAGAATGAGAGTCCACACCAGAGAATGAGAGTCCACACCAGAGAATGAGAGTCCAAACCAGAGAATTAGAGTCCACACCAGAGAATGAGTCCAGACCAGAGAATGAGAGTCCACACCAGAGAATGAGAGTCCACACCAGAGAATGAGAGTCCAGACCAGAGAATGAGTCTAGACCAGAGAATGAGAGTCCACACAAGAGAATGAGAGTCCAGACCAGAGAATTAGAGTCCACACCAGAGAATTAGAGTCCAGACCAGAGAATTAGAGTCCAGACCAGAGAATTAGAGTCCAGACCAGAGAATGAGAGTCCACACCAGAGAATGAGAGTCCACACCAGAGAATGAGAGTCCACACCAGAGAATTAGAGTCCACACCAGAGAATTAGAGTCCACACCAGAGAATGAGAGTCCAGACCAGAGAATGAGAGTCCAGACCAGAGAATGAGAGTCCAGACCAGAAATGAGAGTCCAGACCAGAGAATGACCAAACGCAGCTAA